>OY282590.1:29468803-30068803 GCA_958298965.1 Chrysolina haemoptera
AAAAATGAACCACAAAGTTTGGAGCTCATTATCCAGGAAGACTGTTCCAGATAAGAAGTTCACAGAAATTCAAAACAATACGAATTTCTCTTTACACTCCCATCTTTAGTTCCTACAATATCATCACTTCAGGAAGTTATCTTATTTTAGGGATTTTAGGGGCCAGTAGTTGAAAAAATTAAGTGCACGAACGTACCGAGTTTATTGAAATTATGTGAAACCTTTGTTTCAGATGTTTTTGAAGAACCACCACAAGCATCATCCCCTTTATCGGCTGCATTTTTCACATCGACAATGTCCAGCTCGGCCGCGGTAGAGGAAGCGCTAGAAGAGGTGCTGCCTGGAGAAACTCTCTACCCCCTCACCAACTCGCCTTCTCCTCAGTCTCCTCTCGGGCTGACGCCGGTTCCGTCACCTATATCCAGCATCGTCAGTACCTCCGTTTCATCTCCTCATCCTTCCACGACTTTTTCCCCGTCGCCCAACACTTCCACTTACTCCATGTCGAGCAGCTGGTGCAACGGGGTGATGCTTCCGAATTCTGATGACCCCCTGCTCTCCAGCAGCCCCAAGGATTTCGTTCCGAGGAAAAAAATCGAACTCAACGGTGTTCCGCTAAGACTGATAAGCAATAACGGTCTGATAGAGTTGAATAGCGCGAATTTCGCCGGCATTTTGGTAGATGCCAACGGAGAAATCAAGCTGATTCAGACCGGCGGACACAACTTTCAGTCAAAGAACTTCTTGCTGACGAATACCCAAATAATCAACCAAGATAGCGGTGACGACAAGAGTAAAATACAAAAAGTGATAAAAACTGTACAATGCGCAATTCCAACGAAACATGTTATTAACAGGCCTAAACATATTACTGAAATCAAAAAAGAAGAGAACAACGACGTGTTCCTCAGTCCTACTTCGTGAGTACCAAATATTTCAATTTCAAACGATCCGAATTCAGTTTCTGGTACTAATGTCATATCTTTGTATATAATCCAATCAACAGCAAATGTCAACGACGACGACGACAACTACAACGACGACGACAACGACGACGGCGATGACAACGGCGACGACGGCGACAATTACAACTGCAACGACAACAACAATAACTACAACTACAACTGCAACGACAACAAGAACGACAACAACGATAACTGACGACCCCAATAACGACAAGGACACCTAACGATACCAATAACCATGAATATGAATATTTTTATTTCTCGCAGAATGTTGCTATTATTTTATTATAGTATCCGTCCTCTTAAGTTATTCATGTTTTTGTAATCATTTCAGGATACCTGCTAGTCCAGTAAGGGTTTCGAGAAAAAGGCCTAGAACCGAACCACTGCAGTTGCCTGTACTACACCAATCGAAATTGCGGGCGACCAGGAGTAAACCGCAGGGTTCTGCCCCTTATACCCCCCAACCAATACTCAACCCTCAGAGGACTGGAACCGGGCTTTATTCTAATTTGAAAAACAAAAGTGAGTGTTTCTAGATTCCATATTGGTAAAACAACTGCCAACATAGATGAAAACGCAAAGAATGTTCCTTCGATACAAAACAGATAGTTTGAGAAAATTAAATAACGGATGATCTTATTGTTATGTACGTTGCACAATTAGTCTGCAATGCTTTGGATGCGCGTCATTTAAATGGGTGCCTATATAAAAATCTTTAGAACCAATTGATTTTTTCATTCATTGTTATTTGGCTTCTTGAGGATCTTGATAAAACTGTAAGCTATTATTTGAATAACAAAGAATATTTAGAACACGTAGTCCCTATACAGCTTCAGTTTTAGATCGGCAAGGTTCGAACCTAGAACCACTTCTACTTCTTCATCGATAACCTAGCTCCATTTGTTTGTGTTGGTGACCTTGAATTATATGAAGGGTATATCTTCAACAGTTAATGCGCTGCTCATAAAGATAACTGAATATAGCATGATTCTGAAAATTTTTTGAGGCGATAAAATATACATTGAGAATCCAACTGAAATGTTGACGTTATTGTAACACTACAGGTTTAAAATAAAATGCAATTTTTTTCAATTTTCGACTTCAAAAATAAGAATAGTCGGCCCTTAAAATCTAATTTGGTGTCATAGTGGACTTTCCAAATGTTTACCCAATGACGAAACAATCATCCAATGTTTTATGCTCTATGTTTTATAAGGTTGCTTAGTTTTAAATAGGTCACACTGAATAATGTTGCCAGCAGATAGTCTTCTATCTAATTTGGTTCATTATCATCGTTCATCATTATATTGCACGCCATGTTATCGGCCTCGACTAACGCCTCGGCTCGATAATATTACATGATTAACTATAATATCAATAGTACCGATGAACATGACTATAACACCAATTATGTGATCAGAAATGTGAAATAGTAAATCACATAAACATTTATATTGTTCTTCTAGATGATGAAGGCGTAAGTTGGAGCAATGATCCTGTTCCAGAAACTGATTCAACACCACACGTGAACACAGGCTCACACTTCCAATGCAAAATTCCCCATTTTAGATCTGTTCCCAACAGAAGTAGTCCGGAACCATGCTACGAGGACCTACTCTGGGACCCTGGTATAAGCAGTTGTACCGACAGTGAAGGTAATACTCATCTTTCGAAACATCGAGTATTAGGCGTGCATGGCAATTATCCACTAGATGTTCCAAGAGTATTTTCAGAAGTTACTTTGGAATAGCTATTTGTATTACTAGGCAGGAAAGTGCCACTTTTCCTTCCGCAGAATGTACATCCAAGGGAGAAAAAGACACTTTACTCTCATATAATATATATGATTTTTCCTCCTACCCACTTAGTGAACCTTTTTTGTAAATTTAAAATGCATCTCAACTGCTTTTGTCTAAAACGGACCTATACTTGCATGATGGAAAGTATAGACAATACAGTCATGTCCACCTGAGAATCTGCGGTGGTACAATGACTAGCGGCTTGGGCTTGTAATCCGAAGATCCCAGGTTCAGCTCCTAGATATTGCAACTTTTGTTTTTTAAGAACGTTATTTTACTTTTTTCTTGTTAGTGATTTGAATTACTGAACATTTAGATAGCTTATACATTTCGGATTACCAAAAAGTAGTATTAATCACAAAGCAATATAAGGAAGAATAACAATTATACCTAAATCACTCAATGCTTGAGGGAAAAATAAAAAAACTTCCACCAGTAGGATTCGAACTCACGCTCTTATAACAACCTTTAACTTTTCCGCGGGTCCGTACCACTGGACCACACAGATTGTGTAGAATGTTCAGATAAATATTATTCGAAATACCTTTGTTGCAAGATTTCATCAGGTGCTAAAGTTAAAATTAAGAAAGAAAACAGTCAATCTGACATTCGCGGATGAGAAGTCGTGACAAGTCCAATGAATTTGTTGTTTTGTCATTGGTCTAAACCTCTCAGTTACCGTGGATTCTGAAAATTCTGAATCTGTGATTGGCCGACTGCCGTTGAATAATGAGTTAGGATCTACGGTCTCTTGGAATCATCTTCATTTCTTCATTCTTCAACTAATAATCAATATGTAATCAATGTAGAATACAATAGTCGTAGAGAAATTAACTTCTAAGTTGCTAAGTTCCTGTATAAATGAAACTCAAACCGTTAAATATATCGAATGAAACCCTACAACTTATGTATTTAACATTTTTTTGTAATATGTAAAATAAAGAAGGGGGCGACGAACTTTTGGTCCTCTAAATCTCGTAGTCAGGACGGTAAGATTTTTTTAATGCAGTTTTGAATTGTTCAGATAATGTTGAACCAATATCTGCGAAGGATTTAATGAATTCAACACATATTATTTGTTGGATTATATTTATTACTTCCAATGTTATTATTAATCACGTCCCATATTTTTTTGGATTTCCCAGCTTTTTCAAATTATTCATTTAAATTTTCTTTCTTGGAATATTTATTTTTATTTATTTTTATTTATTTTTTTATTTTTATATAATTATATGGTTTTTTGGTCATTGGTTTTTTGTCAAGCTTCGCCACATTCACCTCAACATCACCTCACCATCATCATAATACATTTGAATGTTTTTCGAATTTATTCAAGTAGTTAACTATCATTTCATCATTGACAATCTGCAGTTGACATGTATCTGGATTTCGCGTGCTGCGCTGCAGTCCCTGGCGGAGGACGGAACAAGGAGTATGCCATGCACCTTCTTCACATGTGCGGAGGAAATATACACGTAAGTTTTCATACTTCTTTATTACGACGGCTTGGAACTGCCATTCTAGAAGGTATCTTTTTTTTTCATATAATTTACAGTTGAATTAGCACTAATTCACAGTTGCAAGTGTAAATTGGGACTAATATACAGTTGCAACTGTAAATTATATTAATTTACAGTTGTAACTGTATATTAGTCCCACTTTACAGTTGCAACTGTGATTTAGTGCTAATTTACAGTTGCAACTGTATATTAGTGCCAATTTACAGTTGCAAATGTGAATTAGTGCTAATTTACAGTTGCAACTGTAAATTATATGAAAGAAAAGATACCTTCTAGACTGGCACTTCCAAGCCGTCGTACTTTATAAATACCAGGTCGATATAGTCTATTGTTTCAGAAGATACTGAATCGAAATCTGTATTGAATTTTCAAATTGGATTTTTGAAGTGAAACTTTTCAAAAGACACTATAGGATTTTGGCATGAGAGTAAACTCGTTCGAACTAACAACTCTGTGAAACTCCCTATCTCTTTCTAATCACCATTTACTCAAGCAGAGTGAGAGAGGCGGGAAAAATTTACGAAGATCCGCACAAAAAGGAGACACCGAGAATAATAGTAGCCAGGCATTTGATGGCGATCATATTGTTACTTATTGGAAGTATATAATTTAGAACTAGTTCAGTCTTGTAAGATCTTGCGTAGCAGGACAAATAAGTCTCAGTTTATCAGAGTTTATCAGAGTTATTTGATGATACATAAGAATGAATGGACAAAAAATATCACTTGCAGTCATTGGCGATGGAAATTGCTTATTCAGATGTTTTCAATATTCTTTCAATATTCTACAGCTTCTTTGAATAAACAGTTTTGATAATATCAAACATAATGGTAGTTTACACTTGATCAAAAATTGTATTTTTTGTTCTCCCCTGTACACCGTTCACGAATTTAGAATTTTTATAAGGAATAAAACTTTCTGACAAATCGATAATAAAATAAGTTTTTTGAATGGTGCAAACTTTTGTAACTCACTGTAAGTATATAAACGCAGCATCATTTGGGTGGTAGACTTTCATTTTGTTAACTTGTTACATAAATAATAGGAATATGCAAATTTCCTGTCGCACCCTCCCGGGCTATAACACAAGTAATCTTCAAGGTGGCCGTTAAGAGAACTTAAAACATACAGTATCGGAAAGTTTTCCTCTTGGGTATGGTGGTTTCATAAGAGCGTAAAGAATAGCTTGCTATATGTTGAGAGAGCATTACAATTTCTCCTCTACTCGCTCGAGGAACGGATATCGACGTGAGCTGTGTCAGAGAATAATATACCACAGCTGTGAGCAGTGTGTTGCATTGCCACGTGTTAATGAGTCGGGTGGGGTAACAGGGGAGACGTACAGTAGTGCGTCTCTCTTATTTATGTGATATTATCATATCATTGCGTTCCTTGTTGTTCGCGTAGATTTCTGTCTATACCCCAGATGAAAAGTTTCCTATACTGTATACATTTTGAACATAGTGGAGTACTATTTGAATGAATCAGATTTATTGAGTTTGGTGAATATATTATTCTTCAAATAAAATATTTATTCTGTTATAGCCATAACGATCAACGATTTGCATAGAGTATTGAAACAAGTCTGAAGCAGCGGTCCAAAATAAAAATGTTCTCAAACACTTCTATTTTGATCTACTGTGTTAACTGTGATCGTATATTTCATATTTTATGACAAATCTCATTTTGAAAATGTTGTCTCTGTTTCTCAATAGGACGCAATGTTGCGGCTGATGCAGCCTTCGCCCAACCTTCCGACTGATCATCCCCTCTTAGCCTACCAGTATTGCGAAAGTGACAAATGGTCGTCGTTAGAAACTGAACAGTTTCACAAATCACTGCTCAAATATGATAAGGATTTCCGCAATATTGCTCAAGAGGTAAGAGACTAGGTTAGGTCAAGTTAGATTCAATGTGAGTTGGCCTACATCGGGCAATCCACCATGGCCTAGAGTCTATTGTGGCTCACCCTATGTTAATATTTCTTCCAGTATCTTGAATAAATTGATTGGTACATTTGTAAAACAATTCAGCAGATTTTCTAACATACTAGCATTACTATTGGTTTTGGCTTCTAGAGAGGGCCTGTACATAAAATATGTTTAGCCGTTTCATCATTCTCCATCCATAGTCGGCACTATGCATCCTGTGTTAGGCCAATTTCACGCATGTTGTGTTTGAGTTTGCAGTGGCCAGTAAGAACCTAGTATAACTCCGAGATTTGTTCCACTAAGTTTCAAGGGACGCTCAGTAAACTGTCTCGATACTCTAGTCCTACATTGTCTGTCCAGGCTACTATTACATTCTTGGCAGTGCTATGTTACATTCTTGGCATTGCAATGTTACATTCTTGGCAGAGCTATGTTACATTCTTGGCATTGCTAAGTTACATTCTTGGTAGTGCTATGTTACATTATTGGCAGTGCTGTATACTTAACGAATAATTGGGTCTGGCTCAGTAAACGTTTTTTCGTCCCATCTTTTTCCAGAGCGTCCGCTATTTCGTTTTCTTCTAGGCCAGTGTGGCCTTGTATCCAGACTAAGGCAACAGTGTTGCACTGCGCTAGCCTGTTCAAGGTGTCTATACAGTTCCGCACTGCTCTAGATTTACAACAGTTTGGTTCAAGCACTCTCAGAGCTTTCTATCTGAAAATATCTTTGTTGTTTTACGTGTGTGGTATCAATTTTCCAGCTCCATCATCTACACTTCAATGGCATACACCAGTGGCTGGAATCTCGCAGCTGGGTTGTCCGTGCTGAATGAGCGCTTCACTACCTCGTCCGTCCACTCCAAGTCGATTAGTTTCTTTCGTTGGAGTTTTTCAACTCCAGAGATTTTGAATTCTAACCTCCCGGTCAACCTGCACTCGCCAAGGAACTGAGACGATTTTTTTTCGTCTTCTTCACATTTGCGGCAACTGGTGCTTCATTATATGCCTATTAGTGGTAGGTGTCTGGTCAATTCGTTATGCCCTGTCCTTAACGGCGGCGTAGTGTTTGGCTATTTCTGCCCATGCATCCTTGACTTACTGCAGCCGACGACAAAGTATTTCGACTGCCTGCGGCCGGTATTACCTCTCTAAAGTTTGTTCAGTTCTTCTTCCGCAGAATCGTTAACGGCTAAAGAATTTTGGCTGCCTGTGATGCCTTTTACAGGGTCCGGCCCAAAAAACGGCGTCGCACACTCCTCCGTGATCTGGGACTTTTTTCGTTTCAGCTAGTTTCTCAAGAGCATCTCCGCATCTTTGTACAAGTGCTGAACTTCAGATTGCTCTGAGCACCGCCTGAGATATATCTATTCGTCTCTGTTCAGGCTCTTATTTTGCCTGGTAGCTACATTGCGAACACTTCATCTTGGAAAATTGTATATCTTCCCAAGTATATAGCTTTCTCGTACACCTTTTCTTCGCATATTAATGCCTGCGCTTGTAGCTTATTTGCCAGTGAGACTCCAGCCGCCCGTAAAGCATATTATGCTTCCTGGACAAAACTACCCTTTTTTCATCCCATTGTTCTTTGCTCAAAATAATGAGAGCGAAACTTTCTATTTCATCGCAATCTATCTTGCGCGCTTTTCTGGCAGCAAAATAAATTAGAAATCTCCTGCTTTACCCACTTTACGATTTCTTCATGAACTATCATCGCTTATTCGTTCGCCCATACTCCCGAGTTCCGCATCCTCAAATTGGCTCATTTTTTATCCAGATCAGAAGCAACTATAGCCTCAACGGTACCTTGAACACTGCGATTAGAGTCATTTTCGTTGCACCCGCAATTGCCAGGCTCACCTCTGAATCTTCCTTCGGCCCTTTGTGCTACTCTGTGCGCCTGTCTACCATTGAGCTGGTCCATAGTGGAGCTTTGGGCTCACGGCAGCCGTGTTCATCCAGCGCATGATCTCTAGGTGGATTCCCAACTTGTTCCTAAAACTCTCCCCACTCCCCATTGGAATGATTTGAAGTAGATACTTTTTGTTCAATAGTTTCCAATAGTTTATATTGCTGTTGAAATCAACGGTTAACAAAACAAGAACTGTCGGAGCTGAGCGTTTTGATGTAGCTCTGATGTCATCCTTGATAAAGACGATTGTGTGAAATCTGGATACACTACCAAGGGTGAAAACGGCGTAGGTGGTGTCGAGGCAATGGCTAGCATTTGCTTGAAAATGGAGACAGCTGTTTGGCAGAAGCCCATCTCATTGTCATATTCAACTACGGACCATTATGTTCAATTATAGCTGTCGCTCTTTACTTCTCAACTACCAGAGCATACCTCTTCAGAAGAGTTTTTTACCGTTGTACTATGAGTGTGAGCGTTTAGGGGAATGGTTGAGAGATTTTTATGATAGCGCAAATGCTAGTATCAAATCGAACATGAGTTTATGACATAGCAGACGGAAAGATGAAAATTAAAACTGAAGTAAAAAATGTAAATTAACCGGAATCCGACCCGGGGTCTCTTGGTTTTCCACCAAGTGCGTTTCCAAAAAGTGACGATTTACATTTCGAATTGATCTCTGTGTTAGTATGCGATGATGATACGGGTTGAAGAAAATGATGGAAACATTTTTAATTCAGTTCCAAGTTTTATCTTCCCGTCTGCTATGGCATAAACTTATTTTCAATTTATATTTAATAACAGATGTGTAAAAGTACTAGTCCCTTATAGCTAGTTTCATAACAGGATTCACCATTACCATGAGAATTGTGAATTGATTCAATCAGAAGCAAAGTCTTGGCTTTCGCAGTTAAAATAATTATAGGGTAGATTATTTTCTACTGAGATGAACAACATTGCCAATATGTATTTTCGTGATATATTTCAAATATAATCAAGTATTGACTCCTTCAACATTAAAAGAAACTCAAATTTACTTCGAAAGTTTCATTATAAAACGACAAAATAAACATATAAAATGAATTTCACATTTCTTTACATCAATTCTATGAACATTAACCATATGAATTTTGAACACGAAAAGTGTTAAGTCAAATACTATTTATTTCAGATTCGAACGAAAACCATAAAGCAATGTGTGCAGTTTTATTATGTCTGGAAGAAAGTTTGTGCCGATGAGTATCGTCGGATAAAACAAATGAGGGAACGAAGATATAGCCACCTGAGATGTTCGGAATCAGACATGGAAGAAAAGCTTTTCGCAGATGCCAAATTGCTGGGGGTGAGTAGAAGCCATTTAATTTTAAATCAAGATATATCCGTAAAGTCTAGAAAATTATTTCATTTCACCAAAAAATGTGTTTCTCTTCGTCAATAACTGTTCCTCTAAACATGTAATATAATATGTATATTTTCGTTCAACAGATTGCTGATAGTGGATCTCCAATGCCTGTGCAAGAAACAAGAAATTTTGTGTGTGAATTTGCAGAATGCTCTGCTGTAAGTATTTCGAAATGTATTTGTATATTATGTAAAAATGATTTACCTACTACCAATACGTAATGTCAGTCATTACGATAAGTTTATATTTATATTTTTTCCTCTTTTCTAAATTCCAGTTCATAGTCACCAAGAAATACGTATCTTCCTGAATATGAATTTAACAAAATTTTCGTATCTATCCCAGAATTCATTCATTTGTTTGTAAGTTGAAATAAACGCGTCAAAGTTAACATTTCACGGAAGAAATGACAGGCGAGACACAATATAATCAATCAACAATGATTGATACAATTCAAACCTTTGCAAAGCTTGCTTCTTATATGATACTAATATCATTCATTTCAAAATTAACTAACCAAGTCATTGGTTGTAGGTAAAATACTGTACCAGATTCGTACTTATCGCAATAGATATTCACAATTTAAGTATCGTAAAGATTCATATATTACGAAGATAAAGTACAAGTTTGGTCTACACTATATTCCTTATAGTTGCAAACAGTGGCAGATACATTCGGCTAGATTAATTGCGCGAGCGAGCTAACAACTGAAGAGCATACCAAAAAACTGTCATACAAACATGAAACATAAAATGACCCTAATCAAGCACGAGTCCACACCAGAACCAACTAGTATGTTCTGCAAAACTTGAAGAAGGCAGGAGTCACCCGAACGACAGTAACAAAAATACAAGCATTTCATAAGATCACCCACAAAGCAACGTGTGGCCCGTTCATCAGAACGGATATAGAAAGTGACACTAAGATAAACACGATTAGATTTCCATATACAGATGAGTAAATATTCCTCTTTTTGAAAAAAAACAACAGAGAACTAAATATAATGGAACCAATAGTTGGATATCGCTTCAAATTGATAAAAATATTCTTGCTGAAAAACTATATGAACCTATGATGAACCTTGAAAATAATTATAGAACTCCAACTTATCAAGAACGGACAATCCAGAAAAATTATTTTCACATGAACAAAATGTATGTATTGTGGCATATAGAACAGAGTTGACACGTTGGAAAAGTTCATAAAAAACAAAAAAGATAAGACACAAAAATCTGAAAAATCGGAAGTTTTATTAACTGACTTGTGGATCTTTCCACAAAGTATATGTAGGCCAGACAGGTAGACCATTCGAAAACCGCATCCGTGAAGACTTATAGCTTAAGAAAGCCACTGTGTGGCGAAACCTGTCGCAAGGATAAAAACTGTGGAAATCAATTCTAATGTGTTTACCTTACTGCCATGTCGAGACTCTCCCTTTTATTGGCTCCACTTTGTCACAAAAATCACGAAAACTCGAAGTTAACAACGGACTAAACATATTTTTTATTAAATAATAATTGAGGCACTGGGATAAAGTTATACAGTGCTAGTCTAAAGTCCGTCCCCCTCCCTACTAATTTTCGAACCACCTGGTATATCGCAACGAAATTTGGAAGGCTCAAATAGGAGATAAAAACCTACTTTTTCATGAGAAAATTCCAGCTAAAAGTTTCAAAATGGCAGCTGGGCGCCATCTTCAATCATTTTTTTAAATGGTGGTTCAAAAATTAGTAGGGGGGGAACGGACTTTAGACTAGCACTGTATATATACACAAGAGGAATAACTAATGATATAGAATAAACTGACCCTAAATCACCCTAAATCCATGATACTCCATGATGCAAGGCCCAAAAGAGCCAAGCCCTTAGCCACACTGGCTGTAAACTTGGATGATTGATCTAATACAGCTATCAATAGAGCACTGTCAGTGACGTAATATGACAGTTGCGGAACAATGTCATAGGGGGACAAACAAACACCAAACTGAACAAAAACAAACCCATTGACCTCATTTTATATAAATCTACATGTGAATCTTTCTGGTCAATTTTCTGCGAAGAGTGATTTATAAAAATCGCAAATATCCACTAACACCCACAAAAAACGAATTTTCATTTCATCAAATATCAAATGCTTTGATTTCAGTTCGAAAATATGAATAGGACATTCATAAAATCTGTTGTGGAATCATCTGCGACTGAAAGACAAACTTTAGTCGCTATTTTCCATCGTTCAAGATAACCTCTTGGGAGGTATTCATGTTGACAAGGGGAACATTCTCCATAAAAATTGAAAAATCACATTTTTCATTTTTCAATTATTATGGAGAATGTTATTGGAAATGCTTTGTTTGTCTCCCCATGACCGCCATTTCGTGAAGTCAGATGACAGTGCTCTATTGAATACAAACTAAATCTCGACCAGTCCCTATTATTTATAAATGTATTTTTATTTATACACCGAAGTAGTGTTTGTTTTCATTTCACCGATACACCTAGATCTGTTCGTTTGCATCAAGGTGTAGTGTAGTGTAGTGTAATTTACGCCACACTTTGAATCGAGTGTAGCTGAGTGCAGTTGAAACAAAGGAATGTGTCAAATTAATTTGCAAACGAATACTAAAATCGAGTGTAAATTACACCAGGTGTAGAAAAGTGCTACAACTCGATGCAAACGAATAAACCTATGGACACCGTGATCGGTGAGACCTAATGTAGCGATCAAGCTAAGTCATCAGACTATTGGTTTGGTAATGAACCATCGCATCGTGTCTGGATAACCGAACATTTGGCAGTCCAACTATACAAATACTATACTACCCAGATAGCACAAGTGCGTCCCATGGACGTCCTCAGGACGTTCGTTTCGGACATTACAGATGTCCTAGGGACGTCCATTTTTCGTCCGGCGGACGTCCCATGGACATCCTATGGACATACGATGTTACAAAACCAGATGTCCATAGGACATCCGATTTAAGACCAGTTTGGGTCTGAACAGGACAATTTAAAGACCTTTAACGTATGTAGGTTCATGAATATTTTGAATTCTATCATAAATACTGTTAATAAGTGACCAGACACCGATAATGATAAACACATCACTGATAGATCAATAAAAGATCTCGAAAATTGCCAGTACGTACAAATAAAATGAAAATCACGATCAAAACGTTCTATATATTAATCTGAAAAATTACAGGTTTTGTTCAATATTATCTGAAGAATAACAGGTTTATGAACAGTAAGTACTCATGATACATAAAATAAATAAAATTGTCACAAAAATTAGAAGTATACTTCTCGGTTTCTCGGTATATCACTTCAAGCGGTTCATTGTTCTGGTCAGCACTCATCCGATCAGTTGCTCTCTTCAGCCACAATTGAATTGATTTTTCAGTTGCAGTATAATTCTGCGACAATCCTGCTTTATCACCTTAAGCACCTTAAACAACAGGAAAGTTAGTAAATTGTATTGTTTTTGGAGGTTATGTTTTTAATAAAGTAGGTATACCTATTATCTATTTTCTAATTCAACCTCTACTCACCCATAAATACAACGTGTGACTGCCTGATATCTACAAATAAAAAACACATTCATCATTTACACTATTTCGCACTTTTAACTTTACACACCGAAAAATCCAAAGCCAGCGTCTGTTTTCTTGACAGGATGTTTGACAAGATTTTAGATTTTATTGAAACAACACAACTGTTAACTGTTTAGTTACTACAATATATTATTATTGTACCTAGAACTATATAATAGTATTAAACGTGCAGAACGCAGAACACAACAAACAAACCAGTAGAAACGCTAGATTAGCTAGATGCTATGCTGCTTATCTGAAAGCTGAATCGAGAATGTTGGAGTCGGATCCATTCGTTGCGACTCGGTACAGTCGAAACTCCCCATTAAACAGAAAAATGTTGATATTCGAAATTCACTTTGTTCAAATATTTTTTTATTATATGAATTTCGTTCATTGAAACATATCGGTAAACATCAATCTTATATAATAAATACTCCATATACATACAAATATTTTCCGACCTATTCTGGAAAAATAAACAATGTCGGACCTCTAATGGACGTACCAGAGACGTACATGTTTGGACGTCCATAAGTCCGTTTCTGGACGTCCTGAAAACGTCCTTTCAATAGCTCGGGACATTCAGACCAAAAATGGACATAAACCGGACGTCCCGAAGACGTTCTGTGCTATCTGGGTATACTATACAGATGTTTTTTTTTTTTTCAGAGCTTCAACTCCCGAGCTGCGCTGAACGGCCACATACGGATTCACGGCGGCACCGCCCGCAATTCTCCCACCCCCTCAACAACCACGTCGGAAAGGAGAATGGCGCCGGTACTGCCGCCGAGTTCGAACGCGTGCCATCCCGATTCGACGGACGAGTACCCCTGTAAGATATGCGGGAAGTAAGTGTACACGATTCGTCCTAAAAAGGTAAATGATCGGTGTGTTGAGTCCTCTGCTTACGTGCTAATACTATCCGTTACTCTCGAAATACTACACAACATCCAGTGTGCGGAGCAAGGTATTTTTTCTGTTTCGGTGGTATTACGGGTGGTAATCGGTGGTGGGGACCGCTTGGAATTGAGTTTGATTTTTTATTTTATACTTCAATTGTATTTCATTGGTCAAACTGGTAGAACATTTAGAAATCGTACTCATGAACATCATATGAGTTATGTGAATAAGAATATCAATTCATCTCAATTTTAATTTCAATTAGCAATACTGAAAAAGATATTCAGTTGATTGAAAAGTGGATAGATCAAATACTCTAAACTATTAATTTAGAAAAAAACTGTGTACATAATTTTCAAACAAAAAAATATAGATCAATATAATTTTAATTAAAAATAAGTATAAAGAATGATATATTCAGAAGTTGAAGAACACACATATTCAGACATGATTATTGATGAGAATTTAAATTTTGAATGACATGTGATTATTCCTTCAATTTGGAGCAATAACAAGAATCTATTTTCTAAATATTCAAATTCAAAATCTAATTTGCAATACCCATATTATCTCGCATATCAGATGCTTAAATTTTTTAACCAAAAAGCTATGATTTATCGTTTGATAAATGAAACCATAAAAGTAATCTTCAAAAATCCATGAGAGACATGCACTTTCAGAATTATACAAATAAAAGAAGTTATATTAATTTTTTGAAAAAATCTAAATTACATGACTTAATATCAGAAATGCAAATAACTTCCATTTAAATAACATTCACTTAAATACACGCTATAAAAAAATAAAAGTCAAGGTATATTTTCTTGTTGAAAATAAAATTTGTTATCACACTGACATTCATCAATCTATATACATGTAAAGTTATAAAATTTCAAATTTTTTTATTCAACAGTAAAAGCACAAGAGCTTTTTTTATCGGATAAATTTCTTTCTTCAACGAAATAGTTTTGCTAATTAGTAATTTCACAAGAAAAACTGACATCTAATGTCAGCTTTTCGAGTGAAATTACTGATGGAAAAATTTTGAGTTGAAGAAAAAAATGTATTCAATAGAAGAAAAGTTTGAGTGCTTTTTAGCAAGATAAATCAACGACAATATACCGGGTGACCACGAGGTGAGGTACGCCTCCCAATTTTTCTATAGTTTTGAAGATACAAATTTCAAATTTGGTATGTCACTTTAGTATTTGAATACGCATATTTTGACCCCTCTATTGGAAATTCACCACTTCCTGTTCAACCGGAAGTGACCCCAAACTTTTTTTTTTCAAATGACACCCTGTACATATTCTTCCATTATCTGAGAGAGCACGCAATTTGTGATAAAACGGTTCTGCAAAATTAGAAATCGGTTGAAAAATGGCGGAGATACAGTTGATTGTTCAGTCAAACAAAGTTGGCCATGAAATTCAAACTTAAATCATCACAACTGACAAACGACATCAGAAGTTACCAGAGGAAGCTTCGAAGTGCGATACAGTTGAAAACTGAGTTTCTCGTGTAATTGCAGCTCCCAAATAATCCAACAATTATCAAAAATTTACTAAAAAAGGAATAGTACCCATAAGAAATGCTCACAACTGCTATTTCTCAAATGATTTCATTCATCAGCAATTAGATTATTTGCTCATTTCCAACATTTCATTCAAATATTCAATACAAAGCAGAATGACACTGAAAGGAAGTATGCAACCCAGGTGTTATTTATAACATACAATATGAGTAAAGTGCTACAAAATTATCAATTACCACCCGTACTGCCATCATTTATCATATCTCCCAAGCAATTTATCGGGAGATACCTTTTTTTTATTCCACTACAGTATTTCAGTCTTATTTCACTCAAGCATGCATCTCTTGTTTATACTTAGTGCCAAACATCTTTGAGCTACTGGAGACACTTTTTTATTCATGCTCAGTAGAAATAAACCAGAACAAAATTCGCTGCCTAAAAATATTGACACTTCGATAAATTTGACAGGTTATCGTTATACCTATTTTTGAAAAAATATTTGATAACTTCAAAGCCTCAATTTTTCTTAGAGAATATTCATTCCTAAGCAAACGATACTGACTATTCATTTCTTCAAATGACAACCTACCACTTCATTTCTATAATTGTTACATTCTATCAATTCCTGGGTTTGGGTAAAATTGATGAGAAGTAATAATAATGTTTCATAAAAAATGTACCTCAGTATATAATAGTGAAATTCGTACTTATGTTAACAGATGTTTTGGGAGGGATCCCAAAACACATTAGTACCTATCCTATTTCACTTCTCTACACAATTTAAAATTTACTTTTCAGATCCTGACTTCACTGCTTATGATGTTGGATTTGTCCGTTAAGCTTCAGTAAAGTACTGGTCATCGAATTGAAATTCAAAATTGAAAGCAATGAAACAGCAGTCATCAACAACAGTAAAATTGAATATTAATTTAAAAATGAAGATCATGGTTTTTTATATTCACTGCCACTTTTCGAAAAATTTCAATAACTTGATGAGTTTTTCTTATGTTAGTATGGCCCGCCAACAAATTCAAATAACAGTTGCATACAAAAAATCGAGTATTCCTCATATCCCAAATTTGTAGGTTTTCTTCAAAAATGTGTACAAGAAATGATGCTGGTAAAACAAATAATGAGTCCCACTGAACAAAATATATTTTCATATTGCATAATGCACTTTTAAACTCATTTCTTAATATAAAACATCAAATCTCTTTTTTTTTTTCATCATTAGTGAACTACGTTTGGGTCTCCATAGTTTTGAGCCTTGTAGCATATTGAAGTATTAGTGAACTCCAAATCATTTCTTCACTTCCTATTCACAACTACTGATGTACTATATGTCAGTGCCTTGAGGTTTCACTTTTCTTGGCTTATTGTTTTGCCTAGTATTTTCTCAAAGATAGGTACGTAACTACACCACATTTGGTTAATGAGTAAATCTGTCAAATTCATTTATAAATTAAAACAAATAATTTTTATTCTACTGATCATCGAGTATTTTCGAATAAAAACAGAAAAATGCACGTGAGCATGTCACAACATTGTCACTGCCGATCACAATACTAAAATAAAAATAGTGAGCAACGTACATTTTGGTATTATGCGGCAAGCACACTGCCTCACACCAAAACCTGTTTTGGTACCTATTCTCGAGCTGCTTGTTATTTTAATTTTGAGTTTTATTTCCATCTTTCCCTTATAATCTTCGCGATTATGACGTATTACAGGGTGGTTCAACATTCAAAATGTCGCAAAAATTAATATGTTAGTTAAAGAAAAAAATTGATTAGGGGAGAGTATTGTACCTTGGGACATTTTTCTATTTTTATTTTATTTTTTCGACCTTTTTAAAAATGGATTAATAAATGATATCATTTTATATTTTCGTAGCAAAATTCGCAAAAAGGTAGTGTAATATTATCATATTGATAACTGAAAGAATATATTTACTTGCAAATCATCCAAAGGTACAAGTGGGTTTTCGCAAGACAGTACTAATACAAGAATGATTTTCAATAATACCTTATGAAATACACTCGTTTTATCAAAAAACGTGGTTTAACGCCGACGTCACATTGCATGCTCGCCGCCCTAACCCGCCACTGCAGGCAGGGCCGAAAATTAGATTTGTCATAATTTTGTTGAAAATTATAGTAGAAGGAAAAAAAAGGGCATATCGTTCCTAAAGACTTCTACTTCTTCATGCAAATATAACATATGAGTTAAAGCTAAAATGTGTTTTGCCCCACTTCACATAACCCTTCTACGATATTTACGGAGGATCCGAAAGTCATGGATATTTTAGTTGATATGAAATGATTATACTGAAGCAAAAATCAGCAAACTTTTTGGACTACATGCAGCGATTTAAGACTAGTGAGACACGTCTCACTTATACATGCCAAAGAAAAAACTGGGTTTTACTCCTGCCTCAGTTTTCAACTCACCCATAATCCCGAGAGAGAATGCCGATTTTATGGGTAAGTTGAAAATGAGGCAGGAGTAAAACATAGTTTTTTGTTTGGCATGTATAAGTGGGACCTGTCACACTACTTTAAAATTGTTGCATATAGTCCATAGAGTGTATGGGTTGCTGCTTCAGTATAATGATTCCATATCCACTAAATTATTCATGATTTTCGGATCATCCGCAAACATCGTCGTGAAGTGCTACAAAACACATTTTAGGTACTCAAATACTCGCTATTATATTTGCATGATAAGGTAGGAGTCTTCAGAAACGATATGAACTTTTCTTTTCCCTTCTCCGATTATTTTTAGCAGAGTTATGACGAATCAAATATTCGGCTCCGCCTGAACTTTCAGCGGTGGGTAAGGGTGAACATGAAATTTGATGTCAGCCTTCAATGACGTTTTCTGAGAAATAATTAATAATAAAATCAACTGAATTGGTCTATTTGCATCTAAACAATTGTCTGTTGTTACGAATCACTCGGCACAAACCTAAAAACAGGTCCGTGAATAGTTTTGGTAAGTTAAAGGTAATTTTCGCAACGTGAACTACAAAAATGTGTAATCTACTACGCAGTGCTCCTTGATACGTCTTAGATTAGACAAACGACAAAAACTATTTTCAGTGAAGTGATCAAAAAACAATAATAAACTATAAAAATATATCTGATATTCATATGAAGGATTCAGTAGGGATATGAAGGATTCAATAAGCATTATGAATGAAGTCCTTAGTCTGAAAGTCACCAACTACTTCATTTCCAATGATATTCTTGAAAAACAGCCGCTTTATTGAAAACAAATCACGTTGGACCACCCTGCTAACCTTATTATACTGAATGTGTTTTTTTCATTGGCAGAGTGTTCACAAAAATCAAAAGTCGTAGTGCTCACATGAAATCACATCGACCTCCCGATGCCGAACCTGTGAAAAGAAAAGAAAAAGACCCCCCCTCATCTACCAGCTATGAACTTTCCGTGCCAAGCCCGTTTAGTACTTAGTTATAGATCGAATTTTATCATTCTCCAATTAAAAATCAAGAAATAAATCAAAAAAGCAGGTAAAGGGCAATCAAAAATTAATAACAGTACGAGTCAGATCAAAACAAAAAAACATCTCACAATTTTTGAACAAAAGACATATTTGTTACTCAAAATTTAGAGAGCGTAGGTAAAAAAATTATAGGTAGGGTAGTAGTGTACAAATTACAAACCACATATTACAGAGATTTATATTTAATATTAAATAGGGGTTGTGTTGCGTTACATAAAAGTAACGTTAGTGCCTTTCGAATGTCGAGTGAGACACTATTCAAAAATGCATCATTGCAATCATCATCAACATCACCATCAGAGATCTGGAATAAAGAAGTTAGTGCTCAGAAAAAAGACGGAATACACCAAAAATCTTAGTTGTGTGCAACGGAAATAGTTTCCATGGTATCAATGTATTTATTGAACAAATTATATGAATATTTGAGATTACATGTTCTGCAATAAGGTATTCTACTACTAGTCCAGACGGCAGGCCGATAAAATCATTCAGAATAATACAAAATGACTAGCGTCTAGAAACAGACCGGTTACGATGTGTTCGGCAAACTTCGGGGACTTGCAGGAGGTTCTTATAACAGAAAAGCGTTTTCAAACTAAGTTGAAAATGCGTAAATTATTAGCCAATCTAACCTGGCCTGGCTAACCTTGCGTAGAAAAATTATACAAAATTTCTACGATATAAATACTATTCAAATGCCCGAAGTTCAACAAACACATTGTAACCGGTCTGTCTCAGTTGCTTTTTATAAAATATTGGCAAAGATTTGATTTGATAAGGTTCATTAGGGTGCGATTAGCAACAATCTAGGTTTTTACCACAATTAAAGGCTATAAAATTCTGTACAAAATTTTCATGGGAGTAATCAGATTAGATTAGATTAAAAAGGGGCTTATGTGCTTCTGGGAGCCTCCCCAATGCAACCTCTGCAGATCTATTGTGTGTGCCCTCATGTTATATTAGAGTTCCTTGTCTAGACCCGTCCTTATTACTATAATCAATAGATCAGAACTTATATATTCTCAACACTAGATGTCCTGCCATACCAGGATGCTCACTGCAATAATCCTATACTATACTATAGGAGTATTTGGGTCAAAAATCCATCAGAAAACAACTACTTTCCTGGCTAATACCACGACGAACGTTGAAGTACATCCAATGAATTTCCGTGCAGAGTTCCTACAGGGCTATCTCCGCAATTGCTAAATGCATGGAAATGTTAATCGAAACATTTGGACCACCTATAGATCGATTTCTGGGTTCTTGCCCTCATCAGTATAGGGTAGGTCTCTGCAGACAATAACTAATGCCTGCAAAAAATTATTCTTATTCTTATTATTATTGTCTGCAGAGACCTACCCTATACTGATGAGGGCAAGAACCCAGAAATCGATCTATATAGGTGGACCAAATGTTTCGATTAACATTTCCATGCATTTAGCAATTGCGGAGATAGCCCTGTAGGAACTCTGCACGGAAATTCATTGGATGTAATTCAACGTTCGTCGTGGTATTAGCCAGGAAAGTAGCTGTTTTCTGATGGATTTTTGACCCAAATACTCCTATAGTTTGGTATAGGATTATTGCAGTGAGCATCCTGGTATGGCAGGACATCTAGTGTTGAACTTGATTAGCTCATTGTAAAAATAGATTTCTTCTATTTTTGTTATATATCCTCCATGTATTGGGAGGGTTGTGGTTTGTGGTTTTTCCTTCCCTGTTGTCAAAAAATTTAGGCTAGTCAGATCTTACCACAATATGTGTGCTGAGGTTTCCTCATCTTCTTGGCGAAACCTGCATATTGTTTTGCCTACCAAACCAATGTTGTTTATGTGTTTGTTGAGTCTACATTGCCAGTAGGTACTCCGTGAGTTTTGGCGATGGTTCTTTAATGAACTCTTTGGCCTGTCTCATTCCCGGAAATTAATCTGCATGGAACTGATTACTTAGAGAGCTGCTTGGGTGTCAGAGTATACAGCGATGGTATTTTCCTTAAACTATTGTCCTAGTAACTCTCCTGCATAGCGATGTATTGCTTCAACTTCTGCCTGCAATATGAGACTCTTGTCTTTGGCTTGGATGTACACAGTGTGTCATTCAGGTACATTGGGATAATATTAGTAGAATATTGGGAAAATATTGGGAAAATATTCAAACGTAATATTGACGAGATAAAATTATAAACATTTCGCATTATTGTTTCAATATTACTTGGACATTATAGAAATATTAGTGAAATGTTCTGAAAGCAATATTGGCCTCAAAATATTCAGCAATATTGGAAATATTGGTAAGTTATTCAAAGTGAATATTTTGCCTTGGAGAAATAATGATGGAATATTTTCAAAAATGTCGAGTATCTCGAAACTTCTTATATTTATACTATATTTTTCTTTCAATTAATCACTGAGTACATTGTCTTGTAAACAAGTTGTGAGAGTGGTACTAGCCATGTTTTATCATAATTCGTTTCAATATTGAATTATTGAATATACGGCCAATATTAATTTTTCAATAATAAGTTTCAATTGTAACAAATATTGTATCAATATTATCATTCAAATATTGGCGTGAGGTTTTCGAAAAAATCTTATCGATGTTGGTGAAGATTATTGAACCATTGGTGACCCAATTTAATATGAACCAATGTATACTCAGAACAGGTTGAGCCAATATTTCACAAATATTATTAATATAACATTGTTTTTGCAGTAGGTATGCACCTATATTGGATAAATATTATTTTTAAAATCACAATATTGTGAATATTGGCCCAACGTGAAATCAACATTCAGCAGATCTAGGGAAAACCTAAATTTTACTAATCGCATCCTAATGAACGATTTGAAACAATAAAATATTTTCCAATATTTTATGGTTACTACTATTATCTGAAGTTGATCGGTTAATACCCAACAATTTAAAAACAACTCGAGAACTAAGTTTATGGTGTATTCTAGAAATATCATTTTCCGAACTGTTTGAGCAATAGATCTGAACTCAAAGTGTTAATCAAATATCAAAAACGGCCATAAATAATTTATTGTAATGAACTATACGTATTATATAACTGTAACAAAACTATGAACTTGTCTGAATTTAACTTGCAAAAAGTATATACTTAGTGGAATTGCTCAAAGAAGTGGGTGTTTTAACTTTTTTTGTATTATTAACAATTTAGAAATTAGAAGAATTGGTAAATATATAAGATATTATTTTAAATAAACGCTACCTACTAATACTATTTATATATTAACTTAATCTTAATAGGAAATGGTTATATTTGGCTCTTGAAATATTCTTGTAAAAATTAGGAGAATTTGTATGAGTAAGGATGTATGATGAAATATGTGCCACAAAGGAAAATTTGAGACAAGTTCACTGTTTTGTGATTTTTTTTAACTCGAAAGTACCAAACGTGCTCAAAGCACGGGTACTCTTAACTCTGTGTTGTGATCTTTTTGAAAGTCTATTACTATGAATCTATCTATATTAATACTTGATATAATAAAATGAATATTTGTACATGTTACTGTATGTATGATATTAGAATTAAATTCTAGAGGTCTGCGCACAGCTGGGGGCAGATCGAGATTTCCATTAAAAAATGACAATCCACTTTAATTTATTTACGTAATTAGATATTGGTGTTTTTATTACGTGTCTGAAAGACATTATACTTAGGTTAAGCGCTTATCCTTTAGAAATATCATTGTTAAATGTTTCTGAACAAGCTGTATGTTTTCTTGAACTCACTGAAGTGTTAGAATGTAGGTTAAGTACACTAAGATCACTCCAGCTGGCGCCAGACCACCCAGACTGGGCCAGAGTTTTGGTAGTCTAGGTATCAGGTGCTCAGATCTATCATTTAATTGTTGTTATAATCAATGGACCTCTTGAGATCTGCCGGTCGTTTTTTGAAATGTTTGATGGAATCCCTATGTGTGCTTTCTAGTCCCATGTTCGACAGAACTGACATTTTCGCTATAATACAGTCATACTTCTTGAAGTTGAGTTTCAATATACTTCCATATCAAAATATTGCCTCAAATTTAAAATGCTCATTTTTTTATGTAAAGTTTGGCAACAATCTTGATTTAGGGAAATTTCAACTCAATATACTTCCCATATCAAAATATTGCCTCAAATTTAAAATGCTCATTTTTTTATGTAAAGTTTGGCAACAATCTTGATTTAGGGAAATTTCAACTCACTACCAGCTGATCGTGTACCTCAAAAAATCATGTTTATTTATTATGAGACTCGCCCTCATATTCCTAGACCTTAAATCGATTCTCCAATATCTACCCTATGTTAATAATGATAATATTGATGAAATAATAGTAATATTCGATTGTGTGTACTCTGAAGCAGAATATGTGCAGTGATAGGCAGTTCATATTATTTTCTGTGGTACCCCATAATTATCACACGATCATTAACTTTTCCAAAATATAGCAATTCGAAAAAGAACCATTTCATGAAAAGTACCTACCGTTGTGGCGGACGTTTCATAGTATATGTTATACCTAAGGTCAGTCAATAAGCCTTTTCTGTATCATTCACCCAATAGAGCCTCAGAGTCCAAGACTCCTGGCGTAGTCATTCAGCTTCTTAGGACCCAAGTTTCTGATGAAATCTGGGTACCTCAGCGTGAGAAGGAAGGGGTTAGGTTGAGAATGTAATGTAATTTTCTGTAATATCAAGTCTCCTGACGAAGAAAAGCCAAGTTTGGGATGATATATGAGAACGTCACTGTGAGAGGGAAGGAGTCAGAAAAGCGCCCTGAACAGTGAAAACTCTATAACATAGTTACTGTCAATTATTATTATTATTATTATTATTCAAATGGAAATTTTCCAGTAGGACCCTGTCTCCGAAGCTCTGACACATTCGAAGGGGGCGCAGAGTTCATAATTAGTAATTTTGAGATGTTATTGGGGTAATGATTCATTATCAGGCTCTGCATCTAATATCGGGGATCTCTATACCCATCACCAGGCTACGGTGTATCTCGGCAGACCATTATGAATCCTCCGGTCTCCAACTTCAGCCAATTAACCTTAGAAAGGCTCAAGTCTAGTTTTTGATAAGCAGAGGTCTTTGACGTTCTTGAAGAAGACTTCCTAAGAGGCTCATCCCTGTGTAGCTACAGCAGAACTGCATTGTCTGCTGCTTTTATTTCTGGTCACGTCGTTTGGCGTCGAAAGTGAGACCAACTCATCAGACGCACGCTGTCTTGAATCCCTGCGTTTTCATGGTCACAGACCATATAGAGAAGGAAATCCAAACTTCTAGTAACTTGACAAGCTCCATCCAGTACAATTCTGTTGTAAAGACACACCAAACTCAAAAGTCCTTGGCATCCTTATTGTCGGAGAAGATATAACCAGGAAACGGGCGATTTATGATGCAAACTTCAAAGTAGGTATACGTCTATCCGGCTCCCAGATAGAGTAGGATGCTTCCGGCTACAAGCTCGGCATTCTCTTCCTAATCCATCGTCCTCTTTTGAGATGAACCGTTCCACAATAGTGAGATGTGAACCAGATGTGAACCAGACGAGGGCTGAAAAAATCTCCTTCTAATCATTGAACACTAGCTAGACATGATGTTATTTTTTTGTGTTTTTGGCATCGACTGCTATGATCTTTACCCACTATGTGTTCACTATGTGTTCTGTATATCCTACACCACTTTAGGAGCAGCACTGTTAATTTTTAACGCAACAGTGAATAGTGTAAGATTATTCCTAGCCGGCCACAAAATTCAATCCTTCAGACTTTCATACCTGAAAATGAAAAATAAAAAACCTCCCACCGGCTGGGAATCAAACCTGGGACGCTTCAGTTACCAGGCGTATGCTCTTCCACCGCGCTATTATTATCATTATTACAAATAGAGACTAAGGAAGTAGTCCTTTATGTGAGCCTAAAAAATTAAAAGAGATCAACGAATTATTACAATGTTTTCAGAATCTTAGTAGGATATTTTGAAGTTTTACGAAGAATCTGTTATTTTTTTCGATTTCGGTTGGTAAAAAAGTAAGAGTTAGCGGAATTTTTGAAGTTTCTTAGATCACAATTCATTAACACTCAATTCAGAGCCATAATTGACTAATAATCTCAAATGTACATATCATAACTTCTGAAGTTTTTGTACGTGGAACTTGTGGTCAGTTGATTTTCGAGTAATTTTTTTTCCTAATTCAAGATCATCTGTAATACGAGAATCACGACTCACATGGGTTAAACGGGCTTCTCTCTTGTGTTATACATTTGTAATTTTTTTTGTTGTATATTTAGGCTTGCCTACTTAATAAATACTTACTTACTAAAACATGAAGACCACCTAACGTATTTTGAGTTCTCCATAAGATTGATAGTAATCATACTATTGACTGAATGTTTCAGAATTGTCAGTTCTTGTTCCAATGTTTTACAATGTGTTAAAACGGCCTAATAAAACCTCTGTGTCAGCTGGATATTAAATGTTAAGTGTTAAAAAAACGACCGTCAGTTCCACTAGTTTACCTTCTGTTATCAGTATGTAACCTGACACTTATTTTCAGTAACGTTACTTGAAAGAGTCTATTATTCATGTGAGTATATAATTATATCATTGGTGTTTCCTCATTTGCTGTTACTGAAAAATTTACTGTTTCTGTGTTTTATAAGAATGTAAAGGGTGTAGCACAACTTCTAGTGCACTAAATCTGTTTTCTATAAATTCAATTTGTAAACAATTGCAACCTGTTTTCAATTGAAAATCTCAATATTTTTCTCTCATATTCACTCAGTACTTAAAATGAATATGCTAGGTTTACTTAGTATAAAACAGTGGGATGTTATAAATACCAAAAAAAAGTTGAACATTTTGGATCCAAGTACGGTCAAAATTGTTGCGGAAAAAATATGTGACTACATACTACCTGATGCCTTCTATCCAAAATATTCACAAAAACTTATGTTATCCTTTTGCAATATTTTTTAACAATATCATCCCTTCAAACCCAGCGTAATTGCCTTCATAATTATTGCAAACCAAACAAACACACTTTTTTGAGCAATAACTAGCCTATGTCAATCCAACAGAATATTGCCATGGTTCAACAGCAGACCCATCAAAACTATTGAAGAGAGTACCTATGTCATATTGCAAATAAATGTCCCAAGTGATGCCTCATTCAACAAGATGAATAAGGAGGTATCTTATAAAATTTATTAAATTTTCATGAATGAAAAGTAAGAAATCAAACAGAAATCTTCAAAAACTGAACAAGCATAAATGAACAGAGAACTCGATTTTTTTTTTTTTAATACGTGAAGGACTGGCTTTTACTGGAATTATCGTTCGTCCTTTGTGTAACTTCATGCTACGGTTTATTTTGTCGCTAGAGAGAAACAAAATTTAAATTTGTATAGTGTTCAGCTGAGACATTTTGGGACAATTTTAAACTGCTTATGGAAACATTATAGGGAAAAAAAAGTCACTCATTTCGTTAGGTATGAAGAAAGAAAATATGTGAAAATACCAGTAACATTCATTTCAAAAGACACGCCAATATAATAATGTAGTGTTTTGAGAAAGAGTTTTTTAACGATATTGTTTTCGGTTATGTAATATGAGTTTTTTTAAAGGAAAAACCAGTGCTTCAACTTGTATTTTATTTATTTCAAATGTCAAAATCTGACATTTAGGTGATTTCATCCAATAGCAATGTATTACTCTCTCCAGTTCGGTATTATACTGTTTATTTCAATCACGGTAGGAAACTATACCATCTCCTACGTTATAAAAACCAATCAAGATGATAGTACACAGTTCCTTATCCTCGAGCTGGTAAAACAGAAAAGATAAAGATGATATGGTAATGAAATGTTGCATCTCACATCTCTGGAGATTCTGAGATTAGTAATCCCAAACATCAAGTTAGTATCAGATAATCCTACATTTATTCATCAACTTATCCAGTTTTCAACAATTCCTCTATCAATCCATCAAACGCAATATCCTGCGTTGAAAACTCGAATTCTTCATCAACCCTTTCCAGTGACAGAGATACTAACTTTTTGAATGACCACTCGGAAGCCAATAGCAGTACTAAATGCAACTCAAACATCTTCAACTTCATTAGACTGCCCATTGAACACGGACTTGGTCTCAATGGTTTAAAATATTCTGGTAATACCTGCTTTATGAACAGCAAAATTCAGTGCTTATCAAACACAAAGTTTTTGTTGGAGTATTGGAAAGAGGATGCCTCAAGCAACATAACCGTCAGACAGAGTGGTTGATACATTCTCATTCAAATGTCAGATTGAAAGATATGCACCTCGCTTTATTGGTTTTGCCCGATAAAATTATAAGGAATTCCTACTTTATTTACTCGAAGGATTACATGAAGATGTTAACCGAATATCGGAAAAAACTTATCCATCTTCGGCAGATATAGATGATGATCGAATGGAAATGAAAAGGCAAAGAATCATAGTCTAGATTCCTGAGTGTTAAAAACTCTACAATTGTAGATTTCTTCGTAGGTCAACTTAAATCTACATTAAAATGTTGATCCATTGATCCATTTTGGGATCTCTCTCTACTGATACCACAAAAATCAGGCCAACTCTGCCTGTCACAATGTTTGGATTTTTTTACCAAGGAAGAGATTTTGGATAGTGACATTAAACCAATGTGCTCGCTGTGCAAATTCAGAAGAAAGTGCACAAAATCCCTTTCGATTTATAAATTCCCAAAAATTTTGTTGATTCATTTAAAACGCTTTTCTTCAACAAAAAGATTCTGGTGAAAATTAGATATCACAATCGATTTTCCCTTGGAGTGTTTGGATTTGAGCTGATATGCTTCGGACGAAGTATCCCTTTGTCACTACAGTTTTCATGAAGTCTCCAATCACAGTGGTTCCTCTCATAGCGGTCATTACACAACCTTTTGCAGGCACCCCTATGCTGGATCATTGAACGAGTATAATGATTCCCTCGTTACATCCATTGTGAATGGATGAGCATATGTTCTCTTCTACGAGTTTAAGTACAAATCGCAAGTTTGATGCGTTATTTTATTTCAGTTTATAACTTTTCTCCTTATTGAAGATATTTATACCAAAAAAAATATACAAACAACAATGATATATCTTGTTATCTAGTTTGACATAAATATCAGGCCCACAGACTCATATTATTCAGCAAGTATAACCATTGAAGACCTTGAGACAATGAATGTGCCTTGAATTTTTTCGTGAAATTATCTCAATACATGCAGCTCCTGCTCACATCAACACTATCGAAAATTCTGTCAGAAATAATAAAACTGCTGAGGTAACATTACCCGTCCTAGCGGACTCGTGTTGTTACTAGGCAATTGGATCTTGTTGATTTCTGACAGAATAAGTTTGTTCCTATTTTCCACGAAAAGTCTTTGGCAAAAATATAAAAACCAACCAATTGATAAAATCACAAGTCCGTTAGGAATTTGGTTTGTTTGAATGTTTTTTTTTTTTTCAAATAAACGAGTTTGAGTAATGAAAATAAAAATTATGTAATAAAATTTGGAGAACGAGTTATATTTCGAAAGGTATTTCGAAAGATAATTTTTTTCGCCAATTTGGATGGTGGCATGTAAATACATATTTTTGACGAAACAAGTTCAGTTAAAATCTATAGAAGTACATTGATTGAATCGATTCAAGGCTCAAGATGTCATAAAACTAATTAATTTTGACATTTCGAAGGTAAACAATGTTTTATCAAGGAGCAGGCTAGTTACATCAAGAGTAATACCACAAAAAGTTTGTATTTCATCGGATGATCTTTTATATTGAACGAAAACTTGCTTTGGTAATTGACAAGAGAAAAAATAACATGATAAAATCACGACACCGAAGGTACAGTGATTTCATCTAATGTTATTTACTCGAGGCATATTACATTACAAGCTACCAAGTTTGAGTGGATCAAAATTAAAGTTTATACGATAAAAACAAAACCGCGAGTGTTATTTAGTGAGATAATTTAACAAATCAAATAAATGAAATATTAAAACAAAGTACATAGAATATAATTTATTAAATAAATGAATAATGGAGATAAATTAAAGTTATCCACTTGCATACAGTTACCAGTATAATTGCGAATGATTGGCTGGATACTGCTATTGGTTGAAATCCCCTAAATATCAGATTTTGACAAGTGAAAAAAATTATCATAATTAAAATATGACCAATACATAAATCACCATTTCCAAGTTTGGATTTGGTTCTCTCTTGCTCGTTGAACAGGACGTATATGTCGAGTGTCATAGTGTAGAATTATCTTATTTGGAACTGATGATAGAATTTCAAGTGATTCAATGTTATTTTGATCCGATCTACTTGTAATTTTCTCCTGAGAACTCCAGAGAACTATGATATGTGGAATATAATGTCAAGAATGCATTGCGAGTGTGATAGAGGAATGCAAAAATTTTATTCATCAATTACAGAAAAAAAAAACAATTATTTTTGAATATTTCACCACACTCATTTCAAACGATAATTTTCCTTAGGTTGATCAATGTTCCCACATTTATCATTGTCAATCATGTGAAGTATCTGTGTGGAAGACGATAATCGTTTTCTAGTCTACAATTTGTAGAAATTCTCCAGGAGACATAATCAGCAACTCTAGCGCCCTCTAACGATAGAAATGGATTTAAGTAAGGAAATTTGTATGTGAGTTAAAAAACTGCATAGTGCCCAATGACGAATACTCAGTATATTTTGATGATTCTGAAAACTCCCTTCAAAAATACCAGAATTATACCACATGATTTTTTTTGTTACCAGCACAATTCGGAATATTCTGAAATAATGGACTTATCTTATATTGTGCCAAGAAAGTGTCACGTAACATATTTTAGTTTTAAAGCTTGTATATTTGTAAATAGGCTAAATACTGAAACCTATATTGTACTAAAACATTTGACAATTATTATATTTTCATAATAATTGTCAGACAACATTTTTGTAAATGTTCGAAGTTTTATGGTTGGATTTTGCCAAACATTATTTAACCCCTACATCGCCAATGCGTTGATTTAGTAGTGGGGACGTGTAGTTTGCAATAAGCTAAAGTATGTGTATATGGAAAGTATACTCAAAATGACATCCCACTCTCGTTTTCAAATACGTGTTTACCATAATTGATTTTCGAGATCAAGCAGATAAATGCGATATGAAAGGATTTTGTATATTTTTTAGCTTTATTGGAAAATTTTACTTTGGCATCAGGTTCTGCTTCGATCCAGATAAAAAATAACAAAAAAGTAGTTTCCAAAAAAAAATCCAAAAGTGGGGTTATTTCTAAAAATTTAAAAAAATAGTCAAGTGAAACTTATTTCTAAATATAATTTTTTGCCCATATGAACATTTCAGCTGCATAAGATGATTTTTTGGACATTTTTTGTAAATTAGTCAGTTAGTTTATTCATTCATAATATCCCAATGAACAGGATTGTTTATGATGAAATAAGACTCAACGCAAGCAACAAAACTTCTTAGTTTTGACAATGCTCCATTCCATACACATTTCTTCAAAGTATGGCTATATTAAATGTGTGTTTTTCATAAAAGACAAATAGGCTATTGAAATTTGGTCACACATGATGCACAATTTTTATTTGTGTTGACCCTGTTTAAGGTAACTTCAAAAAATATTTGTTCTACGACAGTGCATAAACTAAGATTTTACGCACTGTTGACAGTGCATAAAAATAATCACCTGTGCCTAAAAATGCTTCGGTTGGTAAACTGTTCTCTCGGTTCAAAATATGTTACTCGTAAAACAATATACTATTAACTTCACTGGAAAAAAATTCAAATTGTATTAATATGTGGTGAAAACATAAGTCATCGTGTAAACAATCTACTGTGCGTAGGATTTTTAGGATTATTGTGAAATTTAAATCTCCTGGATCAATGGAAAGTTCATTTAAGAACCTCACAATCCAATAAAACAAAGTGAGGAAGTCCAATTAAACGTATGCCTAGATATTGTGAAAAATGGGCAAACTAGTATTAGAAATGGAGCAATACCAGTCGGCTACGTCTCCGGATTTAACCCCACTTGAATTTTATTGTGGGGTTACTTAAAACAAAAAGTTTACAAAAACCTTTCCGTCATATTGATAATTTGAAAACGGTGATTCGAAACTTATTTTAGACATCAAAGATATATCAAGAAGAACAATCGTGGGTATTGAACAAAACGGAAGGGACACAGAAATGTAATTTTAAATTTTTTAATTGTTTTCAGTTCAATTCTCAAATACCAAAAAAATTTCAAATGCGTTAATTTTCATTTTATAATTTTTTTATTAGAAAATTGAAATTTACAAAATATTGGCAAAAAATTTAAAAAATCTTATGCACCTGAAACTTTACATTTCGATATTTTGAGATATAACCCAACTTTTGGGATTTTTTTAACAAAAATAAAATTTCATAGATAATAATACGAATCACGTAGCAACTATTTTTTTTTGTTATTTTTCTTGATCTTTTTCAAAAATTAATATGAAAGAATTGTATTTAAAAAAAGCTGAAGTTCCTTCAAAGAATATATACCAGAACTTGTTCTGTTTGGAAGGTGTATTATCAATAAATAAATAAAATAAATAAATAAATATATATTATGTACTGAAATATTATCAAAAGATTCAAATTATATACCTACTACCAAAATTTGTTCTTCTACTATTTAAAAATACAGTAAAAATAAAATTTCCAGTATACTGAGATATCTGCTGAGAACAGTTTGACTCGAATTAATAAACTAAAATTTTTGAAAGTTATATTATGGTAAACCAAAATTCATGAGATCGAAGTTTGTTTCTCCACCAATAATTTTGTTTGACTTTCGGATTGATCGTTTCCTAACCGTACCTGAGATTCAAAATAAAATTTTTACTACTATAAATCAATGCGGCTGTGACACTTCACGATTTCAAAATAGTGAACACCGAGATTTTCCACTAACATTTTCCTGAATATTCAAAAAAATCATTGATAGTACGCTAAACGACTCTTTAAGATGGTTTTAACCGTATATAACAACTGACTATTAGGAATCAGTACGATAATTCTCCATATATGCTTACAACCGCTTTGATTTTCTCTTCGTTTCGTTCAGCAAAATTAATCCAAGATTCCTTACTGTCTACAATAAGGATGTGCAAAAATCATGTTATATGTATCATTATTATTGTTCTACATTCAAGATGTCTCAATATAATAAAAATGTGCTCATTTTATATCAATAAAGAAATTGTAAATCTTTAATCGAATGTCAATAAATGTAGCTCAAACTTTCTATATTTTTTTCATAAATCTGTAGATTTTTATGACTATGTCATATACACAGTGTGTTCATGAGAAATGTTTTTATTGCAGTTGTATTTTCTAACAAAAATAAACGAACGATTGGTAGCATATTAGTTAGTTAAATGAAAATGTCAAGGTATTGGACAATCTTTTCATAGTCCAGGATGAACCATATACTATTTTGTTCCGTTTTGTTTCGAAGAAACTTTCCAAAGATAAGTGTATTTTGTCTCATCCTGTACATTGAAATATAAATGCAATAAAACGTTATAATATGCAGTGCAAAACACTTGAAAGAGCGTTTTTCAATGTTTAACTACACTTTGTTTCTCTTTTGTGCTAAACTTGAGTAATTTAAATAAATTTACTGTTTTGTTAAAATGTTTTTTAAAAAATATTTGTTGTTGAATTCTGTCCAAGAAATATTTCCAAAAGTATGTTCAAAAGTGTATATGTATATACCTGTATTATTGTATGCACAATAAAATATGGCGTTGTAATTAGAAATTGTTTTATTTTTAAGTTACGCAGATATCAAGGATGTAAGAATTTTTCAAATAAGAACTTATTCTATTTTAACAATAAAGTATTGAATTCAGAAAGAAAATGGTATACCAATTCAATATAAATCATCAACAGATGCTATTTTGTAATAACATTTCTGGAAAGCTTGCAATAAGACTCAATTCGAACATAGAGTATATTTTCGAAAACAAATATAGGATAGGTGTAATAACCCCTTTACCAAAAGATTCCTTAAAGTATTGTTGTTATCAAGGCGACCATGTATGGTCACAAAAGGAAACAATCAATAGGATTGTTCATTGAAGACTGCGCTAGATGATCGAGATCACTTTCACTAATGTTCATCTCTCTAACACTTGTACTTTAAGTAGAGTAACTTCTTCTTAACGAATGACACTTATAATTTGTCAGGATCTGCCGACAAAAATTATTTATTTATTTATTTATTGTAAACAGGTAACCCCAGTAAAATATAACATTAGAAATCGTGATACAATACACTTAAGACAAACATTACTTAAATATTAAATATATACTAATGAATTACATATGAATCTAAATAGATACAGGTTTTCAAATATAAAAATGGCTAAGATGAAAATAGAAGTCTACAAGGATTTTAATTTAAGCTTGAAGGTAGCTAGAGGTGTTCCAAACAGATGCAATTCAAGCTGATTCGAATCCCTCATCACTCTAGAAATCGGGTTATGAAACCCATAGTTTCTAGGATGAAAAGGAACCCGAAACCACTCGCTGTGCCTGGTACGTTTAGAAATATTAAAAAATTTGAGATGGGGTTGTGTAAAAAGCATAAGCCAAACATTGTTGTCCTATTTTGCACATTGAGAATATATTTTACACCCTTAGGAATTTGCTTTGGACACTTTTAATTTGTTTAACGTGTGAAATGTAAAAGGGTTCCAGATAATAGAGCAATATTCTAATATAGTTCTTACGAGAGAACAATACAATAGTTTCAGAGTATTATAAGAAAAATTTGTTGAAGAACAATTAATAAAACCGAGTGTCTTAAGGACTTTGGAAATTATATTGTTGATGTGTGGTTGAAATTTAAATCCACTGACGCCCAAATCGCGAATCTGGTTGACTCTCATTACAGCGTCAGATTTAATACAGTAGGTATTTATGATACAAGTGTTAGTGGCATTTTATATTGTGAGCAAAATAAAATCACTTTAAACAAATGTATGATACAATATTTTTTGACAAGGAAGTATAATTAAAAATATTCAGACGAAATTTCAGCATACTTGGTATATATCATTCGAATATTCTGAGGCATACAGAAGGAGAGAAATTGACAAATGAATAACCTCTTAACAGAAAAATCCCGAAGCTAATTCCTTTGAATAATAATAATTTTGTTCCATTCAATTACTTTTTACACTACTATTTCACTTTTCGCACTGGTGATTAACTTTTCGCTTTTTTGTTTTAAAGTGACGTTTTTCACATTGAAATCACAACTGAAAAATAGCATATTTTAGCTATCAGTGTCAAAAAGTGATTCAGGTATAATACTCACCGCCGTTTTGATTAATTTTTCTGGGTGTCAACGTATTCTTCAGACAAGCCATAGTTACCATAGATTCGAAATTATGATATTTAAACTTGGCAGAGGTAAATGAAAGAAAGAGATCATTGTTACTTAGATACAGGATTCATTTATTTACTTAACATTAAATATTTCAATTTTTTTATTCGAAGTCTATTCTCTGTCTGAAATAGATGCTCATAAACTTTTGATGGCCATTTGAAGAGCACCTTGTTTGGTTTTGTTTCCTCCAATGAACCCAGTTGCATGACAAAATATAGAATTCTCAATTCCAGAAACTTTACTTAAATCATCATCCCTGACACCCCACCAGTCTTCATGCAGGAACACCCTGTGAAATTACAGAATTCATACAAACTGATTTTTTCCTTATATCAAAGAAATATTAATTTTCTGCCTTTCCATTATTATGAATATGAATAAAGTCGTTTATTATTACTATTATTATTTACCTGCATATGAAACTATCTGGCTGAATTGGAACAGCCTGTACCCTCCAAGAATCTCCTTTATCATGAAATATTACAAATTTGATTTCCTCGGGAATTCCCATCTCTTCTTCTAGTGCTGGCAAGTGGTCCTTCCAAGGGCATCTTTCTTCCAACAAAATTATTTGGCCACTTTTATCAATTTCATTTCTTTTCTCTATAGATTTTTTCACAATTTCTCTGGCAGGCCACCAAATAGAGACAGCCTAAAAATAATTTTTTTCCATTGAAATAGTTGATCAATTCAAGCATAACGAAATTGTGAGAAAAATGTCCATCAACTTTTCAATTTCATAGTTTATTGAAAAATATAAAATGGCACTAACAAAATGGCACTAATAAAATGTTGCAATAATGTCTTTCAACCGCAGATGATTCCATAACAGATTTTATGAATATTTTATTCATATTTTCAAACAAAAATCAAAATGCAATGCCCATGACAAGTCTATGTCAATAAAATGAACGATTTCTGTGAGTGATATGTTTTAGTAACATTCTCCCTATCTAATTTACTTAATGATTTTTTCAATGAAAACTAGTGTAGTCTTTTCACAATATCTATCAGATGTAGTTGAACAATGGAAAATAGAGACTAAAGTTTGTCTTTCAGCTGTAGATGATTCCACAACAGATTTTATGAGTATTCTATTCATATTTTGATAAAAATTAACTAGTGACAGGATTAATGCAGTTCCAAAATTTACAACTGTTTGAAATGTTTTCATATAATTTGGATGGAAAATGAGAATTTATTATTACTTTAACAACTTGCAGTAACAAAAGGCTGAAATACCTTTTCGAAATTAAAGTCAACTATGGTCTTTAACAATTGGTAAAATTAAATTCATATACCACAATCTAGAGAAATAATCCTATATTTTCTATAACTAGCTTAATGAAGCTCCTGTTTGCACAATACGCTTATCATAGATATATCATGATATAGATATTGGGCAAACTCAGATGCTTTTACACCTAAATATCAGTAAAAATTAATTCATGTCTTACAATAAAAACCCCTTCATGTATTGAGCTTCAATAAATTAATGAAAGTAATTTATTGACAAAGTACAACAAAACTCAAGTTTTGGGTATTTGTTATTTTACTGTAAGAAGTTTTTAGCCAACGTTATCAGCTAAAAAACATCTGAAGCCAATGAAATTATTGAATTCATCACACACACTATCATTAAGTTTCTAAAATTTTAAAATATCAGAGTGTCAAAGGGTACAACTAAAGACTGAATTTTATTTTAGGGTACTAGTAGTCCATTCACATAATGATCTCAAATTTACAACACCCTATTAAAAACAAATACATATTCCACTAAACACTCAAAAAAAGAATTAGGCATAAAAAAATGTACATGTATTTATCACAAAATCATAAAAGTGACTATAATCACAGATTTTTCTTTGATTTATAAATTTTCTGATCATGGTTGAAAAAATGTTATGTTAGGTAGTAAAAAGTTTTGTAGCATCAGCTCATATCGAAATCTTGACTGATACACTCACATCTAATACTCTGTCTGTGAACTCTTTTCCAACCAAATCCATCGCCTTAGAAAAAGTTGCGTCCATTGGTTCTTGTTCAGGTGAGTTCCATTCCGGGTTCAACCTATGAACTCGGGCACTTAAATGTGTGTTGATTTTATATCTTGCTTTGCCCTCGCTGTACATTGCCACACCATTATCAATTGCATCTAACTCTTCTACAAAGCCCTCGTAAACAAAAACATACAGGCATCTTAAACAATCACTAGTTGCAGCTATTTTGTGTGTCCCCAATAGTTGATCTAGGACTTCCATGCCAAAGTGGGCGTACACCAAACCAGCTGAGCTCAATCTGAAATGTATTAACATCAATATCATGATATAAAATTTAAAACTTACAAAAAACTCCAAAACAACTTAAAAGATTACATACAAGGTGCTGGAAAAGACAGAACTTTTGCTGAAATTAGATAATATAGTAGGTAGGATAAAAGTGTAAGAAAAATGTTCATAACCACTTTACTGCTGTTGTAAGCAAAACTCCTTTACCTAGTAAAAAACGGTAAAATGGAGAAAATACAGTTTTTACATAGTAGGAGTGCATTATTTTGCTAGATACTGTACATAAAACAACTTGAATTTTATATTTCAAATTGAAATATGTGGTTAATGCTTGGTGAAAATGTAAAATTAGCTGTCTAGGAGCCAATGTGCCAAAAATATCAATTTCAGTGAATTTGTCAGGTACGGGGCAGTATAAATCAGAAGAGCAGTTAACATGTAGTGACTGAGTATGATACTACTACATAGTTTATGCATTTGGCAGAATTCACAATCAAACTCAAGCATATACCCACAACCAATCTAGCTTGAGACGTGAAAACTTGCCGCACACTTGTGGAACAACGGATTATAGTCCGTAACATACAGTGTGACCCATTTAAGATGGAAGCACGCTTATAAAACTTGATCGGTTGAAAAATGTGAGTGTTATAAGGTGCTTCCATTTTAAATGGGTCACACTGTATATCCAGAGATAAGGTCCTCAACATGAATGTACGTGCAATTTAAAGTATCAGGCTAGATTGGTTTCACTGTTCATACTTATACTGAGAACACTTACTTTATTAGTTTATTCTTGATTAGATCGGGTCGGACACTGCTGATAGTATGATCGAAACTTCTTTGATGATGATCATACCGATGTGTCTTTGGATTATATTCACCGCCTACATCAACTACTATATCACATGTCTCTAAAATCTTAAGTATTGTTGTCATATATTTTCAACTACTTGATTAGAAACACACCTCAGGGTCTCGAGTCCTTATTATTTCGGCGTCTGAATACTGTGGCAGCTGTTTGAGCATGTAGCATGCCAAAGCTTCATCACAATGAAAAACTCCACTGTGAGTCCCGATTCTTTTCGTTAAACGTGCATTTTTAGTGTGTGTTGCCATTGTGCTGAAACTGAAACAAAATGTTGCAACATATATATTTGTATATTTTTTTACCAAAAGTAATTTCCAGTCTTACCCTTTCCACACTGCTGAAATCGTATAACGGGAGATTTCAAAGACTTTACCGCTCAAAACCATGAATTCTTGTGTATTCATAACCCCACAATCCTAAAAAAATAAGCGTCAAGTCAAGCTGTCTGATGTCAAGCTGTCAAAACGTCAGAAACTCAGAAGATGTGTTTTTTCGTCTTCTTCTGCTACGGATAATAAGGTTTATTCGTTTGCATCGGGGTGTAGAACTTTTCTACATCTGGTGTAATATTCACTCGATTTTAGTATTCGTTTGCAGAGTAATTTGACACATTCCTTTGTTTGAACTGCACTCAGCTACACTCGATTGTAAGTTACACCACACTACAAGAAGATTAAAATTAAACATCTTCCTCTTGAATATGATCACTTGGTGATTGAAACACGTGTCGAGGTGTTAAAAATAGCGGTTTGGTGTTGGGATAAAACTCCAGTATATTCAAAGAGGGGATTGAAATATATAGGAAGTATCCCTTATGTTGAATTCCCAATGGATGGGTTCATACAAATTATCATAATGTATCCCATCATAACATCAAAAACAGAAATTGCAAAGCATCATTGCTACAGGATCATAATGGTAAAATATAGAATTCGTAATATATCATAACGTAACACAGCATAACGTACTTCGTCATAATTTACGAAATCAAAATAAACTTATAGAAACGAGATCAGATCATAATCGAATTCCATCATATTCGTATTGTATCATATCCTCACTGTAACATAACGCTACTGCGTAGAAATCATATTTCATAGAAACCGTATCTTATCATATTCGTACTTTGTAGAAACCGTACTCAATCATAATTTGGATGCGCGCGCATCCAGTCAATCTCGCAACAGTTCACCGCTGTAATCGGTGGGCTGACTAAAAAGTTTCCAATAGATTCGCACTTCTCATTCTCCACAATGGACCCAATATCCCCCCCAGCCTAAGGCAACACCAGTATTTCGTCTCCACCGTACGAGTGTCATAGATGGTAGTACAAAACACTCGTTATTCCTGTGGATATATGCTGAGACCGCATAAGCTTGACACGCGGACATCGAATGCATAAGGGTCACGCGACTACGGTAGACCAGACACCATCCTGACAGGCCAGTATGAATCCATTGGTCGGTTGACTTCAGCCCACTTGACCTGAGGAAAGACTGGACCCCTTTCCAAAGGTCTGTAGCGTGTGAGATTCATGTTCATATATAATACAGATATCATTAGATATGAAATGCCTCCTGCTAGTTGGATCAATAACAAAAAATAATTGCTTTTATTACAGAGCTAATAAAAACTACAGATCCTTCATTTTTCCGAATTTACCAAAATATTTTTTCGAAACCTGAAATGTAGCATACCTACTTCAGTTTGCCAACTCACTATTTTGACACCCATATGATACAAACCTCTGGAAGGGACACCTAAAATTAAAAAAGAAACTCGTACCAAAATTTTGTTATAACCCAGAATTTTTAAGTAAAACTCTTGGAATTTTACTGTTCTTACTTACTAAAAAAAATACAAAATGGGAATTTTAGAATATGGAGAACACGTGTACCATAAAATTCCATTGTCGACAGTTTTGTCTCTTTCTCTCCCATGAATTCAACCATAATGTCATCTCACTTTTTCTGTGGACAATAGAATTCTATGGTACACAGAATCCCACCCCAGACCTTGATGATTTCCTTTATCTAAGAAATTGAATAAATTGCGATTCCATTTCGAAGTTGATTCTCTTGTTTTTCTCCTAATTTACCAAAAAAGCTAAGAAATTGATATTAACGATGTAACATTTGACATGAGACGGTCTTTCTGTAGTCTGCCGTGTGGTACAATAGACAATCATACACTTTTTTCCTTGTCATTTTTCAATGTACACAACTATGATTGCACAAGGCATATTGATAGCTTTTTCGTGAATTTGTACTTGTAAACCTTAGCGAGTTAAATTACTTTTATTATTTGTATTCTATACGAAATAACACCACAGTTCTTCAAAAAATAAACTATTTGAAATGTGTAATGAAAAGCATAAAAAAATAAATAAAACTATAATAACATTAATATATCATCGCCTTCTCTTAACTTTTGACCGTCCCTTCTTTTTTCTCTTTCCTCCATCTTTCTTCTTTTTAGGTGGTTTAGGAACTGGGGTGGAATTGTTTGGTCTTTTCGGAGCAACAAGATTCTGCTCTACCAAATCTGCTAATTTTCCTTGCTCTGCCAGCATTGATAAAAATGTGCAGATGAATTCATCATAGTTGTGGGTTCTTCGACTATCATCGACCTGAAAGTTACATAAAAATTGTGGTAATTCTGTGAAGTGTATGTTAATTTTTAGCGGATGGTAATATTCACACATATTTAAATATCTGGTTATTACGTAAAAAATATATGGATGTAGTGGTATTTCTGTAAACCTTATGTTAATAATCACCCATTTAACATACTGAATATTCTATAAAAGTTATATAAACGTGTAACTGAACATTTTAAAATGGGTGAAAATTAACATGAAGGTTACAGAATTACCACTAATTTGCGTTTTTTCAAAGAGTAATGTAATAAATTAGATTTATCCCAGGACTTATAACAAACTTTCTATATCAGCAGCCTTTACAGTTTTATATTTCAAAACATGGAAAACTATTAACGTTAATATCACTTGTCTTGACCATATGTGAAATTATCCAGAAACCCTTTACCAAAGATGACTGCCGCAGTTAAAGACGTCCTCAAAAATTGGGACAATATACTTACCCCTCAACTGAAACGGAGGTTACAAGTTTCAAACCCAACAGTGTCTAAACTATATTGCCTCCCAAAAATCCACAAATCGGGAAAATAAATGCGCCCCATCGTGTCGGCTATTGGGTCTCCTACCTACCAAATAGCAAAATGGCTCACCAAGGAATTTAAAAGCTTACCTATTGCGAAACCAAGTTTCAGTATCAAAAACTCCTTAGAGTTCATACAACATACAAAAAACATTGATCTGCAAGGTGAGATTTTAGTTTCCTTTGATGTCAGTTCCTTATTTCCTAGTGTTCCAATTCCAGTAATTCCACAAACCTTACAATTCCTCAGGGAATTACTAAAGAAGAAGAATTTCAATAACAACGAAATTGAAGAATTTCTTTCTCTCACTAATTTGTGTATGAAACAAAACCGTTTCCAGGTCACTTTTATGAACAACAGGAGGGAACGGCTAAGGGCTATTGTCCCACTACCTGGCTAACCTTTTTATAAGCAAGTTCGAAATGGAAGCGAAAGAAACGTCAATGTATTTCCCTAGAATATGGCTAGGGTATGTGGATGATGTTTTTGCAATATTCCATAACAAAAAGTCGAATATTGAGGATTTCCATCAATAAAATTCACATATAAATCAGAAAATAAGGAACAACTTCCATTCCTTGACGTTTTGGTAATGAGGAGTCAATGTGGAAAGCTAGAATACGTTGTATTCAGAAAAGAAACTAGCACTTGTATATATAGGTATAGGTATATACCTGACAGTTCACATCACCGTGGACAACACAAACGTGCGGGTTTGAATTTGAATAGTCTTTTGACTTTTCCTCTTACACCAAGAAAAGGCGACAATAAAAAAAAACAGCAGCTAGTAATGGTTTCTCGAGAGGTATTATAGATAATATTATATGGAAGAAGAAGTTTAGGTTGGCATCTGCAGGTTTGTAGGTGTTTTGGATAGTATTTATTTCTTGAATACGCTTCATTTATTGGGTATCATATCTTTGGGATTTGTCAAGGTTGTGGATGCAAACAAACAAAGCATAGCTGCTATAGAGCACTGTCAGTGACGTAATATGACAGTTGCGGAACAATGTCATAGGTGGACAAACCATAAGGCCACGTGAATCACTATATGTTAACAACTAATAGAAAGGTATGTACCAGGTATTCCAACTACTATTTCACAATGTTGGGGAGGAATATCACATAATCTTCAAATATAGTGGAAGTTTTCTATTATGACTAAGAAGTGCCTCCAGTTGAAGGTCCAGTAGGAGTTGATATTTTACATACCTAGTAAGTGCTGGAATATCTCCAGAATCATGATCAAATAAAATTTTTCGGTGAAGTGCTGTGTTAATTCAGTCTGTTTGCAATCAAAAACTGAAAAAATGGCCGCCGCGACGTTTTCACTAAATGAGCGTATTGTATTCACACCAAAGGTTCAAAATATTCATTTATTCAATCAAATCTTTTTTATCCATATCATCGATGAAACACAGAACATAATTTGGACAGTATAAATGAACACACCTTGTATTTATTCTGCTTGTCATTTTCATCTTTGAGACTGATTTCACACATGCATATTTCATTTTCCAAGTTTCGTAAGAGCGCTAAAAGATCTTTTGGGGCAAAAGTATGAGGCTCTAACAATTCCTGATTTTTCTTTTCAGCTATGACAGGATCGCCATCACTTGTATGAACTCGAGCATGTCCTCCACTTGACTTCCTTTCGATAATATCAGGAGGTTTTGATTCTGAAAATAAAAATCATAAAACTCTATGACACTTAGGATACTGTGCTTTTCACTATAAGTGTGTATCAGACGTTTCTGGTTAGCCAGGAAAAGGACCACTGTAAACGTAAAATATTATAACCTAACCTAACCTAACCAGGAAAAGGACAACTGTAAACGTAAAATATTATGGGCAATGCAGTGTTGCCACTTCTACTAAAAAGTTGTATCACCATTGATGTTTTGAATGGAACACTTTGTGTTGTTTTATCATTTCCAGTATCTCCGTCACTTTATCAACAACTTCATCTATTATATTCGTATAACCATATATGTGACAGTTTTCGAGATGAATAATGTATTAAGTATCGAGAACAGTAAGCACATTTTACCGATCGAAGACAATTGTTTGGAGAATTAAGGAGCGTAAGAGTATCACTTACCGACGCTTAAGTCGACGGTAAGTGATTTAGGCGTAGGTCGGTCGGCCTAGCGATCAGTAAACAAATCTTACCGTTTTGACAACAGATACCGTAAGTAATCAAGAAAACTGAATCGTGCAAAAAATTTATTTCAATTTGATTTTCGAAAGATTTAAAAACTACTGATATTTTTGGACTCCCAGATACTAACCAGCTAAAGGTAAGTAAGTATGAAGATGAGTGAGTCCTTGAGGCTTTCCACCACTGTCCTCATGCAGAATTACAGATTTTATGTTCACTACGTTAATTTTTTTGCATCGGTTAGGAGATTTTACCCAAAGAAGACCACGGAAAAACTCGGAAACCCACCAAAATGAAGAAATAATTATTTATGTAGAATATTCAGTAGTAATACCACGACAGCATCGAAAAATAATCGATTATACTTCCGAGTCACGAGACGTATTCTGCGGAACACCACAAGAGCGTTAGCTCGAGTGGTATTTTAAGGAATACGTCGAGTTACGAGGTAAGTTTACTTTTGATTGCTCGAGTGGTATTCTTTACGATTATACTGGGTGGAGAGTTTAGCATTAGGTCACGACCTCTACCGGGAAATATTTAAAACTCTATGACCAGTGTTTGTTTACAACTGTACCTGTGAACATCACGGTTATTATTCAAGAAAACTAAGATTTTCAGTTAAAATTAACACTTGAGGGGATAACAACAATAAGTCGAACAAGATGAAATAAAACAGAACAAGAAATGACAATGATTAGCGTATTCCACCAGAATACTTCAAACTGATACTTGACGGATATGAAAAACCACTCGAGATGATCACAACAGTAGGACAAACACGATAAAATTGAACGAAATTACGAAACTACAAAGGACGATGATATCATTTTTTCGTGTAAACAAACAACTGTGCCTCGGCGCCATTTTCCTAGCGACAGTAGCGACGCCATCGGTCGATTTACTCTCCAATACAAAATAACAACAAAGATACAGGAGGGTAAATTGGTTCCACGTCACCCAGTATATCAAATAAACTTGATGATTCTTTATTTTTTTTGACGTTACTTGGCAAACGTCAAATAATTTCTACAATGATAGAACTGTCATATTTGGAGGAAGCAAAACACCAAATAATAATAATAATAATAATACTCCCTCATAAATACCCGTAGAGTGTACCCAAAGGCATAGCCTGTGCGGGTAGAGGACGGCTATTATTATTATTTGCCGTGGCGCTCCGGGGCGACTTACTGATTTTTGGTGGCGTATTCACTTTTCAGCTGCAGGAAAACCCGGAAAACCGTGGTAATTAGGTAAAATTGTTACTTCACTGTGATATCGGTTTTTCTGGAAAAACGATATGACTGGATTTTGGTCATGTTGAACTCGTGCAACGTTTTCGTTTTTAGCTTTCTGTATTGTGCTGTTAAAGGAACTTGCCTAACTTTATCTAACTTCAGTACCATTTATTGTTACATTGCATTTCATTTATTATTCACACAAAGGTTCTGATACAAAACAATGTAATAATTATTTTTATGGCTGATACTAATAAAATAATACAAAACTGCAAACTGCACATGTATGTTGATGACTTAATGGACATATGTCATTTCTATCAGACGACCATGAAAATGCTGGTAGGTTAATAAACACTGATTTGGAAAATATAAATAAATAGCTCACATGATTAATGCTGATGAAACCCAAGCTGAGTTCTTCAATATAACTGAAACCAACACTGAGGGTCTCAATATTGAACTTAAAGGTACTAAACTGATCTGAGTTAATGATACTAAATGTCTAGGTGTACAAATCTAATCTGTGAAAACCTCCAAGAGTATAAAAATATTATTACTGGCAGAGTCCTTCGTCTTATCCGTACCAAACTAGATGGACTGTGTTTATGGCTCTTTTTTAACAATATTCAACAATTATCGCATACAAAAATACAAAATTCTGTCATAAGATATATTAAACCGGAAAAAAACGTAATCATATCATATTACTCGTTATCTTCAAGGTGCATGTTTATTGAAAATGGAAGGAAGACGATTCCTGCACATGAGTTTCTTGGTATCTTCTGATGTTGTTAATAAAAATAGTCCTCAGTACCTATCAGAACTACTAACAAAACACACTGAAGTCTATAATTGGAATACAATAAATAATAATAATTCTTCTATACCAAAACACCATACACAGTTTTTCAAGAATTGTTTCAGTTATATCAAGCTGCTAACCTGTACAATATTTCACCAATCAAACAGTATCATGTAATAAGTCATTCAAAATTGAACTAAGGAAAATAATTTTTGATCAACATTGGATTCTTTAAAATTTGAATTTTTATGGTACCTACATATGAACATTTTGCTACAATAAACCTTATTATTATCATTAATAATTATGATTACAGTACACGAAAACCGTTGTTTGGTAATACAGAAGATAGTTAGGCAGTCACTATAGAAAGAGTGTTTGATGCAATCGCGCGTGACATCTAGGTTCTTTCAATAGAACCTTCCAAAAATTGCATAATTTATGGCACTATACTAGTACGCCACCTGGATGGAATGTGAAACTTATAAGGAATTTCTGGAATTTCTTCCAGTTTTAGTTAACCATCTCATAATTTAATAATTTGTGGAACTTTGGACGATTTGCTCGGACAGGGTCGGACTTATGTATTTGGAACAAAATATATTTCAAAGTTATAGTAATTTATTGCAAGAAAGTTGTACTGGTGACCGATCGTTTATAACTAATAAAGACAATAGAATGTTGTGTCAAGTTTTACGAACTTTTTTTGGTAAAGATTTGTGTTACTGGAAATCCGTTTAAAAAAATAAACATCGCGATTTTGTGCCATTAGGCAATTCTTGTTTTGCGAAAACGGTCTGTTTACCAAGTTGGTCATTTCGGATTACTGGAAATCTGATATAGAGATGAATCGAAGTGGACATTATTCTATTCAATATGGCGGTTCTTGCTGTGACACTGGGCGGACTGGGCCCATAACCTATTAGTCGATGTAGGTGACTTTGCGGAAATGCCTGTTGCCAAGTTAGGGGAGCGTTATAAAAGTTTTGATTGAAGTATATTAATATTAATCTTCAACCAATTCTAAAGGCGTTTACAATTTTTGTTTTGCGGAAATGCTCTGTTGCCAAGTTGGTCACTTCTGATTACTAGATATCAGATATAAAGATGGATCGAAGTGGACATCAGGCGGTTCTTGCTATGACATTATGACTTTGAAGAAATGCGATGTTGCCAAGTTAGGGAAGCAGAAAACCATTAGGAAGAGCTTTGTAAAAGTTTTGATTGGAGAATATATTAATATATATCTTCAGACGGTATCTACAATTTTTGTTTTGCGGAAGTGCGTTGTTGCCAGTTGGTCACTTTGGATTACTCAATATATGTAATGAAAATATATATAGGGGAGCGGCTTATCATTAAGAAGAGAATTATAAAAGTTTCGATTTAAGTATATTAATATATATCTTCAGCCAATTCCAATAATATTTATAATTTTTGTTTTGCGGAAATACGTTGTTGCCAAGTTGGTCACTTCGGATTACTAGAAATCTGATGTGGAGATGGATATCGAAGTGGACATTATTCTATTCAATCGGGTGGTTCTTGCTATGATATTGTGACTGCACGGGAATGCGCTGTTGCCAAGTTACCGAAGCGAAGAATCATTAAGAAATGCTTTATCACAATTTCGAAAATTCATAATCTCCGACCTCGAAAACCCCCATATACCAATTTAGAATCGAATCGGACCATAATCAAAAAACTCGTCCGCCATCTTGGAGCCGCCATATTTAATTTATGAATTTTGACAACAATATCATAATCACCGACCCCGAATATCCCCACATAGCAATTTTGAATAGAATCCGACCATAATCACAACTCGACCGCCATATTAAATGTTTGACAAAGAATTCATAATCTCCGACCCCGAAAATCGCCATATACAAATTTAGAATCGAATTGGACCATAATCACAAAACTCATCCGCCATCTTGGAGCTGCCATAGTTACCTCATGATTTTGACAGAAAATTCATAATCTCCGACCCCGAAAACCCTACATACCAATTTAAAATCGAATCGCACCATAATCACAAAACTAGTCCGCCATATTGGGGACGCTATTTTTTTTTTCTCTATCAAAAATTTCTGTTTGATATTCGCCTATATTCTAAAATTCGACAATTTTTTTTTATATAAGAGCACAAATTTCAAGATTTTCGTACATAAAGTCACAGATCATTCAGATCATTGTAGTTGAGCATTTTATAAAATTTCGTACGGATAAAACATTCAAATTGGTATGCATGAAAACTAAACACTTAATCTTTAATTGGAAAATCCTCTTCTAAGGAAACCAGGACACTACATTCATGTTGCGAATGAATATATACACCACTGCTCAAAGTAATTCCTACCATGGATAACTAAAACAAAATAATTATAACTCACCTTGGTGTAATAATCGGGATCACAGCAATGGAATAACCTTAATGATAAAATATCCATATGGTCAATAAATAGCACACTCAAAAATAAAAATACAAACTCACCTCAATATGGTACTGAAACGGACTGAACTGCTTAATGAACAAAGCGCAGAAAAAGCAAACGACGTATTTGCAGATTCCTTCAAACGCGCAACTCTCAAAACTGCCATCTATATAATATTGTTAGTACTAATATTGTCACGCCATGACTTGGGCACAATCGAGCTAGTGACATCTAGTGGTGATGCCCATTTGGATCAAACCATTTTGCCTATATCATTAACTAACTATCTTCTGTATTATCAAACAACGCTAAAACCATAACTGACTTACCACTTTTATCCTTATCCTTATCCCTATCCCTATCCCTGTCCTCCTGTTCGGCCATCCTCAGTACTACAAATCTCTTCAAGTCTCTCGAGGTGGGACTGTTCTGAGACGTCGACGAATTTGCCCAATTCCAAGCCTGAGTCGGGGAATTGAATGCAGATCCCAGATCGGAAGGGGTGTCTGTACCCGAAGTGCTTGGAGCTGGAGACGTCTGAATAGTTAGGGGCGTGGCGTAGTCGAGTGGACACAAAGTAACCTTCGCGATATTCGAGGTGGTTTTGTTTTTGGCGGCTCTCGTGTCTTCGTCCGTTTCTTCTTTGAGTATGTCTTCAGTCTGTATTTTGAATGGGAGAATGACTCAGTTCAGTTGTTTGTTACACATTCATTGAATAATAATAATAATAAATGTTGTTTATTGAATCACAATAGGGAATTACACTAGTAATTTTTTATATATTTTTTCAAATACCCACAAGTCAAACTGCGTGAAAAAGAATTTTTAAAAAAATATTCAAACTTACACATGTGAATGCTCATTGGCCTTTTAAGTTTCTCTAGAAATTTCCTGATACTCTCTGATAACCTAAATTCTCAAGATTAGCGACCGACTATAAATTAAAGTTTGTCACAGTAAAAATCCATAGACATCAGATCAGGCGAACTCTGTGTTAGAGGTTGTGGTTTATATTTATATTGACATACAGACAAAAACATTTACTGTTTATTCAATGTGTGCCTGACAACTACTATATTTTTTATATGTCATATCAAATAAAAACATATACAGATAAATAAATATTAACGTATTATAGAGATTTCTAATGGCTCGGTAGACCACGATAAAAAGAGATAAAAGTTCTTAATTTTTCCATCTCTGTGATTGGTCACGATGATGGCGGTATGTTTGAATAGCATGCAAACTCAGTTGCATGTCTTGTCATTTAAACTCCCTGTCATCATAGTGATCAATGACAGAGTGCGTTCCCTGACAACAAGGATGGAAAAACTAAGAACTTTTGTCTCTTTTTATCGGGGGTTACGAAGCCATAGAGGTTTTTTCTGGAATTTAATTTGTCTGAACACCGCGATTGATTTACAAAAACTTTCAATCCGTTCATAAGTTAACATTGGGGAGGATTACTTTATGGGAGTACATTTGCCTCAGAGCCTACTTTTGAAGCAAGATATTATAATGTTATGACAAATAATCCTTTAAGGGCCGGTTTTTCAATATCCTGTTAGCGTAGTTTGACTGATGGCTAAATTTGACTAGTGGTTAGAATGAACGTTACATCTGTTCAGATAAAGGAATAAACTCACATTCTAACCATTAGTCACGTAGCATTTGACTTTGACTGAACATTGAAAAACCGGCCCTAAATCAGAAATTGAATATGTTTGGTAGTCAGCGCTCACCTTGATCTCCGCTATATTAACAAGCGAATTCGATTTGGTGACCTCCACCTGATTTTCAGTCTTAGCTGAACTCCCAGCTTTATCCTTAATCTTAACAAGATGTTGCAAAGCATCCAAAACGATTTGTTTGTTTGTGCGCAACATTTTCAGCTTATGCTGTATAGCCAATCTCCTATCAGGCACCACTGCCATCAAGTTGAACCTAATTTCGTTGTACTCGTCTGCAGTAATACCTAGTCTATTGGTGATGACACAACGAAATTTATCCGTCCATTCCATGTCATTACAAGGTCCATGGTCAATAGGAAAAGGTTTCAGACCATCCAGTTCAAATAGCCTTCCTCCAATCGGAACAAAACTAACGAAGTGGAAAGCTTCACCTGTGAAAAATGTCTAATTGGTATTCAGCATACATTTTTAAATATACCTATGTTATTTGTAGTGATAAATCAATGTTAATTTTCATAAAAAAAATCCGGAAATGGAAGCTTTGGTTAATCTACTGGCTTTATTTAACATGAAAAATCTTATTAATGAACCCCCTAGACTATCAAATCCCTCAGTTTCTTGTATGGATAACAACTTCTCAAAATTAGTAGATACTAGCAACCATGAACAACCGGTCTTTATTTTGGATCCATGTTACCTTTTGTTGTTCTACTGGCTTTATTTAATATGAAATATCTTATTAATGAACCCACAATAATATAAAATCACTCAGATTATTGTATAGATAACAACTCAATCCTAACCAGCCATGAACAACTGGTCTATTTTTCTATTTTGGATCATTTTTATCAATTGCATCAGTTCAGTATCAGAAGACTCAAAAAGAATTGAATTTAAATATATTTACTTATAGGAGATACTTCAATTTGACTAACGTAAAAACTTTCCAACAATTTTCCAACAATCAAAGAAAAATTTGAGCAATTTTATGATACTCTTCTGTATCAGTATAGATGTGCATTTCATTAAAAAAAAAATCAAATATACAGTGACCGCCAAAAAGTATGTACCATATGGGAAAAAAGTTTATTATTAGAGTATTAGAAAAAATATTCTTGGGAAAAGTTTGTGCATGTCCGATAACCTAAAAATCGATTTTGACACATGTCACGTAATCGCTAGTATGGCGGCAAATTGAAAAAAATTACTATGAAAAGGCAAAAAGTGGGGTAAAATGGCAAAATATCAAAAAAAGTTATTTGAAAAAGTTGCTTAGAAATAAATTTTATTCGCATATACAAAGATGATGAAAAGATAATGAGAGAAAATTGAAAATAGCAATTTTTTAAAAATATTTTCCTAGCTGTATAAAAATATCATATTATTATCCTATGAATAGCTTGACCGTACCGGAACATTTGTATTTCAATGATAATGACAAAACTTTCTCATTTTCTCTACACCAGTGAGCACTAAATTAAAAAAATTGGATTTTGTTAAAACCCTGGCTGTTACATTGGTTCGTATCTTACAGCTATATCAGAATTCCACGACCATTGTGATGACATGACACTCCAGAAACATGGTGTTTTCCAGATTATAATCAAGTTTCGATGATAATCGTGCCAGAGCGTTTCACTTCGCATGCAATGTTGAAAACTCTAGCCTCTTTAATTTGACGCACATTTTCAAGATTATGTGCGAAGTGAAACGTTCGTGCACGATTATCATCAAAAATTGATTACAATCGGAAAAACACGATATTTTTGGATTTCTCCATCATCGCAATAATCGTGAAATTCTGATATAACTGTTAGATACGAACCATTGTAACAGCAAGGGTTCTGACAAAATTCAATTTTTTTAAATTAGTGCTCTCTGATGTGGAGAAATTGAGAAAGTTTTGTTATTATCATCGGAATACAAATATTTCAGTATGGTCAAGCTATTCATAAGAAAATAATTTGATATTTTTGTATAGCTAGAAGAATATTTAAAAAAAAAATTGCCATTTTCAATATTCTCACAATATTTTCTGAAACTTCGTATGTGTGTATAAAATTGAATTCTAAGCAACTTTTTCAATTATATTTTTTCGATATCTTGCCATTTTGCCCGACTTTTTGCCTATTCATAATAATTTTTTTTCAATTTGCCTCCATACCATCGATCACGTAACATGTGTCAAAATCCATTTTTAGGTTATCGGACATGCACAAACTTTTCCCCAGAATCTTTTTTCCAATACTCTAATAATAAACTTTTTTCCCATATGGTACATACTTTTTGACGGTCGCTGTATAAGAAAACAAAAACTGGTACTCTCCTGAAATAAACTCTATGCATAATGTAAAATGTGGTAAATAGAAACTGGGGAGTGAATAGAAACACAAGTGAAGCATTTTAAAAAATTATTAAAAAAAATAATAGTTTAAAAAAACTAAAGACAATTTAATTTCTCAAATGTAACAAAAGCATATTTTTTAGTTTAATTTAACAATACAGAGCGTTCAAGACCTCAAGAGAACTTTATCAAGCACCCCACGCACGCACTTTACATTTGAGAAATTGAATTATTTTTTACTTGTTAGTCCATGGGAAGTAAAGCGTGTTCTTTAGTTTTTTAATAAACTATTATTTAAATCTCCGACCCCGAAAACCATACCAATTTTGAATCAAATCTGACCATAATCACAATGCTCGTCCAACATCTTGGGCCGCCATCTTGAATTCATAAATTTTCATGAAAAATTCATCTCTTACCCCGAAAAACCTCACATACCAATTTTGAATCAAATCTGACCATAATCACAAATCTCGTCCGTCATCTTAGAGACGCCATTTTGAATTTATAAATTTTTACGAAAAATTCATAATCTCTGACCCCGAAAAACCTCACATACCAATTTTGAATGGAATCGGACCATTATCAGAAATCTCGTCCGCTCCCTTGGAGCCGCCATTTCTGTTTTTTTATAACAAAAAAAATGTCATATTGCATTGTCACCGAAACTATGAACACCTGTCGAATTTCAAATCATTCGGACGTCTGGGAATGGGTGAAAATCGCGCCCTAAGGAGTCAGTTACAAACAAACAAACATACAAAAAACAAACAAACATAGAAGTGAAGCTAATATAAAGCGTGTAAAAAAACTAAATTTCGCGAATTCATACGGCAGTTTTCAACTTCCGAGTGATTTACACATTGCATAATTCACAATATGAAAACACTGAGTATCACTGATTTGCAATAAGAAACACTGTGTGTGTGTTATGTCAGTTGTAAAAACGATCGTATAAGGTGTGCATCACAGTATAAACTTTATGTGATAATATAAGAAAAAATCAGGTAGTAATTTAGCAAATTGGTCCTAACAAAGCTTAATACATCCCATTCACGTAATGGCACACTACTCCATTGCTGAATTTCTCCAAAAATTAATTGTTTACCGATTGTTTCAAATGAGGGTATGCTTTTAATAGGGAAATTTGGGCTATTCATGAAAAAACGTATAAATTCTCTCAAATGCTTAGAAATGAGTAATGTAGTACTACATTTTAATTTTTTTCAATGTAGGATAAGTTATCTTCTAGGATATGTTCTTATCAAATATTTTCAAATAATGCAAAGTGGCAACATTGCTCTTGAATTACTTCAATAACTAATTGTCAAAACTGAAATTTTCCATTTAATGTACATTGAAATCCAAGATAAACGCATACGCTTTGTTGCCAAAATGTCTATTTTATCATATTTTGCCTAACAAACTCTACTTTAAAAAAACTTATTTGAAGATGTTCCCGAATGGTTTGGAAGTTGAAATTTTAGGAAAATGTTTCTTTTTTATAGACCGGGAGCAGTTGGCCCAGATGAGCATACCCTCCTTTGAGTTTGTTTGGTTATCAAAAATATCCGTTATTTCAGTATCTATATCACTATTTTTCAATGAAATGTTGTCTGAAGAACCCCTGTCTATATTTGGTTTTTTATTGGGGGGAGGAAGTCCCCCTGTCTCCACACTCATATTAAATACGAAATTACCAACCTATAAAAAGTTGTATCGGACTAAATAGATCATCTAACCCAGTAGGAAAAGAAAAATATAAACAAAATATTAGTAAAAAGCCCACCTGATTTCATATTGCACCTCTGTTCTTGGGTTCTTAGCACTCTCAGACTACAATGTTTTACACCTTGAGCTTTTCAAACCGAATCTTTTGTATATCTTCAATAGCTTTTTCTTTAACAACTTTAATCAGTACAGTATCATTATATTAGATTATAGATTTACTTGTATTCAGACATATTAGGGAATTTATGTATATAATAAAGAGTAAAGGCCCCAATACAGTGCCCTGCGGGATCCTAGTGTATATTCAAGGGGTCACTTAATGAGTTCCTAATTTTTCCATGTTGTTTTCTATTATTGTGATAGTTCTTGTTTCTAGCACAGTTCCAAGACCCCATAATGTTCCAAAACTTCAACCGTGTCAGAAGCATTTGCTCAATCTAAGGAGACTGCAATGCATTTATTATTTTTTTCCAAGCAAACCTTTATTCAGTTAATCATTTTGAACATTGAATCAGAGATGCTTTTACTTTCCCTAAAGCAAAACTGATTTTTGTTTAATATCTGGATATGCCTATTCAGATCATTATAACCCTTAAAAAAATTATTCTGAATTATATGTTAGCTGTAATTTTTGTTTTTGTATGTACACACTTAACGTATCAACTCTTCTATATGAAATTTTTATTTCTAACACAACATATGAATCATTCTGCTACCTGTAAAGCGTCCAGTAGAAACGCCACTCCCCTTTTCCAGCCTTCGTTTAGCCAAAGGCATAGCATGTGAATTATGAGCACATGCCAATTCGGGAGTGTTACCGATCGCCCAACCTTTATTATCGGGACTCATTCCATACGTGTGTGCTTTCAGCCGGGCCAGAGTCTCGCCCAAGTGTATAGTTGGACAGTTGAGTAATATGGAAATGAGTGCATGGGTAGCACAACTGTTTGGTACCATTTGTTGGGCGAAAAAAATGTTGTTGACGATATCCTCATCTTTGACAAATGTTTCATTCAGCTCAACAACTTTTCGTCTAGACCTTCTCTCTTCAATCCACCTGAATAAAAAAATAAATCCATATACCGGTCCATCTAAGGGTTTATTTAGGTCGTAAATTTCTTCCACTTGCACGCCTTTCACGCCAAAATCTTCCAGAAGAAGGGAGAACAAGCCAGGATCACTTTCCAATTCCAACCACCCTTCAGTCAGCTCTTTTATATCAACCGGCATTATGAATACTATGATAACTCTTGTCTATGGCATTATGGTAATCAAATATTTTAATATATGTTTTGTTTACGATTCACTCAAAACACTAAAACAATCAAAACTTGATTAAAACATAACTATAACCCAACTTCCATTCTTCTTCTGTCTTTTTTCATTCGCGAAATGCGTTTCCAATAGGTGGCGCTAAAAATGTAGGCAATTTAAACAATAACCGCGTTCGGTATTTACGTCGGACTAATCGGATTAATCTGTATCGTTCGTTTATTGCAACCGATTGTAGGGGAGGTAAATTATAGACAAGAGTTATATACTGAGGTAAATCTTGATAGTTCGGTTTTTCAAATCTAATTGATTTTTTTGCGATTGATTTGAATGTGTGGTTATGTTTATATTACATCTGTGGTTTGTTATATAATATTTTGATGTTGAAAGTTCAAATTGAAATAAAAGAATTACCTTGAAATAGCCACAGTTCAAATTTCAAATCGAAGCTTGTTTTAGAAAAAAATACAACTCAAATTTAAATGTTATAGGTTAACAACATTCTGTCAAAGTCAAGCCCACGCTGATTTCGTCCGTTTCATTCGTTTATAACCTGCTGATCCGATTAATTTGTGGCCACGTGACTAAAATTTGTTCTAATAATACCGAACTCGGCTAATATAATGGTGATCAACTGCTAAATTCCATATAAGAGACCATTTGTTTGATTTCAGTCTCATTCAAATTTACTTAAATGAAGTACTCGAGATGTCGAAAGTTGAAATGGAGTTCATCAGACATTTTCATCTACGACAAGATCACCATAATATATGGTTTGTTTTATTATGAAAAATAATGTAAAGAGACTTTGTCTGTGGTACTATTGATAGTACATTCAGCATTGCAGCATTGAGCAAATACGCTCAGTAATGGAACTTTTGACTTCTGCCACCTCTTCAAGTTGCCTCATTCTGAAACTAAGAACACTATAGAATATCACTGAACTCAATTTATTTTCCAAAAATCGATCATTGATGAGAAAAACAATTGAAATAGAAACACTACCTGCTCATATGGCAAGAAACAAATAATCCACTTTTTATCAGTTCAACCAGATAAATATAGATGTCGCACCCTTTGCGCAGACTGCAAATACTCGGCTTGAGCAGTTTATAAACCGCGTTCGGTATTTACGTCGGACTGATCGGATTAATCTTTATAGTTCGTTTATTGCAAGCGATTGTAGGGGAGGTAAATCTTGATCGTTCGGTTTTTCAAATCCGTTCTGTCAGAGATTGATCTTTTTGCTCGGAGAATTTCGGCAGATCAATGCGATTAATTTGAAAGTGTGAGGTTATATTTATGTTAGATTGATGATTGTTACCATTGGTTTGATGTTGAAAGTTCAAATCGAAATGAAAAAATGATCTTGAAATAGCCACAGTTCAAATTTCGAAGTTGAAGATTGTTTTACAAAAAAATACAATTCAAATTTAAATGTTATGGGTTAACAACATTCTGTCAAAGTCAATCCCACGCTAATCTCGTCCGTTTCTTTCGTTTATTACCGACTGATTCGATTAATTTGTGGCCACGTGACTAAAGTCTGCTGTAATCTACGATCATATTACCGAACTCGACTATAGCCACAGAACTTAAGTTCTGTGTTTATAGCTAACGAATCAGTTTGCTGTTCACTTTGCGTTGGCACTTTAATCTGTTTGTCCATTGCGAAACTTGTAATCTTATTCCATGTGCATACTGGAGCTGGCAACATTTCATTCGGATCAAGTTATCATTCTTCGTTTGTTAGCCACAGAACTTAAGTTCTGTGTTTATAGCTAACGAATCAGTTTGCTGTTCACTTTGCGTTGGCACTTTAATCTGTTTGTCCATTGCGAAACTTGTAATCTTATTCCATGTGCATACTGGAGCTGGCAACATTTCATTCGGATCAAGTTATCATTCTTTGTCCTTTTTACTCCAAATGTAAACAAACTGTCCATAACAATTCACCATCCTTCACCCCACTCGCCCACAAATTGTATAGAAAAGGATAGTTCATGTTCACTTAAAAACAGCTATTTGTATTACTCTGAGATCGCCACCATTGATTTTCTTCCTAGGGTAGGTTCGAGTCATCGCACCACAAATGTTAATTTTAGCGTACCCTATATATTTTATCGAATTATATATATAATGCACAAAAAAATTCAGATAATCCATTTAAAAATATATCGTAGTGCGGAAGAAAGTTCACAAAACAAATCCTGTGTCAAACGCGATAAATGTTAACGTTGGCGGGAGTAAATAACGTAGACTTGCGATAACTCTTTAATAGTTTCAAGTACGAATATACGAAAATATTATCCTTGGTAGGGTTCATCTGTTACTGATATCCATTTTCGAAAAACTCTATACATGTTTTGATGAAATTCAACTAACTAAAATTAGTTATAATGTTTTTCATATACTATTGTTCAAATTCAGGTACATGAAAAGTTACCTTTAGTACTTGTCAATGACTGAATCATATGAGGACACCATCTCTGATCCGATTTTAGAAGCATACTACTGTTTCATTTGTTTTGTCTCCAGAAAAAATTTAAACAAAATCTAATCAGTCGGTGAACCAGAGTTTTTAGACATCTTACACCCGGTACACATGATAGCTCTCGCTTATGGCGTATTGTTTTCTTATTTGCTGCTGACTGAGAACATGTCGTTCGGTGTCATTCAGTGACCAATTGAAAAACAATACGCTGTAAGCTCAACTCCAAAAAGCTGGCCTTTGAACCCGGCATTAGTTTGGAATCAGTTTTTGATAAGAATGACATTTGTGCTGACACACTTTTCTCGTCCATTGATCCCAAGGGCATTACAGGACTGCTGGATTCCTATCTCCCATGTTTGTATCAGAAATGATCTTGAAATGACGTAATGCGGTGGCCTACGTATAAAAAACAAGTTGTTGAGTGGGGGAATGGACTAGGTAGGGGGCCACTGAGGTATGTCACGATCACGATAGGGATCCAGCAGTCCTGTGTGTACTGTCCTATGTCCTTGCATTGATCCCACGATTTCATAAGATGATTTGCCAAAATTTCCGTTCACGGCATACGAGACACTGCCAAATTTGAACGATCAATAACGGAAATGATAGTAAAAATGCACTAAGACGGCGCTCTGTGATTGGTCACTGTGGTGGTGGGAAGTTTGAAATGACCACATCTGCATACTTAAATTACTTAAAACGGAAAAATCATTAGAGTTCATTTTGTTCGTTCCTCTAGTAGTCCTTGTAGAACAGTTCTAAAACACGAGATTAATTATTGTCTTTGGCATTTTTAATTGTCATTCCGAAAGATTCCCGAACACCCGAACCAATCACAGAGAGTTACGACCCTACCTAGTGCATTTTACGTTTTAATAACGGTCAAAAATCAAAATACTCACATTCTAGTAGTTTGCTAGTTTGTGTATAACCAACATTTCCAAAAAGTTTAGTTTTTTAAATTTCGTAAACAAATTGCGATGGAAAAATCGGATAATAGCAATTCTGAACTATCTGAAGATTTAAGTGATGTTTCTGTTCAACCTGAAAATAGTTTAAATACAATAGATGATAGTATCCTGACTTCTGAAGAGGACTCTTTTTATAACAAGAAAAACTATAGAACCAAATTACTTTTTAAGAAGAAAAAGTCTCCGATTCTGGATAGTACTAATGACTTAGATGATACCTCTGTTCTGGATGTGTCAGAAAACAAATCGGAAGTAATTGATGAGTCCTATTCATCTGATCATGAAAAAGAACCTGTTCATCAAAGCCCTAAAGATTCATCTGTTCAAATTGAAAAGAAAAAATCCAGTATGGGTAAAAAGGCTGATGAATATTCTGATAGTGAGTATGAGGAGAGTTTTGTAAAACTCCGAGTAAATAAAAATCGAATCATTTCATCTGATTCATCCGACTCGGATGCAGTTATGCCTCGTCCTAACAATACAAATAAATCAAAAATATTAACTATGGATAGTTTTGATTCATCAGACGATGAAAAAACAGTTGATTTAGATTTTGCCAAGCATGTTTCACTAAATAATTTTTCCGGTTCGAAACGTTATACGAAAGATTCAAATATCTCCAATAGCAAAAATAAATCTGAAATAATTTCTACACCTGTTAAAAACTGTGATCAGTCAGATATTGACGAAACACTTGATTTAAGAGCTGCCAAGTCTTCCTTTGTTAAGAGCGTCTCACAAAATATATCTTTTACTCCAACACAGTACAATCGTTCAGATCCTGAGAAGACAAATATATCAAAACAGATAGAAATGGGTGACAAGAGCAGCAAACTTACAGCTATAGACCAAACAAATTTAGACGAAGTAATGGCAGATATATCTCTAGAACTTAGTAAATCTAGAATCGGTCAAAAGGATCCTGATTTAGTGACTATAGTAGACTCTGAGTCATCTGAATCAGATGGCCCTATGAAAATTACGAGGCCAGATTTGAGGATGTCTGAAGAATTTCGCTTTGGTAAGGTGAGAAACATTTTGAGCAGTACATTACTTGAACCGCATGCTTCAGCAAATACTCCTGTAAATAAAATGTCTGGCAAAAGACTCCTCAATAAATCAATGGAAACTCCTAGGACGATAAAACAAATCAAAGAATCAGATACACCTAGAAATGTTCCACAAATTGCTTCAGATTCTTCTGACTCAGATGTGGCTTGTAAAAGTGATGATGATGATATTATTGATGTTAGTAGCGATGAAGAAGTTCCCCGAAAAACTCCAGTTCGAAATAATATGAAACAAACAACTCTGGATGACTTATTTGTAAAGACCAAGCCTCCGATTGTGGTGAATATCAAGAAAGAACAGAACACTTCAATTTTAGAGGTAAGATATTATTTGGGAACTTTCAATGTTGAGAAATATGATCCTTGTCTTGATTTTTTCTCTATCTAAGTATATTACCAGTAAACAATCTGGTTGAAGAAGTGGCATTTGATGGCATTTCTTGTAACAAAGGTTGAAATGAAAGTTTACATAATACAAGTATTTCTTTGGCTATATACTGCCGTGCTAAGCCCATTGGTGTTTCGAATTTATTGTGGGAAAAAAAGTTTTGAATTTATATTATGATATTTCAGTACATGCACTTGGGGTACTTTAATTATTAATGAATGAAAGCATCCCAAGTGAAGGTACACATTCAACATGCAATGAAATATCAAAATAAAAGTTCAAAACTTTTTACCCGCAATAAAATCGAATGTTATTTACCGCCAATGGGCTAAGCACGGCAGTATGGGCAATGCAGAGTTGAACTTAACTTTGAAAATGATAATGATATTTTTTGCAATATTAAAATTTTAAAAATGAACTTGCCATCTATTATTGAATGAGAATATCTCACTGAGATTTCTATGAAAGAACATCTACACCTTTTCCAGTAGTATTTCAGAAAGGATCAATTGTATTTCAGATTAGTGAGTTAATCATCCATTGTGTCTTAAAATAATCAATTTGATTTCAGAAACCATCATTTGAATTTCAGAATAGTCAACTTTATTTCAAAAAATATCACTTGTGTTTCGGTATGTGTCATTTGTATTTCAGATTACATGAAAAGAATTTCAGAAAGCATGATTTGTGTATGAATGTGTATGGTTCGATTTAGTAAATATTGAAGGAGTTGACTGGTACTACATTATCGTTTCTCAGAAAAAATTATTTGAATTCCGTAAAGAATGATAGATGCTGATAAATTCCGATATACAAATGACACATTCTGAAATACATATGACATTTTTTTAAATACAGTCGACTATTCTGAAATTCAAACGATACTTTCTGAAATTCAACTTACTATTCTGAAAATCAATTGACGCTTTCTGATAATCAACTCACTATTCTGAATTACAATTGATACTTTCCGAAATACAAATAACTATAATACTACTGGAAAAGATGTAGAAATCTTCAATAAATGAAGTAGGTCTACTTGGAGTTATTTATTGAACGAGTGTTTTATATTTTTATAAAATTTGAAATGCAATACAGAATTTTATCAACAGTTGGTATGTTATAATCACGAATACTTTTCCTGATTTAACGGCTTCCTTGACGTTTTTGACAGTTGCCAATTACTAAAAGTATACTCTAGTGGTTTGTAAATTGTAGATAGTGATTCATTGTACATTTTCAGGTTTTTACAGGATTTGAAAGTGCGGAGAGGATGTATGAAAGTGGCAAAGTAAAATTTGATTTGAAGCCTAAGTACCTAGCGGATTTCTATTCTATTTCTTGACCTGCTTTTCTATGAATTTTGAACTGTACAACCTAATTTTTCTCACTTCACATGCTAACAATTGTTCTTGATATAAATCTGTGAAATTTGTCAAATTGATAGATAAAGCACACTTATACAGTTCTATGAGAAAAATTTCGGGAATGAGAACTGAGATAAATTAGGATTTTTTAGAAATAAATTTTATTCAGAAACAAAGTGGATTAGTACTAAAATGGTTGTTTTGAGTCGATTCAATTCAATTCAGTTCATTTTTATGGGCTTGTATTGATACAGACAAGATTTTCTAAAAATGATTAAACCCATAATAAGCATGCACCTTGCAAACCATACATTTCCAATTTCGTTGATAGTATTTTGTAAAATATTCTTGAAACTATTCGGAATTATAATAGGTTTGTAGATTCTTAATTGAGTATGATCATATTTTATTTGTTTATTCATGTTTTATTTATTTATTTATAATTTTACACTTATAAATAGATATACATACATACACACACACAAATATACAGAGTGGGAGAAAGACCAACAAACAGATTTCTCACCTCACTTCGAGGTGAGCAGTTTCTATCAAAATGCATTCCCTCTGAGTTATAGGCTGTCAGAAGTACCAAAAAAAAAATTAATTCATCAAAAACATGCTGATAAATCAAAATAATGAACTTTTGACAAATAGCGGAAGTCACCCCAAGTGACCCCGTACGAGTAGGCCATTTTTTAATCTTTTTCAAAGCACGACTTAACCCCCAAGTTGAATTTCATAACAAATTACTATTAAAAGGTTTTCCCATTTGATGCCTACAATTTGAAGAACACTGTATAACATGAAAATATTCTACGTAGCTCTATCAACAGACTCCATTGTATAGATGTAGTTATATACTCTACCACACAATTTCAAAAAATTTAAATAATTATAGTTTAATTAAAATTTATTATTGTTTAACGGTGTCCGGCGAGGGGCTAGAACCGTACTAAGTGTCTGGCAATGAAAGACGTGACTTCTAATATTATTCCGAATAATATATATTGAGCTTTATACTTTGACGAATTTGAGGTGCAATTGTGTACAACTTTACTACCTGTTTTTTAATTAATAAATTTCATAGTTGGTGATCGTTCTTACCTGTGTAAGGAGTATTTATAAAAAACTTTCAGCTTTTATAAAATCTGGCAGTCACGTGCTCTTGCTCTATTGTGGATACTTCAAAATTGAAGAAAGATAGAAATTACGGAAATAATAAGCAAAACGTATGTTTAAAAATGTTTTTTTTTTCTGTTTCTGAGCCCATTTATTCAGTAACCTCATTGTACATTTCGGTATAGTGATCACTTATTCAGGACCTAGTAATGAAATTGCTTGTTTCAGAATCGATAACAAAAATTACATTGATTGTTTTTCTCCTAGGTTTCTCCAGCGGAATACATCAGGCAAGAATATAAAATAAAGGGTCTTCAAACTGATTTGCTAAAATCTAAGAACCTGATGAGAGTGGTCAATCTAGAACATCTTCCGGATAAAGGAAAATCAGTTCAGCTCAGGCAACAATCTTTAGAATCACAGTTGCTGCAAGAAGAGAAAACATTATCAAAGATGAAGATCACCAAAGAAAACGCCCAAACCAGCGCCAGCGGTCTCGCTAATGTCAACGCTTCCGCTAATACCAACGTTAAAAGTGCAATAAAAATACTATCTTGGGAAGAAATGGAAGCGAAAGCCGGAGTTGTGCAGCCGAAGACATTCGGAAAACAGGCCATGTCAACGTATAATGCTCAAAAAGCAGTCACTATGGATAGACTGCACCAGCTGCATGGATCGTTGAAGACTTGTCCGGGAGAAAGCGACATTACTGAAGATCCGAAGGGTTTGAAGGTCGATTTAATGCCTCATCAACGACGGGCTTTGGCCTGGTTGATGTGGAGAGAAATGCAAAAGCCCTCAGGAGGAATACTCGCAGACGACATGGGCTTAGGTAAGACGCTAACGATGATAGCTTTGATGCTGAAAACAAAGGAAACCGAGAAGGACCCAGGCAGTAGCTCCGACGAGGAAAATTCATCACCGAAGAGACAGAAATATATTGGTGGAACGTTGGTGGTGTGTCCTGCAAGTTTGATAAACCAGTGGTCCGGGGAGCTGGAGAAACGGGCAAAGCGGGGATTGGCTTCGTACGAAATGTATCACGGACCGAAACGGGAAACTAAACCCAAAAAACTCGCTCAATACGACATGGTCATTACAACTTACGCGATAATCAACAACGAATGCGAGAAAAACGGCGCCGTTTTCAGGGTGAAGTGGAGGAGGATCGTCATCGACGAGGCGCATCAAATAAGAAACCACAAATCGCAAACATCCGAAGCCGTATGCAAGCTGGCGGCAAAATCTCGTTGGGCCCTGACCGGCACACCTGTCCACAACAAAGAACTCGATATGTATGCGTTGATGAAATTCATCCGCTGTACGCCGTTCGACGACTTGGCGGTGTGGAAAAGATGGGTAGGGGACAAGAGCACTGGAGGTACAGAGAGGCTCCACACCGTGATTTCATCCCTCATGTTGCGGAGAACAAAAGTAGAGCTCATAGAAAAGGGTTTCTTGGATGCAATGCCTGAAAGAAAATGGGAGTTGGTGCAGGTCGAGCTAACCAAGGCGGAAAGGGATGTTTATAGCAAAATTTTGATATTCTCGCGAACTCTCTTCGCGCAGTTTTTGCATCAGAGGGCTGAGAAGAACCAAGACGCTTACCTTGCTGATTGTAATAATTTAAATCGGCAGCCAGACGGACAGAATCAAGAGTTTGTGAAGATGAGGCAGAAATTGCTGAGCCTCAACAAACTCAAGGACATCAAACAACACGAGATTCTGGTGCTACTTCTCAGGTTGAGGCAAATTTGCTGCCATCCCTCTTTAATAACTAGCATGTTGCATGAAGATATGGACCTTCTGGGAGATGAAGATGATGGTGGCGACAATGGTAGAGCGCTTGACCTCCTCGATCAGCTGAATAAACTCACTCTTGATGGGGATGAACAGCAGCCTAACGCTAATGTGGCAGAAGGTAATTTGTTTTATAATTTCATTATTCTAATTCTTATTAATTATGGTTATGTACACGATCCTAGATTTATTCTATAAATAATAGGTTCCCAATATTTACTTATTTACTCACTGACTAGTATTATGAATACTCTTAAGGTTCTTGGTGGCGCACAGGTAGTGTTCTTGCTTGATATGCCAAGATACGTGGGTTAGCAACACTGCGTTGTAAGGTCTGCATCTTCCCTAGCTCGAACAAGTCTCACGAGGACTTCTGAGGGTTGCTCGTAAGGCGGCAACCAGTTGATGGAATTAACATTTTTTAAATTTTTATTCGAAAATATGAATAAAAGTAGTTGTTTTCTAATAGATATTAATTTTTTTTTAATTTTCATGAAGAATGTTCCCCTCTTCAACAATTTTTTATTTGATTATTTTTTTTAATATGATGAATTCTTACTTCCACTTGTAAGGCGAATCAGTGACAAAAACTCAAATTTGGAAAATACATTTGGAGTTACTTTAGGTTAGGTTTCAAGTAAGTGGGTCTATTGCATGATACACATATTTGCTAAGAATATCATGCTTGAAAGACACATGGAAATAAATAAATAAATGTAGGTGTAATTGGCAACGTTTTGAATGGTTCAGACAAATCTTCCACACTGACTAAATTGGTGAAAATTAAATTTAAAAGATTCGAGCCGGTGTATTGATGATGGAAACAAGTAATCGAACGTTGGGGTTTTTAACTGTGATGAAGACTCAAAGGAAATGCGAAACGGTGATAATAATGAGAAAAGTAAGTGAAACTTTGGGTTTTAACTCTGATGAAAACTGAAATAAAATTCGAGACAAAGTGTACTGATTATGGAAACGATTTACCGAAAGTTGGGTGTTTCAACTCTGACGAGGACTCAACACTATGAAACTAGGGATTTTTCACATCAAAGCAAAATTTAAAATAGTATACCGATGATGTAAAAAATCAACCTAAATAGCTAGTTATAACTCTGATGAGGACTCAAATACAACTTGAAACAGGTATTTCACCAACGTTTTATCGGTAGACTAAAAATCAAATTAGTCCAAATCACCGAATGTTTGGTCATTGAAAATGATGCTGTGTAAAAAGTAAATTTATAAAAATCAAACCAGTCAAATGTCCTCCATTGACTTGAGACGGAATAATTCTCATCTAATTTGAAGACCACCGATTTAGAAATTTCCAGCGAGTTGATGAGCAGCAAGAAATATTCAATGTCTTTGATCAGCGATTTGGTCTTAGAATTTTCAACAAAATTTTCCGACACTTAACCTCAATTCGGCACTGAAAACATTCATATTTCCAATTGGTAGCAACGAGAAAATCTAAAATTTCCATTTTTTTTCACAAGTTCACCCCATCATTTCAACCCTTTGGCCACTTGCAACCCTTATGCTTATCGTTTTTCGGTGCTCTAGTCTATCTTAACATTATGTTGGTGAACATGGCAGCGACGAGAAAATCGTCTCAAAATACATGTTTTTTGTGCAAATGAAAATTGAATTTTCTATATGAAAGCCACGCGGGGGCCGCTCAAATTTTCCATCATTTTCATCAGCATTTTTATATCTTTCAGTCCTCTCGAGGCATAAACGAGAAAATCGTCCACTAAAATCTGTCATCATCTCCCAGTCTATAAGGGTAAAGTGATTTCACAGCAAAAAATTGTAAAACTGAAATAACAAAAGAGTGTTGGAGCCGTTCTGCAAGTTAATTAGCTAATGGTGACATAAGTTATACTTGATAATCATAATATTGGAATAAACCAGAACATTTGCTGCTTTGTATATAACTTAGTTTTCAATATATTGCAAATGTACTATAAATTTAAATTGTATAATATTGTTATCAATAACACATTATATGTTATATTATTTCAATGAATAAAATAATGAAACTGAGTGATTGCAGGTATTGCTGAAGAAGCCCTTGGTCTGAAGGAAGCTGCCAGAGGTGTACTCAATCCGACGGATCCCATCTTTTCAGATACCACCATGAGCAGCAAAATAAAACTACTCATCAAAGTACTGAACGAAAACGTGCTAAAGAAGGACGATAAGGCCATCATCGTATCTCAGTGGTCCTCTTTCCTGCGACTGATTTCCCACCACTTGAAGAAGGAGAGGATAACTTTTGATCAGTTGGACGGGACTGTGCCTGTCCATAAACGAATGGATATGGTGGACAGATTCAACAATCCCAAGGATAAAATGAAGGTGTTGCTTTTGTCGCTCACAGCTGGTGGGGTGGGACTCAACTTGGTCGGGGCCAATCATCTGTTCCTTCTCGACTTGCATTGGAACCCGCAACTGGAAAATCAGGCGCAAGATAGGATATATCGCATGGGTCAGAAGAAAGAGGTTTATGTTTATAAGTTCATGGCCACCGATACGATCGAGAAGAGGATTTTGGAATTGCAAGAGAAAAAGCTGGAAATTGCTCAATCCATGCTGACGGGAACCAAACACGCTATTACGAGTAAATTGTCTCTGCAAGATCTTAAAATGCTTTTCGAAATGTAAATAGTTTTATCGATCAGAGAGAAGAGTGGGGTCTGATTCAACCTACTCCTTGATCATTGAAAATAATTATCGTCGGGAAACTAGAATTGAACTTTTCTTTTCTCTTAAGATTAAATAACCAGTTTTCAATTATTGACGGTACTTGTCATACATAAAAATGTAACTAACTCATCATGGAAATATTTGAAACTTTTGAAAAAAAAATTAATATTTAATGAATTTTAATGAAAATACTTGCTCTGTTCAAAAGTATTGAACCTTTTGAAATTCAACCCAAAATTGACAAAACTAGAATTAAAAGAAGTAGGTGATTTGGACCTTGCATTTGTTTGTTTTATAGTTATAACCAATATTTATTTTATTTTATATTTTAATCAGTAAAGAGTTGAGCGTTTGATTTTACTTCTGTTGTACCAGCCCAGCATCCCAGGATAACTTGTAAACTTTCATCGTAATAACCTATAATTTTCTCCTGGATGGTTTCCGGTTTTCATGGTCTTCTTTGGTTAAAATTTCCAAATGTTTCAACTGATTTTCAGTGGCGTGGTCGAAGCACTTTTTGACGTATCAAGTGAAACTAAGCTCTCGTTCCTGGCACGTCATTTATAATGCTGTTTTGGCGCGCACTTTCTGTGATGGTTGGTTCGCTCGTAGTTTCTGCTGGATTTGGCTAACATGGTAGGTATAGTTTTCCTCCTTTCTGTTGAAGTTTTCTTGGTGCTTGTGTATTAATATGGCTTCTAAACACATTCTGGTTGGATAATCATTCGACGTTGCTATCCAATCAAAAAACTTACAAAACACTATAAAAAGATCCTGAAAAAAAAAACAATCCGCTATTAAAAGATCATTACCGGCGGAGACTAAGAAGAAACTCTGCAAATCAGAAGTATTAACAGAGAGGCTCTATGAATAACCGAAAATTCATGAAGAGGATATACCACTAAGACCAATATAAAGTGCTATAGGATCACTAACCCACAACCTTGATGAGCATTTGTCGGTTACGCTGCAGAAACATGTTGGAATAACCAAAACATACGTCCGAGTCTCCACTCACTTCATCAAACAATTGAGGAAACGTTTGAGCCAAATGACATCCTAGTAAGCTTATTTGATATTGTCTCCTTATTCACAAATTTACAACTTGATGAAGCCATCAGCTATAAAGAAGATTTTTCCATAAGATATCAACTTGTTTTGACATTCAATAATGACAACTTATTTCCAATGGATTCAAACCTTTTTATGAACAAGTTGAAGTCCCATAGTCGACTCAACCCAGTAATGACAAATTTGAAACTACAGAAAAATGACTGAAGCACTGTTGAGTTATGTAGGTAGATGACACGTTCGTTGTATGGAGCTAAGGAACAGAAGAAATTCAAAACTTCCTAAACCATCTCCATAGTTTTTACACAAAAATCCAGTTCACTGTGAGATTATAAGAATACCATCAAATCCCATTTCTGGATGTATTAGTCACCAATAAAAGAAGGCAATCAACTTGGCCATAAGGTGTGTACGAGAAGAAAACAAATATATCATAGTTGAATGTTATGAATTAATCAAAGTACTCTGATGCATTTCCTGATGAAATTTTATAAATAAATATTATCGAAATTAAAAACAATCCATCTTTAACAGAAAACCAAGGCACATCGACGACGAAATAAAAAACCTAACAACTGTGTTACAAGCGAACAGCTTCAACAAAAAAACAATTCGTGCTACTCGTCCAAGGAAGAACAAAGTGAACACCAGAGAAGAGCAAACCCCAAGGCATTGTCTATCTTCCATACATACAAGATTACAAGATGTCACTATTCACTAACCGAACTGGGAAATTCTGTAAAAAAATATCGAATTATATTTGAGATTAGCAAAAGACAGCAGAGATCCACTCAAATCAGCAGGAGTAAACAGGATTCCATGTAAGGTTTATATCGGACAAACGAAAAGGTGCATTAGTACCCGGCGTCTAGTCGAGCACAAGCAAAGTTGTCGATTGGGGATTGGGACAAACCGAGAAGTCCGCAGTCGTCGAACATGCAGTGTCCGACGAGGAACACAAGATCCTATTCGGAAACACCGAGAGGCTAGCAACGTCGAATCAATATATCCAACCAGAATGTATTTAGAAACTTGTCAAAAACATCCAATTACAAAAAAGAATTCTGATAGAACCTATCATAATTTTACGGTAGTGTACAGTTTACCATGTTCCGATATGGTACGTTTTTTTTTGTGACTCGAGAGCTTCAGTTTCACTTGATAAGTCAAGAAGGAGTACCTTTGACCACGCCTCTGAAGATGACTCGCAGTTTCAGTTGATTTGTTTGGAAATTTTAACCAAACAATACCACGGCAAAATCCCGAAACCAACAAAAATACTGAATTCAGTGTTTACAAAGTTCGGTGTTCGGTGATGAAAATGCTGCTGCTATATAGCAATGGATGTACAATGGACGTTGAATATGGATGTTCAGGACGTCCAATGGATGTCCAGAAGTAATCCAATTTACATTCAATGGACGTCCAGGACACTACTATGGACGTCCAATTAAAGTCCAGAAAACCTCCAATGGATGTACATTGTGCGTATTGTGCACGTCCAATGGATATACATTGTACTTATTTTGGACGTCTATTGTGTGTCCATATTTGGTACATTGGATGTCCAGAATATATCCAAATAACGACTGTCCTGGTCGTCCAATATACGTCCACTGTACGAATGAATCCAGAGGATACATATACAAAAGTGTCCTGCAAATAAAAGGAGCAATACTTTTAAAAACATAATGCAAAGTTAAAAATAACACAAAGTTCCCATATTGTTCGTAATGGTGCCCCTATTCGACATCGTTAGTCCTTTTATAGATAATGTTCGGCGATATACGGACCATAACAAGGGCCAAATATACCCATCATGCAGTAGCACAGACCTCTTTTTTTAAGAGGTCTGTGTGCAGTAGGCATTACTGAACTAATTTTAGTTTAGTCTTGTTGTACATTGTTGTAATCATCTCGAGTGTGTTTTCATATCTATACAGTGTTTTTTTATATCACTCAAGTGTTAATTTGAAGTGAAATTAGTTTTCTCATACACAAATAAATCAGCAGATGACGTAACTATACTGTTTACAGAATTTCAAATATTCCCCGGTAGGTGTCGTGACATAATGCTGTGCTGGTTGTCAATATCATAAATGTCATGTTATGTTATGTCAAAGTCAAATATCAAGAAGTTTACAGAATAAAAAATAAGAAAAATTCCATATAAAAGATGTCCGAATTAAACCGAAATAGACAATTATTGAAAAAGGAATCTTCTACCGAAGGTATTTGGGAACTTTGACTACGGCAATGTTATTAATCAAACATAATGAACTACATTTGACTGAATTAACCTCTTTTATATTGAATTTTGCGTTGTTATTCAAGTGGCAAAATTACGTTGTTCCTTTCATGAATATCCTAAATTAATTCCGTCAGCATATTTAACGGTTCAAATTCCAATATCACACGTTGAATTGTTCTTTTCATTCTTTTGTCAGCTGGTCATTATTTTGATTATATTATGTCAAATATTGAAAACAAAATTTCTATTTTAGATGAACTTGAGTATGGGGACACAATGAACAGACCACATGCCGTACCCATAGTTCTCGCAGATGCAGATCATTCCTTCAAATTGGATGAAGAGGCTCTCAAAAAGGTGCTAATGAGAGAGGAGTTGAAGGACAGATATGTTGTAGTAATATCAGTTGCTGGTGCTTTTCGCCATGGAAAGTCATTTTTACTCGACTTCTTTTTAAGATATATGAATGCTAAGGTATGCTACATTTATACTAAGAAATATATACCCAAATAGGTACAACTCAAGCAAATGGTCACCAAAACGATTTTTCTGAAATTTTCAAGGATGCTCCAAACCTTATAAAAAAACAATTATTGATGGATTTTTTTTGCAGAAATTATCAATTTACAAGTTAACCCTTCAAAGGTCCAAAAAGGTGAATTTTCTGTTAGAGAGAGCAAAACTCCTTCTTTTCACTAGCATAATCTACATACTGGAATTCACTCGTTTCTCACTTTTTTTTTATGAAAACCACTATCAAAAAATTCGACTTTTTTATAACCGCAAATTTGATCCACATTTTTATGGTGATTGGGCAACATTAGATATTTCCGTCTAAGATCAATAGTCGAGCTCGGTAATATAATTCGATAATAGATTAGAGCAGATTTCAGTCACGTGGCCACAAATTAATCGAATCAGTCGGTAATAAACGAATGAAACGGACGAGATCAGCGTGGGCATGACTTTGACAGAATTTTGTTAACCTATAACATTTAAATTTGAGTTGTATTTTTTTGTGAAACAAGCTTCAAGTTTGAAATTTGAACTGTGGCTATTTCAAGGTAATTCTTTCATTTCGATTTGAGCTATCAACATCGAACTATTACTAACAAAGCACAGATGGAACATAAACGTAACCACACACTTTCAAATCAATCGGAATCGTCCGTCAAAATTCTCCTAGCAAAAAGATCAATCTCGGACAAAAAACCGAACGATCAAGATTTACCTCCCCTACAATTGGTTGCAATAAATGAACGTAAAACCGAACGCGGTGAATTCCAAGTAAACCAATTTGTAGGTTATAAATAGATGTAATTCTTTCATGAAAAGTGCCGTTTTTATTGAAAAAATTGCAAAACAAGTGAATTCTAGTATGTAGATGGTGATGGTGAAAAGATGGAGGCATTTTGCTCACTCTAACAGGTGATTTACCCATTTGAAAATCTACCCTCTTTGGACATGCAAATTGATAATTTCCAAGAAAGTATTTCTACCAATAATTGTTTTCTATGATATTCCGCAGCATCTGTGAAAATTTCAGGAAAATCACTTTTGTGACCATTTGCTTAAGTTTCACCCAGAGATATAGAAAGAACTAGAGTCGGTGCATTACTAATAATAGCCTCTTTTGTTTTGAGAGGCTCCCGCATTAGGGCTTCTTTTCCTATACTTGCTGTTGTTGGATTTTGATAGATGTCATTTTTAGCCATTGACTGAGCTAGAAAGAAGCCCTGGCGAACATACCCTCAAAACGAAAGCACTGATGGTGATCTAATCAGTAGGAATATTTAATTACTTTATCAAATATATATCATTATCATTGAATAATATTCTTGTATTATTTAGTAAGAATGGCTATTTATGATACAAGTTCATAAAGTGGACTTTTTTGTATGACCGTGAAGTTTGTTGAATGAGGCGCAGTCCAGTTCAAAATTTTTTCTTCGACATTTATGATATTGCCAAACTGTAGCAATTGTATTATTAATTTGAATATTTTATGTTATGAAATATTGTCATATTATCAAATGATGACTTCTGAGTTGTATTTGACGTAAAATACTGTATTTTTCAAAAATGCATAAATGTATGAACAGTGTGTAAACGTTTATTTTACTCACAGTTGATAATTTACGTACAGGTAATTTTTTTACGCACTAGTGTAACTTCACGCACTGTTATAGAAAAAGCTATTTTTGTTCTTTTGTTTGCCATCAAATATTGTGTTATTTAATTTTTTTAAGTTCATTGCATTAGAGCTGTTAAATATAATTTCAGCAGGAATAACCATTATCTAAATTATTATCACATGAATTCCATTTTTTTAGTATGTGTTGAAACAAAATACGTCTGAGTGGATTGGATCTGAAGATGCCCCCTTAGAAGGGTTTTCTTGGAAGGGTGGATCTGATAGAGATACTACTGGAATTCTTATGTGGTCAGAAGTTTTTATTACTGAACTCATTACTGGTGAAAAGGTAAGATCATATAGATATGTAATTTTCAATGATACAGTGCCATGGCTGTTATATCCTAGTTATGCTGGACACACTAGATTCCTACAGGAAAAGGCATACGTTTTGAAAGGATCAAAAACCGAAAAAATCCTGTGATAAAGCTATAAAATGCTTATATAAATTGCCTCTCTTCGAACCATCAAACAAATTGTATAAACTGAATAACTAAATTTTCGTTCATTATATGAATAGAAAATTTCAATTTTTATTCACCCCCGACTTTCATTTCGGGGATCCGATTTTAAAGTCGGAGATCCGAGATTAAAGTCGGAGTTCCGAAATTAAAGTCGTGGGTCCGAGATTAAAAGTCGGGAGTCCGAGATTAAAAGTCGGGGGTCCGAGATTAAAAGTCGGTGGTCCGACTTTAACGTCGGGCTCGTCGGGGGTGCGACTTTAATGTCGGGGGTCCAACTTCATAGTCAGTGGGTCCAACTTCATAGTCAGTGGGTCCAACTTCAAAGTCGGGGGTCTGAAATTAAAGTCGGGGGTCCGAAATTAAAAGCGGGGGTCCGAGATTAAAGTCGGGGGTCCGAGATTAAAGTCGGGGGTCCGAGATTAATGTTCGAGGTCCCAGATTAATGTCGGGGGTCCAAGATTAATGTCGGGGACCCGCGATTAAAGTCGGGGGTCCAAGATTAATGTCGGGGGTCTGACTTTAAAGTCGGGGGTCTGACTTTAAAGTCGGGAGTCTGCGGGGGTCTGACTTTAAAGTCAGGGGTCTGAAATTAAAGTCGGGGGTCCGAGATTAAAGTCGGGATTAAAAAGTCTATATCTGTGGCCCTTCTATGCCTTCATGGAAATGTTTCTTGGGCTCAATAAATGAATAAAAAAATAAATATCTGTAAAATACATTATAACAATCATTATTGTTGAAATCCAAACTTCACAATAACCTTTTGTTTCCAGTTGCCAAATTAGATTTGACGAAAAATAACATTAGAAGGGTGAAAAATAATGCACAGTTCGCCAATTTCTTATGATGATATTGAGAAAGCAAATCACATTCAAATATCACTGAATAATATCAAAAAACATCTAAAAGTGAAAAACCTAAAACTTATTGTCAGAAAATCAAAAGAATATGAGCTGAGAAAAATATTGAAATTATATCCGAAATTTTTGGTTTCATTATTGACAGTTTTTTGACCTAAAAAACTAAGCTAAGTAGGTTTTGAATTGTTTGAGCACATATAACTAGGATAACTAATTATCCAACCTTATTTTCTTATTTTGATTATTGTGTGTCCCTACTGTTCTTTTTCAATCAAAATAAAGTGTCCCAGTTGCAAAAACTCCAAAATTTTGGGTATGATTTTGAAATGTAGCTGATACACTTTGATATTGTATATGTATAAATTCGAGACGTTGCATAAATAACTTGTTTTTCAAAGGTGCATTAAATAAATTGCCCTTCACTTGAAAGAGTCCAATAATGTTAATAGTTTTAAGAAGAGCACAGTGGCATTCTTAGGATACAATTTTGGATGTAATACTTTTTAATATTTTTTTATCTTTTAATTGTTAGTTATTTTACTTTATTTATATAAAATTTTATTATGCAGGTGATAATTAAGTAAATTTTTGTGAATTACTACTACTGTTATGTATTTTGGTAGGTTGCTGTGATACTATTGGACACCCAAGGAACCTGGGACAGCAAGAGTACAGTAAAGGAGTGTGCCACAATTTTCGCTCTTAGCACAATGTTGAGCTCTGTACAAATTTACAATTTGTCAAGTAATATTCAGGAAGACGATTTACAACATTTGCAGGTTAGTGTTTTTCAATTATTTAATTTTTACATCGCTAAGTTAAAGCTGTGGCTATTCAGTGATGACAGTTAAAAAAGCTGGAGAATTAGCAATATAAGGGGAGGTATTGCTTAGAAACAACACGAGAGCTTGCTTGAGTGGTGTATTATCACAACTCAGTACTCCCTTGGCTCATTTTTGAAAGTATAAATATTCGTTAAGATGAACCACAAAAGAAATGAATAAGACTACCACAAAAGCAGGTAAATGAATAAATTGAAATTTGAATAATTAAAATAAAGTATAAGTAGTAACCAAACTCACAATATACTGCTAACCAGCAGAGCCAAAGATTGTTGGAAAAAAAATTGTCAAAATTGTTTTTTTGTTAACCAGCTGTCATCCCCTTACGAATGGCAGCCATCAAAAGCCAAAACTTGTGGGAGGCAAGGATTAACGAGGTCTCACCTTTTAACGTGCGATTCCTAGCAATTTCTCGCATCATTAAAAAAAAATCTGTAGCTGCTAGGATTTGAACCTACACGACCAGCTGCATCAATGGCTTTGAATGAGATGGTCTAAGCCACTGAGCTAACTTCGTATTTCAGAAACAAAACATGAATTATGATTTTTTGTTATAATGATATACACTTGACATGAAACGTAAGATAAAGGACGTTTCTAATTTTGTCATGTGTCCTTATTTTTCGAAGATGTTTTAATTATTTACGTCAATGCAAACAGTTTCAGCATGTTTGTATATTTTTACTGTCATTACATGAAATAAATATGAATAGTGTTCAAATAAATACTCTATATTAAATACAAAATCTATTTATAGCTATTTACTGAATACGGCAGACTGGCCTTAGAAGATTCCGACATGACCCCATTCCAGAGGCTGCAATTTCTTGTAAGGGACTGGCGTTTCCCATACGAGGCTCCTTATGGAGCCGTAGGTGGACAACAAATCCTTCAGAAACGACTGGAGGTGAACGAACATCAACACCCCGAATTGCAATCGTTGAGAAGACATATCAGTTCTTGTTTCACGGAAATAGCATGTTTTCTAATGCCGCATCCAGGTATAAAGGTTGCCACTAGCCCTACTTTCGATGGCAGACTCGGGGGTGAGTAAAGTAAAAATTGTATAATATTTATTTGGAATGCAAAAGTGTGTGTTATGTTTTATAATCAATTGTGCTATATAACGTAAAAAATGATTTTTTTTTATGAATATGTGAAAAACTATATCAGTATTGGTAAATGTCACTTTGAGTCAAAATATGTGATGATGGAAATGTCGAAGAATTTTTGACCGAAAGTATAAAATAAATGAAATAGTAAATTCGACAATGTTGAAGTACCCTTTTCTCCAGATATTTCCACCATGTCGAAAATAACTACTTCCCTGGCTAATACCACGAGGGACATTGAATTACATCTGACATATATTTGTGCAACGTTCTCCCAAGAAGACCCAATTGCAAATGCTTATTGTAATTATACAGTAGATTATCCTTCATTTGGCTGGGAAAGACCACCTGCAAACTCGTTTTGAGGTTCTTGCCTCTTGACAGTGACAGGGTAGGTCGGACACCATTAGAATCGTCTTGCCCCAGCCCAATGAATTATAAGCCACTGTATAACTAATATTCTCCTAAAAATGAAGCATGGCCACCAGTGGGGAAAACCAAAAAGACTCCAGGACGTGAACAAAGTTCAAGAATTTTGGCCGGAGAGTATCAAATAAATGGAGTAGTAAACTTGACAATGTTGAAGTACCCTTCTCTCCACACGGAGGAAATATTTGGAGTCTTGTCCACACAACCTAACTTACCCACCACAGTTATATTCTCAACAGAGAAGCAGTTAATGATGTTCAATAGTGTCTATTTTATTTTTTATAGTGATTTTAAAGAATTTTAACATGTTTCTCATAAATTATAGAGATCATAAGTATCGTAACCAACTTAAATACTTGAAAAATCACATAAATTAATAATTCATGATTCATTGCACATGATAGAGATTCTACATGCCAGAAACTTTGCATGCCAATTTCCAATGACACCAATGTGTATTAACATATTTTTTCAGTTTTTCTTTTTATCTTCAATTAATATGGACGGTAGTACCCGGTGTTATTATTATATTTTTTTTTTCAATTCTTGCGACTCCAATCAGTGTCGATCAGCACTGAGCAAGAAAATACATTTGATACAACACATTGATGATAATAAGAGAACAAAACATTCTTACAGTCAAAATTAGCATTCAGAAAAAACCGTACTACACTAGGACTTCTTTGCACAATTTATGTTTTTTATATTGTTTCTTTCTTGAATGTTTATAGTAGGTTATTCTTTGTAATAATTCATAATCCTTAGTCTGGTTATGGAAGATTAAATGTTCCTTTTTATTCAAGTATAATTTTTATGGTCCATTCCAGAAATCGATTCCGAATTCAAAGACAATCTCAAAATATTAGTGCCAATGCTGTTAGCTCCTGAAAATTTAGTACTGAAGAAAATCAACGGGGACAAAGTTAAAGTGAGGGATTTCGTGCAATACTGCAAATCTTACATGCAAATTTATGAAGGAAACGAACTTCCTGAACCAAAATCTATGCTTGTGGTAAGTTAAACATTGACATTGTTTTATATTTATTTAGTGATGAACATTGTTCTAATGTTATTTTATATGAGTGCTATATTTTTTTTTTATATTTGTTTACCTCAGTTTCACCATATTATGAATGTCTTATCAGTTGACAATATATTGTTGGTTTTGTATTGTTTGAATGATTCACTTTCATACTAAATACAAGTGTTCGGGAAAAAAAGTGATTTTACAAAAAGTGATATTTAAGTATGTCTTGAGAAACAAAATGTGTTTCCGTAATAAATAAAATATTTGATGAATAAAATAAAAAAGGGTAATTGAAATATATAGAATGTAAATCAACGGTAATTGTGCATTAACAGATCCGTACTAGTTTTAGTTTCTTCTCTGGAAAATCGTTACTTTTGTAATATTTCTTATTCCAACCTGTATATCATGGTATATTGATTTTGTTCCAAAGCAACTTACAGTTTTCATGCCATATTCAATATCTCTGAATAGTTTTTTATAATTAACTTTTTTGAACCTTCCTTTTTTGTTGTTTAAGGAAAAATATCTGAAATCAAGAAACAACATAACTAGTTGTGGTCCAATTTGGGGCACCACTGGTATCGATATATCTCCAAAAATAATGACAATGAACATACATGACACTATTTTTTTTAAAATGGTCAAAGTAATATCTATTCAACCACGTGATGAAATATAGTGTGTTCCATTACAAAAAACATAACTTTTGTTTGGTGCACTTTTTTGGGTCACCTTGTATACTTCCGAATATTTCCAAAGATACTCTCCTTAAAGAAAGAGAAAGAAATTTTCAGTTGCGCCGTTATAGCACTCAAAATAAGAATACAACCACTATAAAAAATGAAGTTCATAAAACAATAGGTCAAAGAAATCTACTTACAGTATCGGAAACAATTTATCTGGAGTATAGACAGAAATCTACGTGAGCAACAAGGAATGCAATAATATGATAATACCACATAAACAAGAGAGACGCACTACTGTGCACCTCTCCTGTTACCCCACCCAACGCATTAACGGGCCATGTGACACACCGCGCACAGCGCACGTCGATATCTCGACCTCGACATATAGCAAGCTATTCTTTACTCTCTCATGAAACCACCATACCCAAAATGAAAACTTTTCAATACTGTATATTATTCCTCATTTGTATGACTCATTACCAAATAATATAGAGAGTATCAAATCACTTTTTGGCATAAAAAATAAAGTAAAATGAAGAATGGATAATGAATTAAGAAAGACAATGTTTCCACAATTATTTTTCTTAACTAAATAGAAATCACAAACTCCATGTTTGTTTTGTCATTATTCAATATTATTATTATATAAAGAACTTAATTTTCTCATTTTTATTCAGTCCTTACAAAGAGGTAAAACTTCCTAAGGCTTTTCCGGTTTATTAATGGATAAAACGTACATTTGATTATGAATATTATACTTTACTCTGTATATTTTTGGAAATAAACTCATTATTATTATCATTATTATCTAGGATAGATATTTATTTCAATTGGTTTTCAGTACTAAAATAATGCCAAACTCAGTAATCAGAAAATCATCAAACTACTTTAATTATCTAACTAATTTTATAACTTTAAAAAATGTCAAATACTAAAAGTTGTAGTAGAACTTTCAAACTTTTAACAAACAACTTTTGTCTTTAAACTGTTTCGAATTTCAAACAAATATATATGTTGAGCGATTATTTAAAAAAAAAAACTTTTCACAGGTAGCGAAAGTCACATCCAATCCAGTCCAATCCAATCCAATTAGGTCATTTTCTCATCTTTTTCAAAATAAATGATCATTAAAAGTTTTTCCCATTTGATGCCAACTTTTTGAAGTGCACTGTATATTATAAATAATTTGGACAATAAAATTAATTTACTGATGTTACATTACTATATTCATAACCATTGATACTCTGTATATTCCTACTTGTTCTCAAATATACGTACTCTTCCAGGCAACAGCTGAAGCAAACAATTTATCTGCTGTCGCTGATGCAAAGGATGTCTACGTTTCTATGATGGAAGAAATTTGCGGTGGAACCAAACCATACTTGAAAACCGAATCGATCGAATCTGAACACCGTAGAGTCAGAGATAAGGCCATAGTGCAGTTCAATAGTAAGAAGAAGATGGGCGGAGATGAGTTCAGTCAAACGTACAAAGAACAGTTAGAAAAGGTAAATTTAAATGTCCTAATATTCTGGTTGAAAGTATGAATGTCTAAGTATTAGGCTAATTAATTTAGCATTAAAATCAAACATGGGGAAAAAAATTGCAAAAGAATTCAAACTTTCTCAAAAGTTGTATTTTAGTGCTGAATGAAACTTCACAAAATTGATAACAAAAATTCATACTTTTGTTAAAATCTCGGCCGAAAAAATCGAACAACATCCACATTGATAGAATTGAACGAGTTCAGCACAAGTTTTTCAATTACATCAACTTCAAACTACAATTATTCCGCGACCACTGTCAAACTGAGCTAACTCTCAACCTACCATCGCTGTCAACAAGGAGAAAGCACAGTGACTTGATATTCCTTCATAATATCATAAGCGGCAAGCTCAACTGTCCTGAATTACTAAGTAAGATACATTTCAGAGTGCCTTTACGCACCACTAGACATAACAATACTTTTCATATTCCTTTTTATAGAACCAACTATAGATACAATAGCTGCTTACCACGTATCCAAAGAACAGCAAATAGTTACAGTCAATTAGACTTTTTCAATTTGCCCTTAAATAAATTTAAGTTGCAACTTAAAACGGTTATTATATAAAGCACTTATCATCCAATATCCTTTCTCCTCGAGTCTCTCAGCATCAAGTGATATATTTTATATTTTTATACTTTTTCCTAGCTATACAAGTTTTATCGTAGTGTACATTTTATTGTATTTTTTTATCTTTAAGCAATCAACTCAAATTTTTTTTTTTTTATTGTAAATGTTCGATCCTACTTACAATAATTGTATTTTGTCTGAATTGGGCTAGTCCCCGTTAAATAAATAAATAAAATAAATAAAAAAAAGAGTAGCGAACGTAATGAAACGTTTCTGTCTATGTCAATAATCTCGCCGAATAAATAATTTATTTACTCTTATACCAAACTCTGTAATAGTTGCAAATTTGGAAAACAATAAAGGATGACATTTTTTTTTGTTTTCACCATTTTGCGACTCTTACATTTTTTCGTTACAAATAAATAAACGTAATTGTTTATAACTAAATTTTGTCGGCCTCGTACGAGGGGGCAAATTTGTCAGTTTCATTTACCACTAAAATACAACTTTTGAGAAAGTTCTAATTCTTTTGCTATTTTTTCCCATTCTTTACTAAAGTGACTGGCCTATATTGCAATTTTTGCTTTTCAGGATATAGAAGAAACATTCATGCAGTTCAAAGCACACAACGAAAGTAAAAATATCTTCAAATCTGCCAGGACACCCGCCGTATTTTTTGCTTTAGCTGTCTTATTCTACATCACATCAGGAATATTTGGTTTCATTGGTCTCTATTCATTGGCCAACATCTGCAATATGGGTATGGCTCTTGCCTTCATCACTCTGGGCACATGGGCGTACGTGAGGTAAGATAAGAAGGAAAATTATCTTCTCAATACGTGTTATAAACATTTTCCTATTTTTATAGATACAGTGGAGAAATGAGAGAAATTGGTTCTTACATAGACGAAACAGCTAATTTTATATGGGAAAACGTGAGTATTATTCTTTGTTGTTAATTCCTATTAACAATCAAACTCTTGCATTCAAAGCACTAATGTTTTCCTAATCTTTTATCTTTTCTGATCAATACATGGAATTTTATTGGGATACATTGTGGGTTTCGTAATATAACGTCGAGGTTGCCTTAGCAATTCTTATGAAAATTAGATTTTTAGTTCTCATGCTGTTTTGTAAAACTTCAGATAAGTAACCAAGATCATCCGACCATGTGAATAACCGAAATCAGAAGTATGTCTGTATATGTATGTGATTGTAGACAAAACCTAATTTGAAAAGAGTTTCATTGAAAAGGATCCTCATTACATTACTCAGTGTTATGTGTGAGCATCTGTTTAATGATTTTGAGGATATAATTTTTTCTCTAGCTTGTTATTAGTAATAATAATAATAATAATACTCCCTCATAAACACTCGTAGAGTGTACTCAAAGGCATAGCCTGTGCGGGTAGAGGACGGCTATTATTATTATTGCCGTGGCGCTCCGGGACGACTTACTGATTTTTGGTGGCGTATTCACTTTTCAGCCGCATGGAAACCCGGAAAAACCTACAGCACCACCTCGTAGTATCTGTTGGTTCCAATATTTTTCAATCTCAGTCAACTGCAGGTAGTGACGGAATAAGCATTAATAATATAATTTCAACTAAAAATATAATTATTCCAAGTCTTGTGATACTAATTCATTATGTGTTTGAAAGTTTTGTATATCCAGATGTCCTCAAAGTATCTAGAGTTGTACCAATTCATAAATGGGGTCCACAAAATAAAACCGAAAATCATTAGCCAATCTCGGCCATGTGCGTCATATCAAACTTAATTGAAAAAATCATTGAAAGGAGATTAACATGATTTAATGAAAAATATGTAAAATTAGACAAATATCAATATGGATTCCGTACCCAAAGTGATACACAAAGTGGTTCAAAAGACCTTGTCAATCACATAACCAAAGAACTTGTTAATAGAGACTGTGTTATTATTATACAGTGAGTTTCAAAAAGTATGCACCATATGGGAATCTTTTTTATTATACATTGTCAGAAAATTTTATTCCTCAGCAACTTTGAGATCACTTTAATCATAAAAAAATTGTTTATAAAGTGATCGTAAAGTTGCAAAATATGTATTATTTAATCGTTTACCAATAATTAAATGATTTATTCAATAATTTACTTCCATAAATCATACTGATAGTTATATGGACATACATATATAATGATATATCAAATTTGCACCAAAAAACTAGTGAAAATTCAAAAAAATTTCAACAGACGTCGATATTCTAGTATGAATGATAAATTGTATCAAATTTCACATTGAAATATCGTTGCGGGAATAGATGCATATGAGATACTAGTACTTTTTATGAGGCTAAAACTATAAAAAAATCAGGAAAAAAATTATTTCGTTTGGTGGCTGTGATTCAATATAGTCTTCGATTCTAAACAACTTTTCTAAATATACTTCTTCCATAATATCAAAAATATAGACTTTCAATTCAGTCCTGATCAATCTAAGGAATATAAGTAATTACAGTTTAACACAAATCTAAATATATCAACTGCAACCCTTTCGAAAAAAATATTTTTTACATAAATGAATATATTTGGAAGTCTACCCTTTATCTCTACCAAAGAAAGTCAATTCTTATCATATTCAAGAGGAATTTACGTATTGTCCTTATTTATACCCATTAGATGTCTCTGATAGATACCTGCGTCTTGTTTGTCTTAAATTAATTTCACAATATTGCCTTATCTACTAATTGGGTAAATAAATTAAATTATTATTAAATTATTAAATAAATTAATAGTAAATTAGTTAAATGAATAAGGATAGTGTATCAATACCTAATTGTTTACCATATAGCTTGATAAAATAATTATTGATTATTATTAATAATTAGCATATCTATTCAATTCAACATTTACCTAATTAGTAGATAAGGCAATATTGTGAAATTAAATTCCATATGTAAATTTAGTTTAATCTTCCTCTTGAAGATGATCACACTGATGATGACAATAGACGTTTGGTGTTGGGATAAAACTCCAGTATATTAATTTATTTTTGGCAAAATAGTGGTATCCCTATTATATTTCATTTCAAGCTGATGTCATTGTAGAATGAACGTTTGCAATATCCATCAAATGATTGGTCTTGAAATCATAGATGTTTATAATATTTATCCTAATATAGAACCTTGTGTTACCCCTATTCAATAATATTTCATATTGTATCCTATTTAAGAGCTAATTTTAATATATGGGTAGCTGCTAATGGCATACAGTTCCAGTTTTTATAATGAATGCATACATCCAAACTGTTATAAAGATTGTAAACATTTGCTTAAAGCTGTTAATAAAATTTTTCAGACCCGTAATAATTTTTATATCAAATGTTTGTGTATATCAAAAAAGTACCCTTTCATGAGCTGTTAATAACCTTGAAGGTTCTTGTGGGAGCACTGATATGATTTTAAACAGTAGTAGGGTGGGTTTCTTTTTTATTTCTTATTATATTTTACTTCAATTTCTTTCAAAAACAGTTTGACGTGAAAAAGGACTGATGTATTGTTATTTATTTGGTTTTGTTAATACTGTGTCCGTATAACAGTTATTCATACGTGGTATTCAGTATGACCTCTTTTTCATAAGAATTGTGCAGGTTTCGCATTCTTCTAACATTCATGACTAACACGATTAATCCCATTTTTAGCATGCCTATTTCAAAAAAAGAAAACTAAGAAAACAGCGTATGTATCAAATGAATATTTTTAGCATGACGTCAAATATCATTGCATGATTTTCACCACCAATAGGTATGGGTTATGAAATATGTTATTGGAGGTACAGTTGTGTCAGGCTGAGTACAAATATTTTTTGCTTTTTGAAAATGAGCTTTGTATTGGACAGTCTTCACCACACTCAGACTGTTGATTAAAAAACACTTTTGCTGCTGGCTAATGTCACGACAGACATTGAATTACATCTGACATATATATGTGTCCTAATAAGGGCTGTTTGATACAGAAGTCACTTGTAATGGTGCCTCCATGATCTCATTGGGAAGTGTTGTCCAGATGTAATCAAATATCCGTCATGACATTGGCATTAGCCAGAAAAGTGGTTGTTTTCGGTCTGATATCTGCCACATCATGGAGAAACGAGAGGCTTTTGATTAATTTAGTCTATACAAACCCTTTTAGGCGTGAAAAACAATGGTTTCTTGTTAACGAACAGCAAATTTTTCCTCTATTTGATACAACTAGTTTTGGGTAATTCCCTTCCTCTATACAGTGTAGGTGGGTAGACAGCTGTTTGTATCCTATTTAAAATTGTATGGAAAAAAATCAACCATCAGCCTTGCATTAGAGAATTTTCAGAAGAAATTGGTCATTTTCCGAAGTGATTCAGTTCATTGGCATATTACTGATATGCCTTGCACATCCTGATAGTATATCACGCAACTGCACAAAGCTTTTTTAGCAAGTTGAATGAATTGGCACCTAGGAAACATATTAAAAAAAAATTATTGATATTCCTTGATTTGATTTTGAATTATTATTGATTTAATTTGCGAAGGTCATGCTTTTTTGTAGCTTTGTAATGATAATCGTTTTGTTACCAACTTTTACCGATTTTACTCCCATCCTCCTACAGTGCTATTAATTATGACAGGTAAATGTTAGAAAAAAATTACTCCCCTGGCTAATACCACCAAGGAGATGGATTTATCAAACAGATAATGCAGGGTATACTATTGCGAATGCTCTCTGTAACCAACTAGCAGAATTTTGTTTATTCAGACAGTTCGAGGTTTTTGCCTCTCATTAGTACAGGTCATTCTGATAGCTTTGAGACCATTTGTTCCCCGTCCAAATATCACTTCACTCAGCATATTTTGTGACTCTGATATGGCTCTGTTCAGGGGGCATGCCTTAGTTTGGTTACAGTGGTACTTGCTTGACGGTACAAGAGAGAGTATGACTGGGCCAGTCTTTTGAGATTGGCAGACAATGTTTCAGTTCAGTCATTATGTTTTGATTTTTCGCATCTACAATCGTTTTCATGTTAGAGCGGAAAATTGAGGCAAATATCTGTCAGTTAACAACTACTTCCCCTTACGAACATTGGATTACATCTGACATATATTTAATGTCTGTTATCCCCCAGGTGAGAATGTAAATGAACGTAATGAAAATAAAGATCAAGTCACTCTTTCAAACACCAAGTGTGACGAATATCTAGGGCACCACTATTTTCCTCAATAACTTTACAAGCACTTGACGGTTTTATTTAATGATATTTAATGGCTTCTGTGATGTAGGTATTTCCTGCGAAATTCTATGAAATAAAATTAATTTATTGCTAATAGTGTTTATTTTATTCAATTCTCAATGGATAACAATCAGGAAAAATGTCAGTTTACAACAGGCATTTTTTAACTGGATTATCAGTGATCATTTTTGTCATGAAATGAAAATTGTGAACACATAATTTTTTTCAAAAGAAAACTTTTTTTATTGATTTTTATAATTTAAATAATAAATATTTTATTCTTTGTCCATATTTAGTTAATGAAGACAGTAGTACAAGGCTACGTCGAAAACGGTATGCAGCAAATGGCTGTAGGAGTAGCTGAGAGAACGTTACGGAATGCTACACAACTGACGATGAATGGTAAAAAGGATGCATGATCAGTCCTATTCCGCTATACAATATGCATAAATTCTGAATTCCCATTGCTACCGCTATGTTACATATAACGTGAACCTTAGAAAAAGTCTACGTACCTCTATTGTATAGATTGGATTGTTATCTCTTGCCAACTTTCAGTTTCAATGTTGTGTACAGGTAGATGTGTGTATATATATGTAACATCATTTTTTTATTATTATATTGTGATATCTCGGCAATGTTGGTATTATAGTGAACCATTTTTTTATTTATTATTTTATATTCATAGTGAATCTATATATTTATTAAGTTTTGCTATACATGACAGATCATTAAAAAATTATTAAAAATATTCGAAATACAAAAAAAATGCATTTAATAAGGATTTAATTTTAGTAAAGAAATGGTGATAGGTTAGTGTATTTAATTTTATTTCTGGGTTACTTATTCGATTCAGGCTGGGAGGCTAAGACGCTGAAAATGTTTGGATAGCACAAGCTTTTGTCTTCATTAAAAATGGTGAGATGTTATCGGTAAAATGGCTCTATATTAACAAAATGATTTCCAACTCTGTAATTTTTTCAAGGTGAAATGATAAGATTTAAAACTATTATTTAATATAAAATATTGGAAATAGCTTTATTAAATATTGATTCTTAGTTTTCTCACAGATTTAGATGTTTCAGTTCAAATCGAATATCAGTGACAATAAGAATTGTCGAGTCTAAAAGATGCGCAAATCATCCAGATCTGACTAAAATTATTAGTGGACTGTATCCGCATATTAGGATTTTTACAGTGAGTCATACTACTTACTTTTTTTCGTCGTTTTATTATTATTTTTTTTGTATTTTGGCATTGATTGCTATGATCATTAGCCACATTTTTTTATTATTATTCTGCTATTCAAGAATTACAATCTCATCAGGATTATCAGTTCTTGTGTGTTCAGTATAAGGGTTGAACCTAAAAAAGCAAAATGCTAATATACAGTGACCTTCAAAAAGTTGGCATCTTATAAGGAAAACTTTTATTAATAATTTATTATGAATTTTGAATTGGGCGTTGAGTCCTGCTTTGAAAAATATGAAAAATGGCGTAATCAAACGGGGTCACGTGACTTTCGGTATCTGTCAAAAGTATATATATATATATCTTTTTTCAAAATAATCGCTGAATCTATGTTCTGATCAAATTTCAATAATTGTTTAAAATTTTTTGGAAAAAACTCGATTAAAATAAATTTCTATCCTTTTGATAATATTGTTTTCTAAATAAACTTCAAAATTCCTATTTTTTGTTCTGCCCTGTACACCATTTGGAAATTCAGAATTTGGATAACTCAAATACAAGTTTTTCGCAAAGCACTAACTTTTATGAAGAATAACATTTTCTGACGAATGCATAATAAAAAAGTTTTCCATATGGTGCAACTTTGAAACTCACTGTATATTTATTCACAAAAGAAACATTAACTGTTTTTACAGGAAAATCAAGAATAATTGGCAATATATAAATATATAGATAGGATGAACGAAAACAAATTAAATTATATTGTCAAATCTGATAAAATTCTAAAAAAAAACTAAGAAACTAAGAAATACTCTTTTAGTTGTGATTTGAACATTGATAGATGTTTTATATTTTTCAGGGTTAGGTAATCGATTATAAATTATGACACCATCAAGCAAAATGCATTTCTTTCCAATTTCAGATGTTGCCTTGCTGGGACGTAGTTCATTGAAATTTCTCGTTAGGTGTTTGTAAATGACTTTATTTTACTCACATAGTTTGTTAAGAAAAATTGTGAAATAACCAGCTTTACGATTAAAATAGGAAAAGTTTCCCTAATGTAAGCTCTGATTATGGAGTTATCCTAGCCTGATTCCGAATATTTCTCATATTTTATTATGTTTAGCCATTGTTTGTACTTTATATGACAGCTCACATGTCGCTCATAATAGTTTGAAAACTACTCACTGTTAATTTTTGCACGGTTGGTATATTCATAATTTGGCATCAAGAGAATGTGACATACATATGAAAAAAGAAAATAGTATTTTACTGTGAAAGCTTTATATAAAGCTGTGCCATGTTTACAATAGCAATTTTTGTTTTTTTTTTCAGTCTATCTTGACAGATATTTCACATGTATTTGATATCCTATTAAATCCTAGAATGAAAAACTCAGGTAAAGAGAAAGCATTTCTGAAAAATAGAAGCTGACCTCTAAAAACTTTATTTCATATATGTCGTATTCTCGAAAGGTCTTTAAAATTATTATATTAATTAAATTCCACAATTTATATGAAACTTTTTGCTGTCAGGGATTGATCCTGATAATTCAGCCGTAAACTGAAAAAAGTCTATAACTAAGAACATTGCACAAAATTATGTACCCTGGGCCCGGTAAAATTTCTCTTCATATTTAAATATGTTGATGATGGGCTGGCTGTCTTTAACATATATTAGAGACTATCCTCATTAAGTTTAGAATTCGTACATTGAATATTATTATTACATAAAGGGACATGTTAGTTTTAAAGTAAAAATGGAATATGGAATCAAAAGTCAGCTTTGTCATACATGTATTTAGAAAGAACTAATCCTCATAATGCTGATAACCTTTGATCTGTTATTGGCTCTTGATGATTATGAAAGCTTACCCAGGACACTTGAACTTTATGTAATGTCCTTTGTTCTTTAAAAAAAAAACAAGTTTATATTCTGTCGTTTTTTTTACATTCATTATTACTATTTGATTTTTTTTCATCGGTGTTGTTCTGTGCTTGGTTTTTTCAATCCACTTTTTTGTTTGCTAAATACTCTTTTATGGTACTCCAATTTTAACTGTTTATATGTAAGTACTGACATTGCAATATTTTTACACCCAAGTGCCTCATTAACCTAGGATATATTTTAATCTTCGTTGTTTTTGTCTTGTCATGTCCAGTTCTAGATTGTTTATAGAGTTATACTGAGTGTTCACGTGAAACCCTTTGGCCTTGATGGTAAAGATGAGAAGTAAAGCAAAACATCAGTGTCTTGTCCCAACTCCAATGAGTAGTTTCGAAAATACAGAGTGTTAAGTGGTAAAGAGTACTTTTGTTCAGAAGTAAAAAACCATAAAATATTGAAAATTGATTGGAAACTCTTTTGCATAAGAGAAGTACGAGGTGGCCTTTTGTGTTGAAACATGATGGATTTTCAAGCATTGATAATTTTATTAAAGAAGATATTCGAACGATTCATGCAGAAGTTGGCAAAAACTTGTAAAATATAATAACACAATTTTGATATTAAAAAAATTAAACGTTATCAGTTTTTCATGTAAAATTACAGATGTTGCTTGCAAAATCAGAATACATGTGTTCTATAAATGGCAGGTTGGTTAGTATTAGGTGAATCAAAATATACAGGGTTAATTTTAACCTACACACAAAAAATTTGAGAACAGTAGCTTATGATGATGATTTTTTTCACAGCTATAACACAATAATGCTATTTCCCACCTGTTTTTAGTTAAGCAATGGTTTATTGTATAATTAGTACAGACTGATAGTTGAAGAGTATGAAGTTTGCAAACATAAGCCATAGGCAAACTTTACAAGTCGTACAAGTGGAAAATGATCATTCTATGCAAGTTAGTTATTCATTGTACTTTTTCTACTGCTTCAACATATAATAGCAAAATGAAAAAATTTATATATCAAATAAAAAAAATGTTGTTATAGAATAGGATTAAACCATCTATCTTCAGACTATGATGTGAGTGGCGTACCACTGAGCTACTTCGCTTAACATTAGTAATGTTGTACAAAGCTTTTGGAATTTCAATATGTTTTTTTTTTTAATAATTCTGGAATTAAATTGATATATGCCAGTTTTTGCTGATTCAGTAATTTCTGGGAGAGTAAGTTTTAGTCACTTTTTCTGCTCATTATACAATTTAAATTTTTAAATTTAACTAAACAGAGCTGTCGATATTACTTGCTAAAATTTTGACATTGCATGGAAGACCTGATTTATTGTATAATAAATACACAGTGAATTGTGTTATTAGGTAAGAAAATTAAATTAAAGACGTATATTTGACTATTTATGGAAAATAATTACGGATATATCCCAGTGAATAAAAAAAAATCTAAAAAATTCTATTCTATCTTTTCATCTCGCCGAATCATTTTTCTACACGCACAGCCAACTTGTCGCAGTGGCAAAATGGCTGTGTTAACTTCTGTAACATTGTCTATAGTTTTTATCAACCCCAACTATGAAAATCAAGTGGATTTAAGGTCGGATTAACGAGAAGGCCTGTTATACAGACTACCTTGGCTTATCCTCCTTCCAAGGAACACGTTATTTGAATGTTGTCGAACTTGTTACTGATATTGAGGTAAAGCATATCATGGAGTAACCTCAGTTACTGTATAAAGTCAGACGCAACCTTTTGGAAAAAAATCGAGTATCGAAATGAAGTGCAACAATTAATCGATTTTCATGTTCATGTTTGCAACTGTCACATTTTTTTGAAGTTCTTTAATGTATGTTTGTTGACTGGAATGGAAATTATGCATGAAAATTAACTATCCATAACTAAACTATTCATGATAAGATTTTGGCTTAACTGGACAAATTTCATTTCTGTTGAAGCAAACATATATTAAAAAAATACTTTACAATAGTAGCTTTTTTTTCAAATTTACGGCATATATTGGTAACTAAAAATATTTTCCTTTTATTTTTATTATTACTCATTACTTCTTATAAACTATTGTTCCCAAGTTTTTGCATATAGATTGAGATTCACCTTTTATGCTGGCCTACATCAAAGTATTTAAACGCCAACAACTTCTCGTCTTTACTAATCTACAAACTATATAAGACAATTGGTCATGGACACCAGGTGTGTGAGAGTTCTGAAACATTGAAATGATGCCATATTATTTCAAAAAACCTATTTTTATTCTGCTAAATATCAAAACTACAATTGTCAGAGAAGTTTCAGCATGTTGTTCTTATCAAGTATTCAAGCAGGTATTTGTATTTTACTGAAAAAAATCAATTTTTTTTAGACTAGGATTTTTTATGTTGATATTTCTAGATGTTTCATAGTGGTTTTTGTAACATTGGCTAATTCATTGGGAATCCATGACACATATTCTTGAAAACTAAAAAATAGTAATCTGGAGTATTGCTTAGGCATTTTATAGGAAAGTGTAGCCCTGGAAAAATACTTCAAAATTGGCTCAATAATAAAAATTTGTTGCCGAACAAATATTTACTTAAGTTATTTCTCATATAAACTTATTCACTTGCATGCTATCAAAATATGCAACACCTTCTTAAAAAATTCATTATAAAGTAGTTCAAAACCGTTTAAGCAAACCATTCCAGAAATTCGCTAATTTTCAGGCACACTGTATTTTCCCCAGTTTCAATATTTCAAACAAAATGCCAAGCCTAAAAACAAGTTAATTCTCATAACTGACACATTAGTAAAAAAATACAGTTATTTTGAAAAAAGAACCAAAAAAAAACTGCATTCTTGAACTCTAAAGCGGAAAAGAGCAACTAAATAAACTTTAGAGTGGCATCAAATCAACTCTCATTGCTTTAGAGTACGAAAAAAATTAGTGAACCAATAATATAGGTTTATTTAGTAGCATATTAATAGGACTGATTTTAACTTGCTTAGAATGAAATTCCAAAAATCGAAAATTCAAGTTTGTTAGGTCACTGTAAAGTCTTCAAAATTTTTTGTGAGGAAACATTTGGTGGTGTTGAGCTCAATTTTTTTTGTTGAGTATTTCAAAATGTATTATTGGTTTTGGTAATAAACAACTAATATTTTTAACTGTTTTCATTTATTAAAAAATATTACTAAAAAAATACCAGTTCCTGTACGTCTACACCAGATGAAATAGGTAGGGATATAAGGAATCACCCTGGTCCCTGATACACACCACTTATCCCTATTATTTCTCTACCTATTTCTAAACGGCTGTGTGTAATGTAATTGGTATACTAGTTTATGATGTGATCTTCTGCAATGTCGTCCATCCTAAACCTTTGTAATGATCGTTTGACACTATTTTGGGAATGTGTCAATGTCTTTATGATCAATTGGAGGATGACAATATTCTCAAGAACTTCATGAATTCTAGTAAAAAAACCTTGCTAGAATGGGTAGGTTTCCACATCACTTGCCAAGGATCTGACAGGATTAATAATGGTGTTATAGTTAATGGCCGCCAGTTTATCAAGCTCCTGCCAAGCATCATTAGATTTGGTGCTCCTGAGGGACCAAATTATTTCAAGTTCTAAGATTAGTATGGCAGTGACACATCCATCTATCTCTTTTTGCAGCAACTTTTTCCTCGTCTAGCAAAGTCTTCAGTCAAACATTGACCAATATAAGTAGAAAAATTCCAGCAAATTGGAACGCGCCTAATATTGATAACTACCATACTACAGTTCTCATTTCTTGAGATCAACACTCATATAATATTCAGTGATTAAAATCCTAGAAGGGAGAAAATGAATCAGCAAAATATGTCATTATCTGACGGTATCTACACCACTGTACATAATTTTCAATAAATTTATTCTACAGAGATTTAGGAAAATAGCAGAAATTTTTTAAACCAGGCATCTCAAAATTCTTTACCAAAGATTGGTGGATACAGTGTCTGCACAGTGTAAAGAATCCACTGAAAATTTCTCTGATCCAACAAGATCTAGAAAGACTATTCATATTGCATTGAAAATGCTTTATATTTGAATTTCAGCAAATGTCATAAAATTACTTTCAACAGAAATAATGACCCAAATAATTGTGATGAAGTGAAAGATTTGGGAATGATTTTAAATCAAAAATGTTTCACAAGCATATAGCTTATATTCCAAAAAAGGCAAGCAGAATGCTAGGGTTCATTATCAGAACATGTTACAATTTCCTATGTACCTTTTTCATGGCTTATAGAGGCATAACTCGAGATGCTATTTATACAAGGTGGCCCACGAGGTTTTGGCCAGGGAATATCTGTGAACTGAGTGTAAACTGTGCGGCTTTTTTGATATTATGTTTCCAAATGAGCTCTTTGTTTTCGGTCACGTGACATCAGATTCAAAATATTTAATGGGACAACCTGTATATTTTGACATTTCAATGTTCCTCCCGATAAAACGATTGCAACAAACTATCACACTTGTGGTCTAAAACGATTAGTTTAAGAACTACAAGTACTTCAATATCCTTTTGTCCCACAAAGTTTTTTAAATATAAATAAATTAATACACATAATTTACTGAAATATTTTTATTTGATAAAGGTTCTTACAAACTGGTTTATATAATGATTTAAAATTATTTCATGAAACTTTTTGAGAAAAAAAATGAAGTTACCAAAATTCCCTAACATTCTTTACCAGTAATTCATCAACTTTAGTGACAGTTTCTATAAACAGGGTTTTTAATAACTGATATTCTTCTAGAAACTTAGTTACCACTTTTTTTATCATATTTTCCTCTAAAATGATTTTTTTCCAAGACCCCTTCTCATCTTCATATTTTCTATTGAGCAAGGGCGTCGATATGGGGGTTAATGAGGGTAATTACCCCCCAAGAATAATATAAGGTGGTAGTTTTAAATTAAATTCAAGCCTTTACCCCCTCCAAGAAAAAAAATTCAAGCCTTCACACCCCCGAGAAAAAAAATCAAAGCCTTTACCCCAAGAAAAAAAATCAAAGCCTTTACCCATCAAGAAAAAAAAATTGCGACGTCCTTGCTATTGAGAAACTCCAGAGTTTTCCATTACTAGTGTAGCTAGTTATAGATTTTATTTCGACCAAGAAGTATGAATCTGTGTGTAGTTCAATAATTATGAATTTCATAACAGCATATCTGACTGATAAACTTCATGAGATTGAACATCGATCTTTGTCAAACACCTTTGGGGAAAAGTTCTCTTTCAATCAATATTCACAGATAACTTCTACTCATCTCCAATTTCAGTTGACTTAGGATTATGGATAAAACTTCTGAATAACTCAAAAAAAATTCAAATATTGGTAAGTTTACGTTCATAGAATAACAATTAAATCAAAAATGGTTTCACTCAATAAGAAATGGTGCAACAAATATGAGCACACCGCAACACTGCTATAACTGAAAAAAAGTATTTTGTCTCGAAATAGAACAGTGAGAAGGTGGTCCTGAATTAATTTACTGATATTTAAAAATATGAGCTGCGTCAAAAAAATGGGCCTACATCACGCAGCAACACGGACTTTTGAAAAGGATCTTTTTTTGGATTGGAATCACAGCAAATATCTCATTACTATACTGAGAAAAATCAGACATATCACGATTGCTAACGTTTTTCACAGCCTATTTGCTATTTTCCTGACTTGCACCAAACATTCTCCTTGTTATATTTTTCATTTCAGTCTCTGCTAATTTCATTTCTTCCTTAACCGCCGACAAATGTTCGAAGCAAGATTTGTTTCTAGGGTCCATTTCCATTACTTTACTGAATATCTCAAGGGCTTTTTCAAAGTTCCTATCATTTTCATATGCCACACCGATTTTATATAGAGCTTTAACATTATTGCAGTCAAATGTCAAAACTTTATTGCATAAATCGAAAACCCTGTCCCATTTCTCATTCTTAAAGTAACATGCAGAAAGATTGTTATATAAAGTACATTTAAGTCTATTAATATCACTTGTTAGAATACCGTCCACAGTAGACAGGTTTCCTTCTATGTCTATAGGAATGGAATGGAGAATTTTCAGAGCCTTCGAGTACCTGAAAGCAGCCTCCTTGTTATTTTTAGAATTGAAAAACTCATTTCCCTTTTCCTTGTGGTGCAAGGCTAGGGTATACTTTTCCGAAGCATTCCATTCAAAAATGAAACCCTTAAACACTAAATCTATCAGTTCTATTACCAAAGATATATAATTGCTGTTTAGGTCTATGGTGAACTTTGATTTTTCACCAACACACATTGTGCTCAAACAAATATCTAAGGCTCTCCACAAGTCGCCATCACTATCACCTACAGTCACCACAGCATTGGTATATTCTTTGAGTAAAGGACTGTTGGTTATAGTAATGGTACACTGACTTCCCTCCGATGGTTTATTGTCCCATTTACCACCTTCAATAATTATTTCCTTGCGCATTGTCTTATCCGGAGAAATCCAGTCTGTCATTTCAATACAATTTAAGTATCCTTAATCCACTTCGACAAGATTTTCATAGTCAACTGGTAGTATTGTTCAGCTATCTTCGCATCAGTTGCAATGGAATTTGGCTCTACAAGTTTGCAATCGCTGTAGTACCCTCCCGTGGTTGTAGCCGGTGCCAAGATAGTATGTAGAAGGGTTTGTGCTCCTTGACGAGGACTCTTGATAACAACACTACGAATTGGCCACTGAAGTGCAAAAAGCCAAGGATTGCTCAATGGAGGAAATGTTCTGAAAATTGATGTCTCCACGTTTCCTGGATTTACAGCGGTCACTATAATGTTTGTGTCTGAAATAAAATTGAATTGAACCAAAAAATGCAACAAGCAAAAAAAAATTACTTTTGCTATTTTCATATTTAGGAAACAAAATTGGACTATAAAAAATGTGTCTCAAGAACCTATACATTATAATACATTCAAGAGTGTGTTCCTAGAGTTAAAATAAGACTTTTTTTCCATAAACATGTGTTCGCAACCGCTTTATTTCTGAGATACATGATGTTGAAATTTAACAAAAGTGGTAATGATATGCCACCGTGTTTTTTTCAAATGAATATTATATTTATGATTATCTGTCTACTCATAAAAATGTTCCCTTGACTTTTTTCGTACAACGAACAGTTTTCAATTTAAGAAACAAAATGCACTTTATTGAGACTAAGAAAAAACCGCATAGTTACAAGCATATGGAAACCTTCTATTTTTTAAATCAAAAACCTTCTGTCTGTCAAAAAAAATTCAAGAGACCATGTTTATTAGAAGATAGAAGACAATTATAAAATATTGATAGAAAAAAACATGTGGTGACACATTTTTATTTACTTTGCATGTACCAAAACAAAGACAAAACGGTTTCAGAGATATTGAGAGAAAACTGATTTTTTTTGTTCAATTTCAATATCCTGTATCTCAGAAATAAAGCAGTTGCAGACACATGATTAAGGGAAAAAAAGTCTTATTTTCACCCAAGGAATCGAACATGAAATATTTTTATGAAATTCAGAAACACTCTGTATATTGTATAACAAACACGGAATGATAGTCATTTCCCACAAGTATATAGTTTGCAGTATGAGTCATATTAGAAAGTAGCTTTCCGTGCAAGTTATAGACTTTATTTTTTCTACTGTTATAAAATATAACAACAAAATAAAAAAAAATTAGAACGAAATGATAAAAAAACATATTTCAAATAGAAAAATTTAAGATATGGTGTGGGATTGAACTTTCAATCGTCAGACAAAGATGCAAGCACTGTACCACTGAGGTTCCTCCCTTGATATTAGTGATGCAAAAATAGTATGATCAACTTCTCTGAAGTAACATGTTTTTTCTGTGGAGGATTTGTGGACTTTTACAAATTTTTCTTCAGAATGAATTGTCACATGCCTGTTGTAGGTCTTCAGTAAATGCTGGGGAAGTAAGTTTTGAGTCACTTTCAGATAAGGTAAGTAAGTTCATCAATATAGGTATTCTAATATACAATATATAAATGTTGCATCTCAGTAATAATAACATTGTGGTAGAATATTACCTAAACAAGAAAATGAAATGATAATGGAAAAAGGAATATAAAATAAATATAATAAGTTATATTATTTAACATATTTTATGAGTCATAAACAAATGAAATGTAAATAAGGTAAATAAACCTTGAACAGAACCTTTAAATATATTTTTCCCACTGCCAACACTGTAAATGGTCCATACATGCTTAGCAACAAAACAGGTAAATGGCCTATATCATTCATCTAATTCATCTTGGCAACGGAATGTAAATAGTGTCGAAAAGGGGAACATTCTCCATGAAAATTGAAAAATGTGATTTATTTGTAATATCTAACAGAAAACAACTACTTCCCGGGCTAAAGCCACGCTGGACATTGAACTACATCTGATAGATATTATGAAAAGACTCTAAATGAAAAGAAATCCGAAAGCGAAAATTCGCATTTTCATTCAGATAGTTGATTTTTTTTTATTTTCTCTAGTTTTCATTGAAAATTCATCAAATAAGATAAGGAGAATGTTATTAAGTTAAGTAAGTATTATTTCTAATTTAGTTTCATCCCCAAATATTATGATTCCAGGAATCCTGATTTAATTTTTTTAGTTAACCTTAAATTTAAGTGAAAGGAGCTTTCAGTATTCATTGCTTGAATTTTGACATTCTATGGGAGACTTGATTTATTGTATAATAATTATTATTACTTATGACATTATGTTATCAGGTGAGGAAATCAAATTTATAATTCGATAATACTCACTTGATAGTTTTTTGGACAATTCCTTTGTAAATAAAACTAAAGCAAGCTTTGAAACTCCATAAGCAACAAAATGGTCTCTAACTTTTTCGTGGGAAGTAGTCAATGCAAGTAGTTGATCTACATTTACATTTCTGTGAGCTTCCGAAGAAACGTTGATTATGCGAGCCTGGTCAGAATTCTTCAACAACTTTAGTAGGTAATGAGTTAAAACGAAATGCCCTGAAAATGGACAACACAAAATAAAGGAAAGAAACGTAATTTTATCTGATATGACTCACCAAGATAGTTAGTTTGTAGTGTTCTTTCGAAACCATCATCTGTTAAACCTTGAGGATAATGAAAAATACCGGCGTTGTTAACCAAGGCGTAAATGTCAGTAAACCTATTATTTAATGTTTCTGAAAATTCAACTGCAGTGGTTATCTTGCTTAGATCCAAATATTGTATATATACTGTGACAAGTTTGTTCTTCGATTCCTTTTCGATTTCTGCTTTAGCTTGCAATGCTTTCTCCAAATCCCGATAAGCTAACACAATGTCAGCTCCTGAAATTGAAAGTCAACAAAATAACCTAATGTGAGATATAAATTTTGAAGGTTTACCTCTCTTAGCTAATTCGATAGCCAAAGCTTTACCAATTCCAGAAGTTCCACCAGTTATAACTACAACTCTACCGTCTAATCTTGCCGTACAGTGACATACGCCTCCAGCAAAGTATCTTCTGTAATTTTTGATATCAATTTGAAATATTTGAATAACAATACAACACTTAACCTACTACTCACACCAAACTATATACACTATAAAATACAGCAAAACCTCCAACTACTTCAACAAAATATTTTTTTATTTCTTTATACATTCTAACTAGTATTAAAGTAATCAAACCTTTTGTTATCACCCGATGTTTTATGTTTTTTATATTTTTAGTAATTATTTTTGACAACTGAAACTGTCAAACTGACATTGACAACTAAAAACTAAACTGACAATGACATTGTTACTTTAACACTAAAGGTGCGTTTCCAATGCTGCTTGCAGCAATTCCAATCGACCTGACTTTACATAGGCGATCTACATAGACCAATGGGAAAATATTGACGAAAGAAGGGCAACTTCCTACAAGGAAACTTGCTTCTTCGTTCAGAGAAGTTACAATTATTGTTATTTGAATATGCGTAAAATATTACCCAACTCTAACCCAACCTGATGAGTAATTAACCTAACAATCCTAACATTAAAAGAAGGTTTATTCGTTTGCATCAAGGTGTAGTGTGTAATTCACACCACATTTTAAATCGTGTGTAGCTGAGTGCAGTTCAAACAGAGGAATGTATATTTTAAATCGAGGGTAGCTGAGTGCAGTTCATACAAAGGAATGTGTCAAAACAATCTGTAAGCGAATACTAAAAATCGAGTGTGAAATACACCACACCGCAGTTGTAGGAAAGTGCTACACCTCGATGCAAACGAATGAACTTAAATTGGCAACAATAGCCGCTTTCTTTTTGTGAGAGTTTCAAGCCCCGAGGCTTCTTATTCTAGGCTTACTATTGGTGGATTCTGACAGATCTCATTTTTCAACCAATCATTGAACTAGAAATGAGGCCCCAGGGCTTGAAACTCAAAAAGAAAGCAGCTAATGACGTTTGTCATGGACTGGGACTCTGTAACTTTTATCTCATAGCGATAGCAAAGCGAAACAATCGCCATCTCTTTCTGGTACACCACAAGGTGATAGCGTGTGCTTCGTTCAACTTAGTTTCGTTTCGCTTCGCTTTGCAAAACCCTGTCTATAATCCTTGGTTACACCCGGTACATATGATAGCTCTCGCTTATCGCGTATTGATTTTGATTGGCCGCTGACTGAGAGCATGTCGCTGTGTGTCATTCCGTGACCAATCGGAAAACAATACGCTGTAAGCTCAACTACAAAAAGCTAGCATATGAACCCGGCATTACAGATTACCACCATGGACTGTCAATTGTCACTGCAATTTGACAATTGTCAAAGTCAAATACCAAAGTTTGAATGTAAATTATATTATAAAAAAAATACAAAAATTGACAATTTTGTAAATATAAAAACTAGCATGCTGAAATTATTATGAACATATGCAGATATAAACTCCAGTTCAGATCACACGCTGTAAAAAAATGGTTGTCTGCAAATTTTTTCTTCAAGGAAGGTGCAAATTTGGCGATTTTTGCAATTTTGAACACCAAATCAATGGTAATACTCATCTAGAATCTTATGATTTCAGGGGATAATTCTAATTTGTTTCAGATAATTTCAAAAACTACCAAAATGGCACATCAATCCTTAGACAGCCGAATTTTGGTACAACACAACCTCAGTCAAATTTTGGTACTGCTCAAATTCAACCAGCAAAATCCCAAGTACAACAACCCTCTTCTAGCGCTACTGCTTCTGCTGTCGATACAGCTACCCTGGTTAAATCTGTTGTGAATGATATGACTTCAGCTGAAAAGGGGGGTCAGTGGCTACTCTCCTGTTATGCACCATTCAAAGAAAAGCCCGCCTTTCCTGGTTTTGAGGATCAGAGCTTTGAAGAACTGAGGTTTGCCCATCATGAAGCCATGAAAAGTGGTTCGTTGGAGCAGTATGTGAGTGAATTGTTTTGAAAATATTACTTACACTGCACTGTTTGGAATGTGGTGTAGTAATTTATCAATAGAAATATAATTAACATTAGAGCGTCATAATTAATGGAGATTCAGTTTTACAATCCCTCATAGGGAATTATCATCAACTACTATGACTTGAGCAGAATGCCTTTTCTGCTGTAGAATTATGAACACTCAGTCCGATTGTGTTTGACGTAACTCGTACCGAAATGAATGTCGAGTCATAAGAAAACCACAGCGATTTTCACTTTGTATCTTGACAGCTCTTGTATAGAGTGTTCATAATTTCACCCCTGGTCACATGGTGCCAATTTTTTATTATTCATATGTTTCATATAAATTTCGGAATTGAATCATATGTGTTTACACTGTTTACTGCAGGTAATTGGGAGATATCCAGTAAACCTTAATGAGCATTAGGGTTTTCTGACATTCCTTTTGTTTGGCTCTGAAGTTTTACTTTGAATATAATATGTACCTGTTCTTAGTTATATTAGGTTGGTAGACAGTCCGAAGTGCTTGGACCTCAGAGTCAAAAAAGACCAGAATTCACTGGACTGAAATTATTCAATAAACTCCCTGAAAACGTAAAAGATCTTCCAATAAATATCTTCAAAAAAGAGATCCGACACATCCTGATTGAAAATTCACTTTTCAGTGTTGATGAATTTTATAAGTTATTTAATTGATAGGTTCTAATTTGTACATTGTCTCTTTTTTAAATACTTGTTACCATATTTTTACATTACTGCACTCCATTTTATTACAATAACCTGATTTTCATTTACATTTCTATATGATAGTGCCAGTTCAGTTAATGTGTGTCTGATATGCATGTAACAAAGAATGTATGTAAGTATAAATGATTTATATTTATAAGTGTAGGTGTAAGATCTTATTTGACTTGTGGAAATAGCTATATGATACCACCAAACATGAATAAATAAAATAAATAAATAAAAGAAGTAAAATAAATAAAATATAAAATAAATAAAAATTAAAAGAAATAAAATAAATAGAATAAATAAAATAAAATAAATAAAATAAATAAAATAAATAAAATAAATAAAATAAATAAAATAAATAAAATAAATAAAATAAATAAAATAAATAAAATAAATAAAATAAATAAAATAAATAAAATAAATAAAATAAATAAAATAAATAAAATAAATAAAATAAATAAAATAAATAAAATAAATAAAATAAATAAAATAAATAAAATAAATAAAATATATAAAATATATAAAATATATAAAATATATAAAATATATAAAATAAATAAAATAAATAAAATAAATAAAATAAATAATAAAAGACAATAGAGTGGCCTTTTCCATCCTTGTCTTGAAGTCAACATAACTTTGTTTGTTTACAAGCGAGGGCCTTATACATGTTAAGTTCGTTTCAATTGGGTAGTTTCGTGTATACCCGCTAATTTCATTCGGATCAAGCTCAAACAAATTGAAGTTATGACTGTCAGCTATTCATTTCAAACGACACGAAACGCACAGGAATGTTTTTGACGTCATGATGCTCATTCGATCAGAAGGCAGTAGGGCCGCCATAAGTATTTAAGTTTATTTCAGAGACATTTTGAATGTTTGGTTTTATATAATAAAGCAGTCACACTCTACAAACCACCTAGGAACTGAGACTGAGATGACTAAAACCGTTCTCTGCTGCCAGGCGGCATGTTTAAACAAGCTGTATGACGTCATAACCGGTTCCAGCCAAGTTTGGTGCGTTACTTAATGATTCGAATTATGCAGTTTTGTTTTGAATTTCTTTTATTTATCAAATAAAAAGTAATAATGACTTTTTTCTTGAACAGTGGTTCTTTTAATAGTATAAACTATGTTTGAGGGTTTTTTTTTTAATTTTATTTTTGTGCAATTTCCCCATTTTGTGGTCATATGTTTTGATATGAAAAAAAATCTTTAAAAATTATTTTCGTCATAGAAAAAAATTTATAATTTTCTGGAACTCTATCTCAGCGCTGCCTACCGGGTCCAATTATGAATCTAAACCATCCATAGACCACCTCACACAAAAAATTTCCATTTAGAAGGAGTAGAGTGACGTATACAAGTACAGAAAAAATTGGAATTTTCAATAGTGCAATGTCTCACACTGAGACAATTTGAAGAAAAAACACTTCCTAATTTTATTCTTTTATCCCATCAATAGATTTTAAAACAAAATGCCACAATTTTTGTTTGAAAAAAATAAATACGTGTATCACAAACACTCCAAAACGAAATATGTTGAGAACTATTTACAGTCCTTATCTAAAATAAAGCGAAATGAATATCCTGTATTATTTGGCAGTTTAAATGTTTTGTCTTTTTATATTTTGTTTCTCTCAACATTTCATAATCTACTTCTTATTGCACAAATACCATTTAAATTGTATGTGATACAGCAAAATAATAAAAGAGAAGAGAACTTCTGGCCAAATGCAGTAACAAATGTAGTTTTTCATCTGAGAAACTGTATTAGACAATTTTTTTCTGAATTTTATATTTTCTATCAAGAACATTTTTCCTTTACAACATAAATTCTATACATAATTTCTCATAGTAATAATTAATGAATTCAATTAATTTTTGAATATACCCTCAATTGATTCAACTTACATCATCCATACCAAAAGCATTCGTAATATACTTCATGAACACGTTATTCTGAACTGATTGGTGTTCTATTGTTCATTATATTCCTATGAATTTATCCCAACACCATACCATACCAACCAGTTCAATGTTTTCACTGTAAATATCGAAAGAATTTACCTTTGTGATTGTTTTAGAAACAACAAGTTCAATTGATGATCCAACAGATCCAGATGAAGATAAAATCACTTCAAAATCCCTCTCCGGACATGGTCAATTTGTTGAAAAATATTTACGATACGCCACCTTCAACGCAGTCAGGTGTTTTTTCAGGAAATCTTTTCAATAGCCCCAATACTACATCACTCAACCAACAGGGTACAGGTTTTGGGCAACAAGGTACATCAATATTTGCACAAGCAAACCAAAACATATTCGGCAAAACTCAGCAACAACAAACCATTCCTCAGAGCACTTTTGGTTCTACAGGAACCAGCATTTTTGGGAATACTAACCAGAATAGTATATTTGGAGGCCAGGCAGTCGTTAATCCTAATAATCCCTTTGGTACATCTCAACCTACTCCTCAAACAGCAAACGCTGGCATCTTTGGGAAGAACAGTTTTAATATATCTTCGGGTAACTCTATTTTTGGTGGACAGCAGTTGCCACCACAGCAGACAGCAGCATCCATTTTTGGAAATAGCAATCAAACTGTATTAGCACAATCAGTTCCTCAGCAAAGTCCTTTTGGAAACCAAAGTGTTTTTGGACAGTCAATTCCTCAGAACATGAGCATTCTCGGATCATCTGCTGCTCCTCAACAAACTCAAACTAATATATTTGGAAACCCCCAAGCCGTCCAAACTCATCAAGCAGTCCAGCAAGCTCCTACAAACATTTTTGGTGGTACTGCACCTCAGCAAAAAAACACAGGCTCTATCTTTGGACAGCAAACAGGAGTCGGCTTTAATGTCAATTCTCCATTTGGACTTGCACAGTCTAACGCTGGTGTCCAAGCTCAAGGTCATACAATTCCTGGAGGATTTACATCAAGCAATAATTCGGTACAGCCTGATTTGAGTTTGTATTCAAAATTGGAAGAACTAACAGAAGAGGAGATTAAATGGTTTGATAGTGATGATTTGGATATTATGAAAATACCAGAAAAACCACCTACTTACCAGATGTGCTTCAAAACGTGAAATTCAGATGGTTTGTTGCTGATGATTGTTGATTTGTGAGACTGTTATATTACTTATAGTACTTTATTTATTTTTTATTTCTAATTCATACATCTTGTCTAATTTACCTGAAAATTTTATATTTTTACAAGTTAGACATTTCAGTTATGTTGACTACTATGATTAAACAAATAGTTGAATTAAAACAGTATTTTTTATGACAACCTTTTATTTAACTTGCCCTGTTAGTATGAGTGGGTCAAATCTTGCAGGTGCATTTTGACACTTCTAGTCATTCGATAACTTGAAATTTGGCAAGTGTTCATAATTTCCGTGACATTGCATTATGGAATTTTTTCTTAGAGCACCAAAATAACGAAATGGCGGCTCCAGTTTTTGAGGTCAGAGATTATAAATTTTTTGATAAAATTCATAAATTCAAGATAGCGACTCCAAGATGGAGGACGAGATTTGTTATTATAGTCCGATTCAAAATTGTTGTTGTTGTTATTTGAAGGATCTCAGGGTCGGAGATTATGAATTTGAATTTAAAGTTGGTTGGTCGGCGTTCTCGGGGTTGAACATTATGATTTTTATTGTCAAAATTTATAATAAATATTATTATTAATAATAATAATAAATGTTCTTTATTGGTAATAATATTAAAACCAAATGGCCATCGACCGGGGTTCTTCAGCCAGTAGTGATTAGAATCTTATCTTTACAATTTTTCTTATTTCATTGTAGTAGTATACATATATATATAAATTTGAGAAAAAGACTTTTTAGAAATGGTTCACATCAATAGCAAAACTAATACAGTCAACAAAAGAACTGACATAAAAGATTTGAGTTCTATATACACTTACATTTTACACAGATTTTCTCCAATAGTCGCCCACCTTGAATTTATTTAGTATTTTTCAGATTTTATTCATCTTCACAATTTTTATGTTTTTATCATCCTATATATGTATATTTATCACTCATCTTTCTGTCAGTGTGTTCCTACCTGTCTGTATTTTTCAAGTGTCACTAATTCTTCATGTTTGTCAATGATGTACATTTCTTTTTCCGTCGACCGTTCATTTATGATGCATTTTAACGCACTCAAAATCGTTGATTAATGACCCCTGTTAATGAATAATTTTCTATTAATCAACGATTTGTTTATATGCAACCCAACATACGTTGCTCTTATACATTTTATATTGGTTAGTACTATCTGTCATTATTTATTTGTCAATTTTCAAATAAAATTTCAGAAAATGTTCATTACACCAGTTGTCACTCAAAACCATATATGGTTCCGTGGCGTAACGGTAAAGTTCACCTGTCATGCAACACCAAGGTCGAGAGTTCAAAACCCATCGAGGGTAAATTTTTTTTTTTAATTTCAATTTGAAAATAAATAGTAAAAAATTATACAAAACTACCACTAAGAAAAATTAAACTATCTTTGAGTAGAGTTAATATAAATAGGAAATAGTGATTGTTTTTTATCGTAACGTTAGATAAATAAACATTGAAAGTGAGATATCTCTATTTTCGAAAACTACTGTCGACTGAAAAGTTTTGTAACAAACTCGTGAATTAAAATGGCGGTTAACAATCTCAAACATTAACGCGCTCGCTCCGCTCACGCGTTAAATTATCTCGATTGTTAATCGCCCTTATTAATACACTTGTTCGTTAAATAACCATTAATTTCACGTTAGTAAGTATTAATCAACTGTTAAAACACCATTTATTCATCCATTTTATATTGTAGTTAAAATCTTGACAAAGAAAATAAAGATTTTCGAAAGCTCGATTTAAAAAACGAAGAATATATAACTAAACTGGTCAACTGACTGCTACCCAAATATTTTTGAAAATAACATTGTCATGGTCACGAAATTATTCAATCATATATATATACAAGTACGTTAAAATATTCAAGTGACGTATTCCTGAGACAATTTTAAGAAAAAAGGTCTACATAAACTTGTGTCCGGAAATGCTTCGTTTCGGACATACAGGGTGTTGAAAATAACTTTTGCAAGAAATAAGTTATTTGCACGAAATTTGGTACAAGGGGTTTTTTTGGGGTGGAAAATCATAATTTCGTATTAATTTTCATGTAACATTTAGAGGGAGCTGGGTACTCTGTCATTATTTTTGACAGTAAACTTTTGGTACTTTTCATGGAAAAACCCTATTCCCACACCTTGTCCAAGTAAAAAAGGTACACTTTCTCAACAACGCTGCAGGTGATTGTTTTAGAGATATTTTCTGAGAACGTTACAAAATTCAAAATAAAACACATTAACGAATAAATAAACCATTTTATTAAACAAATTACAATTTTCAACAGCAATGTTGAAGTGAACCATATAAATAATGATTTATACATATGCTAGAAGAAATATCTGAATAACGTGATGAAGATATATCTTGGAATGTCAGATTCATGTTTAAGACCTCAAAATAAATCATTTTCAAATCCAGAAAGAGCTGATAACACATCAACTACAAAGATAAGCTACCTCCTCAAGTGGATTGTGATTCATTAAAACTTAAATAGTACTTTATTGATCCGAATAAATTACAATAATCTTATATGATATAGAGACTTCTAGGTGAAGTACAGCTTGATAAATCTAGCTCTAAAGTGAAATCGCCACGCCTACTAATGCGCGGTAGCAGAAGGGCTCAGTACAGTCCGTTAAACGAGTTCCAACTGGTCAGTTCTATTGTATCTGTCACATCGCGAAGTGCACTGCGAAGTTAGGTGATTTTTTATTACTGAATGTACAATTATACTAGCCTCTCATACGTTTTCTGACAATCAGAGCTAGATTTGTCAAGTTGTATGTTTGTTTTTTGCCCATTACGTTTGAACTTTTCAATATCAATTCACTTGAACTGATATGGTGGGTGTGAATCTCCATGTATGCCCAGTAGAGACCAGGGGGTTGATACGTGGTACGAAGTTACTCTCTGGTGCGCAACATTGAATATCCACTTTGTATTGACCAGGTGTGAAGAATATGACGTTGCACTCGTGATTTGCTGTTGCATGTGGTTCAAGAGACGGCAATAGTTTTCTGAAAAATATATATCATAAATAAATGTATAGAGATGATAGTAATGGTTTTTTAGAGTGAAGTTAGCCAAAAAGTATCGGAAAACACAAAAATAAATTTATATTTCATCAGTAAACTTCCCGAAACATTCTGAGTACTCGAAATATTGAAAAGCTATTCGGTAAAGGACGGAAAAGCGTTGAAAATCTTGAAAATTAATTTTGGTTCCATCCATCCAATATTTTTCCGGCTAAAGAAATTGATTTGACCCTGTATATGTACCTTTCGGGAGGTCTTTTATCAAATGGTGTTTTCAAATTTTTGGTACTCGGAACATTTCGGGTAGTTTACTGATGGAATATAAACTTATTTTTGAGTTTTCCAATCCGGCGAAACAAATTGATTTTACTCTGTATATATACCTTTCTGAAGGGCCTTTATCGAATGGCGTCTTCAAATTTTTGGTACTCGGAATATTTCGAGTAGTTTACTGATGGAATAAAAATCTATTTTCAAGTATTTCAGCACTTTTCCGGCCAAACAAATTGAATATTTTTGGTAGAATACTGAAAGCGTAAAAAAAAATTTATTACTTTTTTCTGTCACTGACCAACAAAACAATCAATCAGTTCCATATCCGTACCTATCCGTCCAGATGTCTTCCTACGAATAAAATATTGTTTTGATTTTCCTCAACTCGGGATATTTTGGTGATTCCATATTATCTAGCTGAGTCAATATTAATATCATTCTGCTATGAATGATTAATGCCCTGACTTTAAGTTACCCAAGAAAATGATAATGAGCTTGTTTGTAAAAATAATTGACATAGAAACACCGCAGACCATACTCCTCGTAGGAAACTGTGGCTAGAAAAGTGTGGCCAGAAGAGTGTGGCTAACTTCACTCTAATTAATGGTTTTGGGTTTTGAGTTTTAATTTGATTTGAGCGACTGCTTGTTTTCGAATATGATTATTTTAAAATTTTGAAAATGCATAGCTAGCTCAGATTATTTTTAGTGCCGAGTTTCATAAAAACAGTTCCGTCTTGAGTTGGTTTTATTGTTAAGTTTTAAATAAAAACACTAGATCATTCCTATGAGATAATAACAAAGTTACCAATGTTTATTCAAAATTTCCATTAAAATTATTATAATCATAAATCTCCATATGACCTTTTCAATTATTACTTTGCTAATTGGCTATACCTATGCGGGCTACAGATTTTTATCTGATTGCCCGAGAAAGTGATAGGAATCGCACGTTAAAAGGTAAGACCACTTTAATCGTTGGGGACGACAGCTGGTTAACGAAAAAAACAATTTCAACATTTTTTTTAAACAATTTATGGTTACTTGACCTACTTTTTCTTAGATAAACCTCAAAAACTGAATTAGAGGTTTTAATAATGTACCTTTTATATCTTTTTAAGATGTATTTTGTTTCAAATGTATATGTACTTATATCTATGTAGTCAAACAAATGTATACCCATTTGTAGATTTTGAGTACTTAGTTATGAAATATGGTAAAACTCGATTGAACTCACTTGGTGCTCCCAGCTGTAGCCAATCTTGTGTCCATTCTGTAATTCAAAGTACCATTTTCATAGTCTTGATAAAACTGAACTGAAAGGGTCAACTGACGCAGGGTCTTTTCCAAACTATTTGCAATTGACATTTTCAGTTCTAAACAGTCTCCTGCAGCACAATTCACTTCTTCTTGAGCTCTGACTACATCACCATTGAGTGAAACTTCTACAAAAAATAAAATATAATGACTTAGTTTTATGTCTGTTGTTGAATTAAATTAAAAAAATGTAGATTAACCGGGGTTTGAACATGATTTCCGGCTAGACTGCTACGCTATTGATCTTATTTTAAAAAAACGGCGATTTACATTTCAAATTCAGATGTATTAGAGCTGTGTCACACGTACCCGGAAGCTGTCTACACGGTTAAAGGAAGTATATTGCAATGATACCTGTCACACTTATCAGGACTGTTTAACCGGCATCCGTTCACAGTGATGATGCCGGGCTTACCCACTATACATATTCATTATAGAAATACTACAGATGAAGATAAATTGGTTATCGAAATGTGCATCTAAGTTAGGTTAGGTTTGAACGTGAGCAGCATATGCAAAAAAGAGGGAGAACATTATTTGTTCTCATTAAAAGATTTCAATAGATCGAGTGGAAATCAATAACCAAAATACCTAGATAGATCTTCTACCAGTATATTTTTTGCATTACAATATCCAGTAAAGAAGACAGCTGTAGTGAATAAGTTAGGTGGTGTCGATCAGAAAGCCGAGCAACCATGGGAGTGGTTACTGTTTGGATGGATGACTAGCATTTTTCAGAAGAATTTCCCGACCGTGCTCGGGATCGCACGTTGAAAGATGAGAACCCCATCAATCCCAATTTGAACAAGTCGTCTGAAGACCTCTGGGGGTTGTTTGTAGAGGTACAGCTAGATGACCGTTAGAATACAATTTAGAAAAAATATTTCCCAGTGTTTGCTAAATGATTTTTTGACACTTGATGGATAAAAATAATATCAAAACAACTTCAATTGGGTAATTTTCCATTTTTGAATTGGTTTCAAAGTAAAAAAAGAAACTCAGATTTCCAACTCATTGCTATACACTGATGATGACGATGATGATTTAGTTATCAAATTATGCCTATATAGGTAACGCTTCGTGTGCCTTGAAATAAAAGATTAATACCTACCCCAATCTAAAGGCGACATTCTCACGATATCCAGCATCCTTGAAGTCAAATTGATCCCCTTCAATAACGCCACCCCTTTGGATTCAGTTCCCAGCAAAAACCACCGCAGGTCGACCAATTCGGTGATGTGCTCTGAGCAAATTTTGTTAACGTCAATGTCATTTTTGAAGTTCGTATTTTCTCCGTCCAGGTCTTGATAGAGACTGGAGAGCTTCGAAAGCGGACATCTGTTGACTGGGATAGGCACTCGACAGCTCTCTTGTCCTTCGATCAACATGGTTTTGGTGGGAGTGTACTGCAGCTCCATCTCTTGCGTGGTCAGGTTGGCGATATCAAGCACCAGATAGAATTGCGTATTTCTGTAATATGATGATTATAGAAAATGAGATATTGAACGCCTGAGCTGTCACTTAATGAGAACAAAAAGGATTTTTTAATATAATTCTTTGAAAACACCTTATTAGGAATAACGTGACATGGGCTTTTTTCGGGCTACCGCACGGATACAGCGCACGGAAAACTTTGTGAGTAACCATGGAAACTCATCAGAGATTCCAAACACTTTATTGTCAGCATTGGCTAGATACTCTCTTCTTGAGTAGGTTTGAAACAGATCATAGATCACGTATGAGGATGATATATTTTGTGTTTTTAATGCTACAAATCAAAATATATCAAAACTGAATGAATAGTTTCAATTCAGTGTTTGAACAAATGAAATTCACGGTGGAGATGAAAGATGAGGTACAGTTATAGTCTTTCACCACAACCTTCACAGAATTTGCCAATCTGAAATCATATTTGATAACAGAATGGTAACATTCACGCTCTTGATATTGAATAAATATTCTAAAATACTTGCTGTCTTATGAATTTTGCGTGTATTTCATTTAATCACTTGTATAAGAATGAATATTCTGACATTGTTGTAGCAATAATTACGTTAGCCTTGACTGGCATCATAGTGACAAGATGTGAAATGGGATTTCAAAATAATGTTTCGTTTGCTTTCCATTTGATTATATGTGAAATTTGTGGTTGTGGAGAAAGCACAGTCTGTTACTCATTTAGAATGAAAATTCGTTATGCTCGTGGTTCCTCACGCTCGCTCGCTTTCAGCTCGCGCTCGGAACTTCCCACTCACATCGAATTTTTCATTCTAACCATGTTACAGAATATACTATTCTAATATCAATTGCAGAACATAACAACTCATTCCGAACCCATAGCGGCAAATTTGTTTGATCTGCCATGCCTCATTATCAGGATAACCATTATCAGGGATACCTCAGGTATCCCCGCCTATGGCAGGTCAAACAAATTTGCCGATATGGGTTCGGAACGAGATGTTATGTTCTGCAATTGATATTAGAAAGACTAGGTATAACATTTTTAAACACGTTGGTAATCAGGAGTGAAGAATGTGGAAATAGACATTTACAGAAAGCCAATTAACACAGTCATATAGGTTCTAACCACCACATTCAACATAAGATGGCTATTTTCAATTTTCTTTTTCATAAGGCGTTGAATTTTCGACTTAGTGATGAACGTTTTTAGAAAAAAATAAAAACCATCGAGAAAATAGCCATAATTAATAGGTATTCTTTAAATGTAATAAATAATTTTCTGAAAAAAAAAAGTTAGAAATTTCCTTGAGATAAATAACCGCACTGGATCGACTTAAAGATAACAAGAAATTCATAAAAATCACACACGATTCACGGCTTACGAGAGGTTTCAATTCTATTTTCCGAGAAGCAAACCTTCAGCTTGTATATAGCAGTACAAACCAAACGTCATCGTTATCTTAAAGAGAAAATCCCAACTTTAGATAGATCAGGAATACGAAATTAACTGTCGAAATTGTGATAATGTATATTAAGGCCAAACCAAGAGATCTATGAAATGTCGGCTCAGTGCAAGAAGTCATTACCTAACTAGGGTCTTGGTGGCGTACAGATAGTGTTCACACGTTGAAAGGTAAGGGCTGCATCTTCCCTAGCTCACACAAGTATGACTTTTGAGGGTTGCTTGTAAGGGAGCAGCTGATGATGGAAATAATTTTTATCAATGTTAACTAAGAAAAATTCACAAAAATGAGTTAAATGTCACTAATTCTTGCGATATCCTCTATCTAATATAGAGGTCATTAACTAAGTATATATGTTATCATATTGGGGTATTGTTTCATATATAGAAATTAAATAACTTGTGTTGCAAAGAGAAAAAATACTTTTTGTTCCCATTGAGAATAATTTATTATATAAATAATATCGTATCAAGATTAAGTAGTGTTTTTCTTTGTAATTACATATTAATTCTATGCAAACAGGGCCTTTTACAAGCTACGTCATCAAAATGAAGTAGGAACCGTTCTGAAGTTCTGAACTGAAATTTGATCATGTGAATAGAAGAAAAAATAGGAAATTTTAAATTTTTATAATCTCCATGGAGATAAAAATGTTGTTTCAGAAAACTTCTCCATACCATTCTTTGGATATCAAAATACATTTTGATATTTCTGTTTAGAAAATCAGAAAGTTAAATACTGACTTCAGTCCCTATGACACAAAAATATTGATTTTCAATCAAATAAATGTACTGGAGTTTTATCCCAACACCAAACGGCTATTTTCAACTCCTCGGGACATGTTTCAATCACCATTATTATTCAAACTCCAGTATATTCATTAATACACCAAAGGCTCTGAACAGTGCAGTGCTAGTTCAACAATACAGTTTTACTTACATTTCTGCTGGTAAAACATCCCAGTTGGTCACATTCAGGGATGGTAACATCTCTAACATCAAGAAAACTGAACAAGACCTACAGTAGTCCGAGCTCACCCCTTCTGATCCACTGTACCTCAACCTAAGTTGACCTTCGATAACAGACGTCGCAGGTTGCTGATGGAAAAGTGTGGTTAGACCTCCTGCAATGCTCGACTGGCCTGAATTTGATGAACGAAAACTGGAATTGAACCTCGACGGCAAGGATCCTCCTATAAAATTATAAAATTGTGTCTATTTCAATACTAATTAAATATAGTCTCAGATTCAGTGAAGCAAAGACCACAGTGTTTATTCACATGCACCTCTTACCTCTGAGGTTTTTTAAACATTGACTCTCTGTTGTCATTAGAGAATCATTAATTTTTTATATTGACATTAATATTACTCTAAAAATTCCACAGAAATATTTATTTCCAAAAATGTGGAAAAAAATCTTCTAAGCAGACGATATAAATATGTCGTTTTCAACTAATAAAATAGTAGGCACTCTGAAAATTTCAAGCCTATACGAGAATCATCTCACTCTTGGCCACGCCGCTACAAGTAAAGGTTATTTTGACGTATTTGTTTTGAAGAGCCGTCTTTGGTTCAAAACATTGCTTGTATATTCGGCATCGGACCTATCTAGGGTTTTTTATTGATCTGAGAAAATAGTTTATAATAATAGTAATAATCTTTATTATCATCAGCTCTCAAGTATAACGTAGTAGTATAGAGTTAAAAATAATTCCACTTGTTTAGAACATAATTACCTGGTAGTGAAGTGGACATGCTACTGTAAAGCCCACTACTCATATCGTGGGGTATAGTGGGTGAAACAGCAGCATTAGGTGCCAAAAAGTTAGCAGCGGAATGCAAATACAATCTTATATTGACCGAAGCTTCGGGTTCAATTGGTAAAAGTCGTTCCACCTCCTCTCTGTCCCATTTAAAGATCTGTTCCTGGAGAGACGGCTCTAGGATACTGTCGACTTCAACCTCGAGCATTTCTATGGCAACGTGCCCCACATTTTTCAGGGTAACAATACACTCAGTGCTTTCGCCGTGGTATAAACTAACACTGGCTGACGTTACAATATTGTCATCATGGAAGTTGGAGAAAGATGCACTCTGGGGAAAAGATGTGGATACCTAGTAAATTATAAAAAGTTGATCATCAATAGTTAACAAAATTTCTGAAACAGTTATTTTTGTATTTGATTGCTTCGTTTGGTTACATTTTAAATATTCCGTATTCATATATACAGTGAGCCAGATGAGATAACGTAACTGTAGGTACTTTTCAAAGAAAAAATTACGCCTCAGCCATTTATATGTGTCCAAGAGGGTACTATGTCGTCGATATTTTAAGAAGTGAAGAGGGTTATCTGATGGTTCGTTTGACAGATATATAATTCAATTCTAAGATATTAATGAGGCTTTGCCATAAATTGTGAATTCCATAAAATAATCACTATGGTCAGATTCATATTGAGATGGCTGTATTGCGAGGTTGGACAATAGTATTGCTAGAGTTCATTCATAAGAAAGAGGAATTGATTTAATATAAATAACAGGACCATACAAAGGAAGTATGCTATATGGATGCAGTTATTTTATCTTACCATGATGTTCAATGTCCTATCTCGCAACACTACCATCTCAATATGATTCTGACTATAGAAACGGTTTTTTACACCAATTGGTGTAATATATACAGTGACCGCCAAAAAGTATGTACCATATGGGAAAAAAGTTTATTATTAGAGTATTAGAAAAAAGATTCTTGGGAAAAGTTTGTGCATGTCACGTGATGGCGGCAAATTGAAAAAAATTACTATGAAAAGGCAAAAGTGGGGTAAAATGGCAAGATATCAAAAAAAGTTATTTGGAAAAGTTGCTTAGAATTAAATTTTTGGAATAATAGCGTGATGTTAATAAATGGCAATAAAATAGTCATTATCCTAACAAGAACGGAAAGAGTACCTTTTCCGCATGCGACTGCCGTTACCAGAATGACACTAAGCAGAGTTATAATAATAAGTTGAGTATGCAATTTGCATGTGGTACGAAGTTTTTTATAAAGGCGGTTTTATGAATTCCTATTCCTTATGAAAAAGCACGCCAACTCATTCCAACAAAGATACAACTTAAAGCAAGTGATTGAAATTTTTCACCACTACTCAATTATAACTCAAAATATTTGGCAGGCTTTGCGCAAAATATTTTGTATGGTTGTGTTCTGCCTCCTGTTTCTTCAATCTAAGGTCCTTGCTTATGTTTTGCAACACAACACAAATTCAGCTTTTTTTATTATACCTGACCAAGTAAACAAGTATGTAGTCATACTATTTTCAGCAAATGAAATGAATATAATATATGTTGAGTAAATCTAAAAAATTAATTGCATATTCACCTCTAATAATGGCAAGCATGGGACCACCTCCACTTTATAAAATGGTGGGAAATTCAATGACGGTCGCATATGGCGCAACCTACAATTCGATTTCACACCCAAAGCGTGGGTACTATAGCCAGAAAGTTCGAGTTCACCATTTTCTCTAGCCCAACCGCTTAAAGTTACTGACGTTGGGATATCAGGAGGCAAAACGATAGTTTCTGGTACAGATTCAAATACTACTCCAGCAGTCAGAAGCCTCATGTTGGATACTTTTTGTTCAAATGGTAGAGGGTTGATTAGTTTGAGCTGTACCTCACATACTTCGTTTTTCACCCAAAGAAAATCTACAAAAAATATTGGAATACATTAAAAAATAGTATAATTATAGTTCATACATTACACAGGATCTTGCGATATTACATTGTTTGGTGATAATTTTGACACTTTAAATAATGAAAAAAAATTTGACTGATTATTGCAAAAAATGTATAATAGATTGAAAATATTACACTGCTATTCATATATTATTGCAAATAAACTCATTATTATTATTAATGCTCTTTAAACTGAATTATTGGTCTCAACAAAGAGTCGTCTTGCTTATGTAAATATTAATACTGAGTGATATGGCGATAGAAGGCAATGAATAGAGAATTTTTCGGACAAAGAAATCAATTAAATTATGATATCACTCAAATCTAACATCGCTCCTGGTGAATATCAAATAACTTCAAAAAATAGTTGATCTAAGTAGCCTACCCCTATCACTGATTATTAATAGGTATATTGAAGGTGTCTTTCCAAATTAACTCAAAGAAAACATAATAAAAACAATTTATCAGGGACGATAAAAGAATAATGTTTCTCCACAACCATTACAGAATTTACCAATTCTGAAATCAAATTTGATAACAGAATGGTAACATTCTCGCTTTTGATATTGAACAAATATTCTAACACTTGCTGTCTTATGCATTTTGAATGTACTTCATTCCATCCCTAGTTAAGGAATGAATATTCTAACACTGTTGTAGCAATAATAACGTTAGCCATGACTGGCATCATAGTGACAAGATGTGAATTCATATGTCAAATTAATTTTTCGTTGGCATTCCATTTGATTAAATGTAAAATTTGTGATTGTGTGATTGATTAGATTACTTTTTGAGTGACACAATGATAAAACAAACATCAAAACTTTGTTTGTGTGTAGGGATATGAATTGGTTACTATGAAAATTCAAATATTTCTAAATTTCTGATTGGTGGAGTAACTCTATGTACATCCAAGTATAATCGAAATTATACGAGGTAACTTAACTCAAATGGACGTTCTGACTGGGATATTTCTTAAATAAATAAAAATATTATACTTTTAGTAATAAAACAGTTCTGAAAATAATTTTAAACAATTTTTTTAAACAATGTAGTTCTATACTTGAAATATGTGAGAGTTTTTACCCATTTTCGAACTAGCTTTTTTGTTCTTTCTCTCCAGACTGCCCCCACCAAAATGAATAGGTGTGAACAGAAAGGGGCCAGGGTCTAACTTGGCACTTTCGATACGCATAGGCCTCAAATGGGGCAGCAAATCTTTAGGAGTGAACGCAGTGCAAACAGGGATGTCCGTGAGGTTTGCAGGTGGCACAACCAAACCAGAATCTAGAACTAAAGGCACCGGAGATCCTTCACACTGTGCTGACAGGCTCTGCAACTGGATAGCCAGTTCTCTCTGTTCTGTTGGGCTGAAAATGGGATTTCATTTATTTATTTGTATGACAAAGTGTATATTATGTTTCCTTATCTACAGTATTGGAAAGTTTTCATCTTAGGTATGGTGGTTTCATGAGAGTGTAAAGAATAGCTTGCTATATGTTGAGAGAGCATTACAATTTCTCCTCTACTAGCTCGAGGAAGGGATATCGACATGATCGTAGTGCGTCTCTCTTATTTATATGGTATTTTCATATCATTGCGTTCCTTGTTACTCGCATAGATTTCTGTTTATAGCCCAGATGAAAAGTTTCCGATACTGTATATTTACATTCATTATATATGATCTACAATAGATAGATACAAAATTGGGTTTAAAATAAATAAAGGATTAAAAATACAATGTAGTTTTTATTGGAGACTAAGATTTCATTCACAGTAAGCCGGTATGATTCTAAGATATTTAACAAACCACCGATTATTAAACAGTTTTTGTTTACATTTTCTTGACTCTATTTATATTTCAATCATAGCTCTATAGGAAAAAATCACGGAGTGGGCGACATCTACTTTTAATCATTCGAAATACTCGTGGTGTGACCAACAAGCTGATCGTGTGTGTTTATATGGTTGAAATGTGATCTTTTTATGTTAGTTTAGGTCATTTATGTATCGAAAGTGATATAGTTGGATAGTTTGTGGATAATTATGAACAAATAATAAATAATGTTATTTGCAGGTTATGAATTGATGCCTACAGAATTACAGTTTAATCACACCTCGATCCAACATTTTGTCATTCGCAGCGCCATCTCGCGATACGTGATTTTTCCCTATATTCGTGAAAATTTTGAGAACAGAAAGACTTGCTTTATGTTTGTCTGATAATATGCGAAGTTTCAAATGAATATAGGCTAAAACACTTGTTACAGCTTGGTGTAGTGATGGTAAAACAGTTATATTTTAATTCCTAGAAGCTTCAAATCAAATAATAGAATATTGAAAATATAAAAAAATTACCTCAAATAGCACCACATGGTTTGCAACAGAAATGTCATATGCCTTGTAGCTAGAGCTGAATTTCCTGTTCGCCTTGCAGCAACTACCAATTCCTGAAGCAAAAAATTCTCAAGTACAGGCAATTAACATCTCTTTCTCTTATTCAAACTGTTTAACCTTCAAATCTGTTTCATAATGGACTAAAGAACAATTATTTCAAAAAGCATATTTGTAAAATCATAAACCTATAATTTATTCAAAAACAGTCACAATTAGATTTGTTAACAGACCTACAGCTTGGCAAATTTAGCAAGGAATGTAATATCGGCACGCCCATAGATGCGCGGTAGCAGAAGAGCTCAGTATACAGTCTAACTGAAAGTACAATTTATACTAGCCTCTTTATTTATTTATTTTATCCAATTTATACTTAAATGAATTTGAAATTTCTAAAGACTAAGATTATCTAATCTAATTTACAACGCCACATACAAGCTGAAACCAAAATATCAGCTTCTGTGGAATTGAACGGTTTATTCACAGTTTTACAGTGTTCTATTATGTCAAAAATTGTAATATTTATTTAGTAAATAAACATATATTATTATTATTATATTATCTCCTTCCATACATGAGAAAAAGTAGAATAATAATAATAAATGGATTTTATTGAACTGAAAGAATTCAATTCAACAGGCTAATAACTGAAGTCCTCCATCCAGAAAAAGTATAGTTTTTAAGTTTGTTTATTCAATCCAAATTTACAATAGAAATAGGATTTGCTACCCCGATCGGTAGCCTATTGGGTAACCAATAAGGTACTTTTATTATTTATTTAGGATAAAATGACATTTAGGTGATTGATACAATTATAATTCAAAATAAATAAAAATGTTGTTTGAACAAGAATAATGAAAGTCAAAATCAATAACTCGAATTATACTCATTGTCAGAAGTTTTATAACAATTCATTAACTTTATAACAATATATTAAATATTATGTGAGCAATTGCTCGTAAATAAATAAAAAAATAAATAAATAGTTTCGTATTTTCTATAAAAGAAAATTGATGACAAAAGATTTGATGATGCACTTTGTGTTTCAAGAGGTGCAAGCATTTTTATAATGTATGAGTAAATTTTTTTAGGAAATTTCAAATACATTATTTCAGCACTTGTATGCAAAATTCTGTGGTCACTATATTACTATATATGTAAAACAAAATCTAATTTTTTTTTTATTTCAGCATGTGAATTAATATTTCGGATGTGGAAATAGGCATACTTGGCAAAAGGCGATAATTTCATCAAATGAAAATGGATTATTAATGATCCATTTTTATTTGATGAATATCAAATTTATATTTTTATTATCACGGAACCTGTTCTAACCTGTATCAACTGAATCTGTAATGCAGGCCATCCCTGACTGGCTGCTCGCATCTCAACAGGGTCCAGAGTGAGATTGTGTCCAGGTAAACTCTGTAACATTAGTGCATAACAACGACCCCAATTTGGTGATGGGTTCTGAGGTGACACATACCTAAAAAGATTCGCATTTTGTTAATAGGTCACATGCATCACTTGAATTTTCATTAAACTGTAACTTATGAAGTTTTGAATATTACAAATTTTAAAATGACAAACAAATTTAAATTACTTAAACCGAGCGCCTTAGTATGACGTCAAAGTACATGTCAACAAAATGTATTTCCATGGACCTTGTCTGTGTTCGACTATTGTATTTTTATTAAGTTACTGCACCCCTACCGGAACTATGTTTACTTTGGATATTCTTGATATTCTTCCGCCAAAAGACAATCGTTTGAACTGAATGGATGGTATAATTGATTAAAACAATTATATTTCATTTATAGTATCACTTTTTTCAACACTGATATTTAGCACACAAAGAAGAGCTCTGAAATACCTCTAAAATGCAAGATTCCTTCAGTGGCTTATGCAAAACACAATATTCTCCTGAAACAGTAAGTTTATATATCACAAACCACTTCATACTGATCTGTGATATGTATTCTAGAAATACTAAACCTGATTCATATAAACGATAGCAACTTTGTAAAATTAATGTTAAAAATAGGATATATATTAATAGGATAAATTATGGAAATGTTGAATTCCTAGATGTGGATACAAATTGATTTTTCACCTCCAGTAGATCACAACATGAGAATTTTTTGTGTACTCATCTCTCTAGGGCTGTTTTTGCCATTGAAACAGTTTGAAACCTTGTAAATCAAACAGCAGTGCTAACTTCTCACTATTCCTTATTTCACTCACACCTTCAGTATGATTCTTTATCTTGAAGTATTGCAGCTCAAACACATGTAGTTAAACTATTAATTTTACAAAAATCCGCTATAAGACGTATTACAAAGTCAAATTGGAAGAGACGTATTACAAAGTCAAATTGGAAGTCTAGTTGTAGACCTTTATTTCCGACTGTTTACTAAATTAAGGTAAACCATCCAGTTTTTGACACCCTGTCAGTAATTAACACATTATTTATCAAATGAATATTTAGGCTTCTATCAACGAATATTTTTTTAATCTCCCTCTCATTATTACTTTATCAGACTACAACGCCAATCCATTCAACGGAGTAATTTTCTATCAAAGTTCAGGAGTGAAATTGTCTTTTTTGTACTAGGTGCAAGATCAAGTGATGCTTGGTGGTTTGTCTTCAAGTTAATAAGACTACATTTTTTCTTGTCATTTCTGTTTGAAGAAATGGAACATGGCTTTTTGAATTGATATTATCAAAGCCATTTTTTAAGAATATCCCCTAATAATTATGTTTATGCCAATTACTGGATTGAAACAACGAATGTTATACCAGTGTTCGACACCATGTCAAATACCGGATTTCATTCGTTTTATTAAATATGGCCATTTTAAACCTCTGCAAGTTATTGCCATATTGCCAAACTGAAGTTTTCATCTTTGAACTGACTCTATACAGTGTCGATCACTGGTTCAAGAGGAAGTCAATAACTGAATCTCTTAATCATTTCAGAAAATGGCACCTAGAAAAATATACTTACCCGATGAGATGACTCAAACTCAATTATTAGTAAATAATGATATTCCAGTTACTGAGTTGCAAATCGAAAAGGCATACCACACACAACTTTACTTTATACATCAACTGTGTAACTATGTAGTATGTGCCCTCCGACAACTTTAACTGTTCAAGAAGAGACTTTTTTGGTTCAATAGATCATTTTACTACAGCAGATACATTTCCCAATAAATAAAACTATTTGCTGGACAGTGTGAAAAAACCAACAAGTGGTGCAAGTTGTTACTGCGGAGGTACCCAGACACAAAATATATCAGAAAAACAAATCAGAACCTGGTTTCGAAAAGGGAAATAATGCTTTATTTCAAATAAATTGTTCCATATCACAAACGGATCACAAAGATTATCTAATTACTATTCTGGAAATCACTAAGTACTTATATTCTGAACAAACATTAATTTAAGTTTCACTAATCACACCTGTCAATAATTGTCAATAATTGGGTGTCAATCACTGGATTTTGTCAATAAGTGGGTTTTTAAGATTTAAATATTTTGTTCATACAAAATCATCAAATTTTCAAGTTTTTGAAAAACCAACACTCTCAGAAGTTTGTAGACGCCCAAAAAGTTCAGAAATATCTAAACCAAATGTTTGTTAAGCATAGATCAACAGTAATATTTTTATGATTTGATTGATGCTCTTACAGCGTCGAAAACTCTATCTCTCTTACAGGGTCAAAAACTGGGCAGTTTACCTTACATACCCCTGCTAAATATATATTAGTAAGAAATTAAATTGAGTGCTGCTGATCATTACGAACTCACCATAAAATTAACTTCCAAAACCAGAAACAGAAAATTAGATTGTTATGAAAGTATTGCTATCCAGTATCTACAAGAATGGTTAATGATAATAGTCCATTAAATTGTAAACTATTCGAGTTGATACAGAAAAAGAAATAATTACCCGTTATTGACACGGTTTGGTCTGATCGTACCTGACCAATTAATAGGTATGATTACAGGTTACATATTAATATTAATTCAAAGTGAATAATTGAATGATATAAATACGAAGGGTGACTTATTTACAATTTGTTTAGTAAATCTTGATGATGAAGATAACTTGATTATTGATATCAGCATCTTAGGAATTGAATCACCTGGAAGGGTCTATTAGCCTTATATTTGTTAAAATTTTAATGTACTTGAGGTAAAAAAATCTACACGATCTAGTATTGATATGGTTATATCTTTATTGGGTAGGTACACCACTGTGCTCTAAAGTGTTTGTAATTCATTCAAATAGATGACTTGAAAAATATATCAAAGGTGAAATCTGACCAAAAACAAATTACTCACCTAGTAGCAGCTAACCTCAAACAGAACGCTGCTTTTCTGATGAAACCAATTTGAGTGTAAAGGTCTGCAAGAGTTTCAAATCGTTGAATTTTTTCCTGTTCGGATAAGGTCAAGTTGATGTACACCACATTCTGCAGAAAACTAGCAGCTTGCAGAGCATGATTTTGTTCTACAGCGATTCTAGCTGCTTTGAAACTAGCTTCAGTTTCTATAATCCCAGCATTCTGGTATTTGCTGTAATGGATGATTGCCTCACGGTAACGTTTGGATATATCCTCAGGGACCATTGCGTTCGCTATAATTTTTTTAGCAACTGAAGCAGTGGCAGGCGAGGTTTGGGTGGATTTTTTTGGAGAACCTTCTTGTAAACTTGCATTTCTGTGCAACGGAACGTTTCGCTGCATGTCAGGATAGAGGACTAAGGCAGACGCTGCACTTAGGCCTTCGTAAGCTGCACCGAGCCATAACCAATCATTAACAGATTTTAAAATTTCTGCCGCTTGAGAGTAGTATGCTAAACTTTCTGTTAGTAAGCCTGCTTGTAGACACAGGTCACCTAGATGTTTGGTCATTCGTCCAGTACATCTTTTCTTGTTGTTCCTAGATTCCATATCCAGTCCAACAAAATCCTTCTTTTCGAATGGGGCCAGTAGTAAAGAAACCCTTTCAAGTTTTTCCCTTGAACGTTCCAATCTCTTTGATTCAAGGACCCAAAACAAGGAGTTGATAAACTCATTAAGCTGTGTTTCTAGATCGACACAAGGTGACAGGAGATCATAAAATAGCGCTCGTGTTTTAAAATTACTGGGGGTGGTGAACTTTTCTATGGTGGAATCTGATTTACCCTCACTATCAGCGGAACTACTTGAACAGGGATTATCCTCTGGAGAAGACTCACAATCTCTAGTAGGACCGAACAAAATACACCTGGAGTCAAACAATGTAGTATTATACTTCACTTTCAGGCTTTCATGAACTCTACATATCTCGTTGAGCTCTTGTTGGGAATCGTACTTCCCTAATGATATTAGACCCAACAGCCGCCTATGGGTTTGGAAGTCCCCCCAATCATTGTTCTCAACAGGATGCTCTTTGATATAACGTACTAATATATTTCTTACGGACCCAGTGGAATCTGTTATTTTGACAGTGTTCAACTTTGATATTCGGTCAAAAAATTTCGCAAATGTTTTGGGTTTCAATTGAGATCCGATATGTCTTACGAGTACCAGGAGAGCGGAATGATCGTGAGAATACTGTTCGTAGTCTGGGTGAGACATGTTGGGCTCACTTGTACTGCTTGACAAAATATAGCTAACTGATGAACGCATTTGAATGTGATGGAGTGGGCTACTTTTGTAAAACCGGCATTACTACAGGTAACATATTTGATGTAGAAGTTACCAAAAATTCAGAAAAAATATGGATTGGTTTCTAAATTGTAAATGTCAAAAACGTAAACAGAATCATCTGTTTTCCGTCATGGGCGTCATGTCATTTAATATAGCGGGCGGTGTTGCCGGTGTTACTGGTTCTTAGAAAGTTATACTCCGGTTTGGTTCAGAGTGTATATGGACTATTCTGATTTTTTTGAAAAGGTGAAGAAGTATTATTATTTACTGCCGTTTGAACCAAGTTTGAGTTATAATTTGGCTCAATTAATTTAGGAATAACTATTAACGCACAATTGAAGCAAAATACGTTTAAATCCTCAATTAATCTGTTTGGTGCAAATATATTTTGATTTAATTGTGATTTTAAATTTATTTTATTATCGTCCGAAGAGATCACTTTTGGCTGACTAAAGTAGTACTACTTTTCGGTGCTGGAAATTTTACCTTCGTCGCTTACAGATTCGACTTATCAACAAACTCATTGAATATCATTAAGTTCAACGGTACTATAAAATTTTAAAATTTGGGTGGGAAATGATGAGTCTGTATAGACCGCTACTCTTTGGAAATGAGCATCATGCTCCATGGGATCCATGGTGTGATCTTTTCGGACGAAGCGCCTTATATAATTATGATCGAACTTCATAAGTTCGTTTGATCGTTCAATTATATTTCGGCGCTTCGTCCTCAAGGTCACTTTTGATTGACTAAAAAGTCGTTCATAGATTGTTTTTTAAATTGTTATCAATTTGTTAGCAAATCAGAACATGGAACAATTTGCTTATTAGCGGTTCAAAATTACCCCAGCAAAGTATTCTTGAAGAGCTCTGTTATAAAACGTGTTTGAAGACCTCCGAACTCATCGGACTCAGGGTTTTTGACCCCGTATGATAAATTCCTCAAGTATTAATGAAATTAATACTTCTGAACCAAAGAAAATATTACTTTATGAACTGTCTTGCAGTTTATAGGCACAAGGTAGTGTTTGAAAAAACTGGATTTTCAAGCACGTGCAATTTACAAGCAAATATTTTTTATCCTTGTGCCTATGAACTGCAAGAAACAGTTCACATACGTTCCTCTTACTTGCGTTTCTATCACAAAGTCATATTTTCTTTGGTTTAGAAGTATTAATTTTGTTAATACTGTAGGAATTCATCATGCGGGGTCAAAAACCCTGGGTGGTTACCCATGTATTTGAATCGGCCTTAATAAGTTCAACCGGAATTCTTATCCTGGGGCTTCTGGCTGCAGATGTTGCAACATGCATGCATACTGGTGAAAGTATTAACATCGTGGTATATACCTAGTATATACCTTGTAGCTATAATTCATCATTATTGCAGTCTCGACACATAAAAGCTGGTTCCTTAAAAAACGATAGGTTGATGCCTGGGCTGCTCCTTGTTGGGTCCTGATAAGACCTAAATGAATATACCTTCATGCATACCCTCCGTGCATAGTAAGCAAAAGTTAGAACTTCCCTTGTTAACTTTTCTCATGAGGAAAATACCGTTCCATAAATCTTAGAACCTTCTCTGAGGTTTCCAAATATTTTATAATCTATATAGGCTTCTGAGGTTTGAGTCGGGTTATTTATTTTGCAAATCTTTTCACCTCTTTTTCCTCTGTTTCTTGGTAAAATTAGAGGAAGGGTAGACACGAAAGAGTTGAAGGTTCCATATTTGTGGGTTTTGTCTTCCATATATATTTCTTGAAGGGAGTTATTATACCTATGGAACTCATCCTGCCTGAAATAAAAAAGGCTGTTTTCATTTTCAAGTAATATATTTCTACCAAGTTTTGTATATTGTTGGTTTGTACTTGAGCTTAAAGACTCCAATATGGTTGGGATGTCTTTTTCCTGTTTGTCCTTCAGCAGGAAGGCCCGACGGATAAGAGTTTTGCACATTGGATGTGAATCTCTTAGAGGGGAAAATACAATATTATCTAAATATCAAATGAATACGCTTCTCTAGCTAATTTAATAAATAACGGGATGGCCAATAAAGGACAAATTCCAAAATCGCTTCTGCTGGTTGGAAGAGAAAATGGAGCAAAAGCTTAAAAATATATGCCATGGCAATATATTGTAAATGGATCTGATGTAACAGAGTCTAATGGGTCCAAGGAATATACTTGCACGTGTGGTTTGAGCTTGATGTAAACAAATCAAGTTCAAGTGTTCCAAATTTATATACTAGCAACTTGAAACAATCCTCTGATAACTACCATTCTGTGTCAGGTGATACAATCCTTGAATCTTGGTTAGCCTTATTGTTACAGAATGAAATATATGAAGCTTATATCCATATATATCTCACTTCAACACGCTACTGCCATATTTACAGGACTGCATTTTATCTGCAGAACATTTCCGGACATGAATTGGCTAAGAGTTCTAATTTACATCGAAAAAAATATAAAAAATTATATATAGTTGGCCCTGAAAATAAATACTTCATGAAATTTGGTGTCCTAGTGGATGGACTTTAATTTCTACCTAAAAAAACATTCAAAACGGTTTGAAATTGTAAATTGTATGTTTTGTATGGTTTATAAGAGTCCTCTGCTTCCATTTTAAAATGGACACACACTGGTATATGTCCACCATAACATACATTCCACCAGATGTGGATTATTTTCAATATTCAATCATCGGTATTAAATATTAATGAAGATTTACAGTTATATACCATTACTATTTCATACTTAAGTAATTCACCAAAAATAGAAGCTGGACTTCACCTGACAAATAAATTCTATCGGCAACGTTGTAGTTTTACCATGCACACTGTCAAAACTCAAAACTCAAAACGTGACAGTGACAGTACTGACACTGGTCAATGCCAAACCAAAATAAAGGGGGAATGTAAAAGTATGGTCGTTTTCGACATATTCTGTAGTTTCAGTTCGCTTTCCGTACTTTAAACAAATTGAGTGATATGTTATTAACTGAATGTGAATAAAATATGGTGACCAAAACAATGACTACTTTTCTAGTGTCTGCGGTGGAGTTATCGAATATAGTATCCGTTCTCGCAGTTCTATTATGTTTTTGTGGAATGGTTTTATTCATTACAAGGTTTGATATTTCATATTTTTAATTTGTTTTGTAGATATAGTCGATGAATAAGTCGTCGGTTTATCCTAAAGTTTAATAAGTTATAACAATTTTGTTAAAGATGTGCTTGATAATTTAAGATGAAGACACCCTAATATCCTCCTGTATCTGGTCATACGTGAGTGCATAGGAGGTATCCTCATAATTTTTTTTAAAACAACGTTAAAAATACTGTGTGGCATTAGACTTCCCTACGATCCCTATAAGCATTCTTATAATAAATTAAATACAATACTACTTCTTGGCTAACCCTATAGTTCTCTGTGACAAATCTGTCCAGCTGTTTTAGATAATACTAGAAGGAGCAGTGACACAAGAGAGGCTATATTTTATCAGCCTCAGTTCTTCTATGAAAGATTGGTAATCATTCTTTGCTGAGTAGGCTGAGAATTTTCTGCTTGTAAACTGAAAATATTTCTCTAGGAAGACTCTTATTTCTTGTTCCAGACTCTTTGGTTCCCTAATTCGAGGATTTTAGATAAACTGGTCCCAAGGTTCATGAAGCTGATCTTCTTTTGTAACAGAAAGAAGTCTATTTATCACTTTCAGTTATTTCTGTGAAAGATTTAGGATCATTTTTTGGTGAGTGGGGTATGTTTTTTTAGCCTGTCGTAGACTGAAAATGTTGGACTCTTAATTCTTGTCCCAGACTCTGTGGACCTTATGTTCCCTAATTCGTGTGAAGTTTTGATAAACTGGATTTGGTGCATTTTTTTTTGTGATAGTTCTTTCTGTGAAAGATGGAGAATCATTATCTGCAGGTTAGGCTATGAATTTTTTAGCCTGTTGTAAACGTTTTTCTAATATGACTCTTATTTCTTGTCCCAGATTTTGTTTCCTAATTCGTGGATTTTAGAAAAACTGGTCACAAGATTTGTGCGGTTGCTTTTTTGTTGTAGGACATACCATATTTATTTCTTATGTTGGGTTTATAGATTCAACTAAACTAACAATAATGAATTAATAATTAGGAATTACCATTACAGAATTAAGGTGTTTATATACATCAATTAAGAATTATGAAGTATGTGTTTTAATATGCCAACTGTGAAAACTGTTGTTGCCAGAAAAATAAAAGAAGCACAGATTATTTCTAGGAAGTCTTGATTTCCATAATCCATATCAAATATTTAATGAAATAATTAAAATTACATGAAAAATTTTACCTGAAATTTCACCAAATTTGAGCTATTTTATACGAAAACCCGCCAAATTCAACAATGAAATTTGATGGGATTTTAAAATTTTCATCGACACAAATTCTCAATTCTTAGTTGTCTTAGTTGTTAAGTTGAAAGTTAACCAACTCTGTAATTATTAATTCTTAATTTGAATGACAGAAGAAATTGTATAAACCTTCATATATGTTATTATATAAGTAATCAACAGTCTTAGTTCTCAGTTGTTAGGTCAACTCTTAGTTTAGTTGAATTTATAAACGCACCATTACTGTCTGAAGATTAACTTAATATAATAAGTTTCGAAGTGTTCTTGATAATGATTGGTTCACTCACATAAATAATTCAGTTGTGTATGATCTCCACACACAAGTTGAGTACTTCTCCATAAGTTAAGTACTATCTATTTAGAATAAAATCTTGTTTGAAAACAAAATAAAAAATACTGCATTAGTAGGAACACTAAAGGAACAAATTTCAAAACTAACATTTTTCCAGGCAAATATTACTTACTGAAAATTTTTATGTGAAAATTAACTGTTGTAATAGTATAACTGTTATTAATTAATGGTTGATCATTCAGTTGAGTATGAATTTTGGTTTTCTCATGAGAAATGAGAAATAAAAAAACTTGACATTTAATCATTGAAAGGACTACTGAAATTTGTGAGAAACAGTATGATTTGAATTTGGGGAAAAAGTTGAGGGTGGCACCTTGAATGATATGTTACAGCAACTCTTAATCTGAAATTTGTCATCAAGATCAAGGTATTCCTGTTGCACACAAGAGATTTGCTGATCAATGCATCAATTTATGAAGACATTCACCAGACCATACTTACACAAATATAAAATAGTCACATTTGTTGAACTTTTTTAAGTAAAAATACATTTTATAACATTGAAGAATATTTTCAACTTGATATGGGAAATCTGTGAACAATAATAATAAAATAAATTACATATTTTTAAAACGAGAGTATGTCAATTTCATATGTATATTTTTTACATTTTCTATATACAATTTCATTTAAGTGTAATGTAATAATTTATTTTTTCATCTATAATTTTATTTAAACATATATTTATATTATGTGTAAGTGTATCATGCCACTGGATTATTGTGTTTGTGCTTGTGCAAAATTAGGTGTTAAGTTATATTTATAACATTTTAGAATGTGTCCATGTGCACAAATAATTTTGTTATTTGACAAGTCTAGACAATAAGGATTGATCACCTTCCATTCGGACACGTTATATTTTTTATATAATTTCGTGACAAGCAATAAGAAATGGCATAGCATGTGAAAACTTTTTTAGTAATTTTTCTCATATTATTTATTCTTATATGTTATTACATTATTTATTTGACATGTTCTACACTTCCATTAGGTATTTAACCAATAAAGACAACTTACTTACTATACAATCTGTAAAAACGAGTAAAAAAATAAAAGAGAATTGAAGGTGTATCATGAATCTTCTGTTACACGGTATATTCCAAAACTATGCCACAGAGCTGTGATTTAACTCTGCCTTTTGCCTTATTTCAGATTTCTGTTTTACAGAAACATAACGGTGCTGCGAGTAAACGGAGAAGACTTCGTTTTTCCTACGAGTCTTCATCAGGTTCCGCCTAGGATACCCCAGATGAACATGATGAAGGTCCACATTCCCTTCACTTTCAAATTGTTGGAAACGTCTACGTCTTCTTATTCTGGTGAGTGTTGCTTCTATTTATACGAATTTTTTTTTTTTGTGTCCATGTAAGCGTTACCCCATAGTATTGAATGATATAGGTTATTGTGGGGAAATAATTTTTTTCATCTGCCAATCGTGTAAACTAGTGCGAATTAACACGGACATATTTTTTTTGTAATATCTAACAGAAAACAACTACTTCCCCGGCTAAAGCCACGCTGGACATTGAACTAAGTACATCTGATATTGTGAAAAGAAGAAACGAAACGATTTTCATTCAGACAGTTGTTTTTTTTAATTATCTCTAGTTTTCATTGAAAATTCGAATTAATATATCTTGAACGATGGAAAATAGCGACTAAAGTTTGCCTTTCAGCCGCCGATGATTCCACAACTGATTTTATGAACATATTCTTCATATTTTCAAACAAAGATCAAATTTTACGGAAATTTTTGATTGCTTTTATGATACTTGCTCATGGATTGTTCTCGATTCTCTATATTTAGGAATTTTATTCTCGATTTTATTGGATCGTGTAGCTTCGCACTTATTGTGTAGAGGAGGGGGAAATAAGTTGAAATCACAAAAAACGGCTACTAAAATAATAGTACAAACTTTAGTGGATAGTGTGGAGAGAAGAGGAATTCAACTTCGTCAAAATTTTTCGTTTCATTTATTTGAAACTCTCTGGCACACTTTTCGGACTTTGTTCTAATTCATGCATTAACTCTTCCCGGAGTCTGTGCTACCGAGGACTGATTCTTGTTTTTGGGTGTTATCTTTCTTTGGGTGGGCCTGGATAACTCTAACGTCACCTGACCTATCCTAGCACTGATGAGAGGAGTGAAACCGATGAAACATGTCGTGTCTGCAGGTGGTCATTCCCCATTGGCCATTCCCAGCCAATGGGGTATAATATTCAATTCTTAATTGCAATTAGTACTTGCAATTGTGTCCTCTTGAAGGAACATTGCACAAATGATGTCAGATGAAATTCAATGACCGTAAAAAGTAGTGTTTTCTGACGGATATGTAATAGTAGTTTACCTAACAAGTGCGGAAAGTGATACTTTTCCGCACGCGATTGCAGATTGCACACTATTTTTCCTACTAGCGGAAAAAACACCCAAAAGTTAACATAAAGAACATTTATTATTAAATATATATTAAACTATACAACCATACTTGGTAAGCTTTCTATTTTAACCTTCTGCGACGCAATATTTAAATGTCAGTATAATCCGCAAAAATTAAACAAATCTATTTTCCCGCACTAAAATGTTTTTTCCGCACTAAAAAGAGTGCGGAAAAGTGACACTTTCAAAACTAAAAAGAGTGCGGAAAAGTGACACTTTCAAAACTAAAATGAGTGCGGAAAAGTGCGGAATTCATATTGCTTTTTCATGATCTGAAGAAAACATTTTTTTTTTATTTTTCATTTGTTTTTTTTATAAACAAATTGTTAAAAATAATAAATTTTGGGTAGTACTATTCAATATCTTTCTCAATTTTAAAAAATGAAACAATAATAACCATGAAAGTTTAAAACAGAAATATATTGAAAATTCCTAAAAAGATACAAATAATTACAGATGGTTGTTTTCATTTTATTTTGACAATTGAAAAAAATATATAAGACCAAAATTAATTCATTATAATTTTTTCATTAAATGAGCAAATAAATAAAAAATTCTCAGAATATGGAAGAGCATTATAACTTATGATTTTTGAAGAAAAAACGGTTCACCTGCATGAAAGAAATTGTATATTAACAAATGTGTTTTTACGATTAATTTTATCAAGGCACCATTTTTATGTTTTATGTTGATGCTCAACTTGTTAAAAATTGTTAATCAATAAAAGAATAGAAAAATCGCGGTAACATTTTTTTCATTTCCTAATATTTACATTTCATTAGTTAAAATAATTATTGTTTTTGTTTAATCGTTTTCACAAGTACTTTCACCGCTCAATTCAAATTTTAAGTATGGTGGTAGGTACAATTCCGGGAGGTGGGACATTTTTCAGGAATTTTTCTGTTCTCTTTGGATCCCTTTTCTTATTTTTGTATATCTGCAATAGTTTTTGAGATATTCGCGAAAAACCAAACCCCTCTTTTTCATTATTAAATTGTTTATAACTTTTGTAATTTTTGCAAGTGGAACTTTTTTTATGCTGTTTTCTATTTACCATTACGAATCGAATGGCACCGTCCAAAAATGGTTAGTTTTTAATCTGTAAAAATAACAACCACACATATGGTTATATACATTTAAAATGAAAGCACCCTTATAAAACATAGAATTTTGAGGCGATGGATATGTTTTTTATATTTTTTATAGACATATTTCGACGAAATTATGATTAGTGATATTTTGAAACTTCCTGAATCCAGTGGTGTAGTCAGAGTTTTAATTTTTTTAGAGTGGCTCAAAATCCACTCTCGCGAAAGCTTCGGCTTCCGGAAATGCCTTGCTCGCACAGGCTCTTAAATGAGCGTTTTAGACCTTAAGAGGGTTTTCTAGAAACCTGGAGGATTCGTAATAAGTCATTTTCTAAAGAAATTTCTCTTGCGTATCAAATGTCAGAGAGCTACGCTAGGGAATTACACAAGAAATTTATTTTTTCAAATATTTACAAGTCAAACTGCGTTAACAAGGATTTGCAAATTTTCTTTTCGATTGTATTTGATCCAGAAAAAAAAAAGAATTGGGGGAGAATTCAAACACTAGCTATTTTCGCGCGAACTATTACCGGTATTTCATTGGACGAATATAGATGACGTCAAAGTCTCTCCATATATTGCACATATAGAATCAAAACAAAGTGTGCCTTCCCAGTAAATTCAACTAAATAGGTTCGAATGAAGTGTTATCGGGTGTACGCTGTGAAAACATTCTCAGAGGACTCAAGGACAAATGTTTTTCGAACAATACTGATGACTTCAGCCCGCGAAAATATGGCGTTTGAATCTACTCAATTTGGAATAGCTATGGGGTGAATAATTGTAGTCGATATGAAATAGATTAATAGGTTCGTGGTGTGGTTTTACATGCATCCTATATACGATCATTTGTTACAAATATAACGTCATTTTTTATTACAGTGTAATTTCCTATGATTTTTATTATTCTTACGCAACAACTGGATGATCACGTCTCTATTGTCTTCGAGCAATTTTTGTTGGCACGCAAGTTCAACAAGAATCACTAAATAGTTTTAAAAACATATCTATTGGGTGGCACACAACTTGTTGCAATTAATATTTCATTCTCGTCAATAGCCATCACCTTCCAATGACAATTATTTTGTCGCAACACCTCGAGCATCTCAATTGACGATTATTATGCAATACGATTCGATTGTTTATTTTTACCTTCTGGGGAATACTCCGAAAAAGAAAAAATCGTAATAAATTTCTGTGATTATATCGATGTTATTAACATCAAACCTAAGGAGGTTAAGGTTACTCGCAAAGAAATCATTTCGGACCGGTGTTCAATGCACTATCTTGGTTTATGTAACCGAATTATGTAGGAGAAGCAGGCTAAAGCTACGAGTGGTTATCGACATTTCTTCCGAACGTTAACGGCCGCAGAAAAAGTTCGCTCTGTAAAGTATTTTACTTATGGAATAATAATGCGTTAATTGTCTATGATATAATAAACATTAACAATAATAACATCAGTCAGTGTTGCCAGGCATGCAACTCAAAATGTACTAAAAAAACACCGAAAAAAGTACTAGGTTTTCGAAAAAGGTACTAGATTTTCATTCAAACTTCCGTTGAGTAAGGAAACAGCGTAAATAAACAACAATAAAAGAATTAAATGAGTAACAGTCTCAGAGGAATAAAGAGATGCCATGCCTCTACCTACATAAATACCCTTTTTTGAAATGAACATGAACTATCCTTTTCTATACAATTTGTTGCCGAGGAGGTGATGGGTGGTGAAATGTTATGGGCAGTTTGTTTACATTTTGAGTAGGGATAAGGACCATAATACAAACTGAGGATGACAAATTGATCCCAATGAAATGAGCGAGTATAGACGAAACTACCCGAATGAGTATGGACTTAGCATGTAAACGAAGTTATGTCGCCTTCAAGACAAGGATGGAAACGCCTTCTATCCTTATTTATTACTCTGAGGTAACAATCTTTGGTCATAAATAATGCCAAGTTCATATGACAGCTTTTTGTAGTTGAGCTTATAGCGTTCTGTTTTCTGATTAGTCACGTTATGATAGAGACCGACATGTTCTCAGTCAGCAGCCAATATGAAAGTAATACGCTATAAGCATGATCTATCAGGTGTTCCTAGCGTCATGAGCGACGACAGTCTATAAATGATAATATTAATATGTAATATATGCACTCCATAAAACATATACCTAAGCACAAAAATCAAAACTATGTTTGGATGAATGACATGTACTATAATAGTTTCGGTAATGTTTGATACTTTTCGAGTCAAAATGAGCAAAATTTTGTGTTCGGCGTACCAGCGTACTAGACAGAGTAAAAAGGTACTAAAACTAGTACAAAAGTACTAGTTCTGGCAACACTGACATCAGTACATTTACGTCTTTATATTGTCATATGTCAACTGACAACTGTTATATATCCATTGTCACTCTTCATGATGGGTATGTTCCCTATGTCACGGCACGGCATGTGGGTGTACACACGTCACACGCTCTAGTCGCCTACTAAGTTGTATTAATTTTGCAACCCTCGTGAGTTGAGATGACGGGGATCTGAGGGGAAAACCGCTGGGGAATTTTGGTGTACATGTCTTGGGTATTAGTGGCATTACTGGGCATTAGTCGGGAATTAGTGGCATTACTCTGGTATTAGTTGGGAATTAGTGGCATTACTCGGGTATTAGTTGGGTATTATTTGAAAATTATTGGGCATTACCGGTATTACTGGTGTATTACTCGGGCATTAGAGGAATTAGGCATTACTCGAGCATCACATGGGTATTACAGGAATAATTCAGAAGTGCGAGAACAATTATAGTCGGAAAAAAAGGTCTTCAAACCATGGGAATTGGAATTGACTGAAAAATTAGAGAAATCCGAATAGTGCAATGAAAAAAAAAAAGGTCATCCGGCAAGTACTTGCCACCAAAAGTAACATTGAGACATGATTTTATATTTTCTGACGGGCATTACTGGCATTACATAGGGGTATTTTTGGGAATTAGTGTACACAATATTCTCAGCTTTCAACCGCATCAGGGACCTAAAAGACGGAAAATTTATTCAAAAATATTTTTTCTTCGAAAATGCGCGAACACTATCATTAAAGCTACTTACTTTTTTATTATGCATTTGTCAGAAAATTTTATTTTTCATAAAAGTTGGTGCATATACCATTATTTTTGATATTATCGAAGAAGTATAATTTTCTATAGTTATTATGGATATACGTACAGAGTGATTTTAAACAATTTTCAACAAACTTCGATATTCTAGTACGAATGATAACTTGTCCCAAATTTCGTATTGAAATATCGTCGTAGGAATACGAGGGAGGCGCCTAAGGTGCCAATAAGATACTAGTACTATTTATGAGGATAGAGCTGTAAAAGGAAAAAAAAATTGTTGCGTAGGTGGCTGTGACTCCAAATATATTATTTTCGATTCTAAACAACTTTTCTAAATGAACTTCTTCTTTTGTAATGAGTTATATACAAATATTTTTGTAATTTCCCTGTAGTCTGCATTCATATAATGTAATGGAATACGGACATAGGGCAATAGCTAAATTTCTAATGAGTCGCATAACACGAGTCTCGAATGATGGTTGTGATTGAGTCGGTTGCGGAGGCACTGCCAAGATGTAACCTTCAGTTTACAAGTTGTCACAAATTATCCGTCAACTGTCTTTCGATCAAATATATTAGCTTTTGGTTATTTATTTCTCCAAAATCTGCAGCAAAGACTGCATCAGAAATGGTTCTGATAGGTACCGAAATTGTTCCTAATTTTATTAAGGCTGCCACAGATATGGTTATTTTGAATGAATTACCGAATAAATCTGAACCAACGGTTTTCATATTCACACTTGTATAGATATGAATCTCATATTCACACTTGTGCAAAGATGAATGTCATTTTGACATTCAAAATGTAAACAAAAAGTCGCCATATTGAAAGGAAATTACAAATAGCTATTTATGATACAAGTTCGTAAAGTAGGACCTTTACGAAAGTGTATCATACAAATTTTTTTCTTCGACAGTTATTATATGGCCAAATTGTAGCAGTTGTATCATTAATTTGAATGTTTTATGTCATGAATTGTAGTCGTAGTACCCAATGATGACTTCTGTGTTATATTTGACGTAAAAAACTGTATTTTTCAAACAAGCATGAATGTATGACACTCATACAAAAAAGTCCTACTTTACGAACTTGTATCATAAATAGCTATAATGAAGCAACAAAATCACGTAATTCTATTGTGGAAACCATTTCAAATTTAATTATGGGCACGCAAAGGTTAGAATCGCAATTAGACCATATTTCGTTACATTGTATGCTCTTAATAACCTGGTTATTACTATTTACAAAATAATTACTGAAATGTTTGACCTAGGATGTTTCTTCCTCAACTATGTATGAATCACTATTATAATTAAATTGTACCTGGTTGATTGAGTTTTGATTACTGTTTTTAACAAGCACTTTTAAGGTTTTGCACATCATGTGAGAATTGTTTTTATGTTTGTCAGTTTTTTCATAATAGTGATTTTCCTTTTTCTTTTAATATGCTCACAACTTCACTTAAATTATTTATTTTTGAGCTATTCCATTTAATGTTAGTCTGACTTGGTGACTTGACCTACGTCGGTGTCGTCCGTCAATATTTCCTACTTTTAAAGTAACTACCATTTTACTCATTCATTACATAAGTAATTGAGAAACTCAGCAATTCGTATAATATACAAAACAATTTGACTGTTGCATAATTTTAGCAATCAATTCTCCTAACAAAGTTTTTTCTTCGTCTTTCTCAATATTTGAAGTAATTTTGGTAAACAAAATTTATAAAGTGAGTTTGAAAAAGTTTTCATCATATGGAAATAGTATATTGTACAATGAGCATGAAAAGGGTCATTTCATGCAAATTGTACACTATACTTTTTCTACGACCATCTGAATCATAAACAAATCTGCAATATTTTCAACAACACTTTTTATCATAAACCTTCCCGCCGTCATGATTCCCATAATACATACAACCTAAAAAAGGAATTTAAGATACAAATATTGAAAATTATAATAAAAATCTAACACTAATCGATTTCATAAAAGAAAAAAAAATGTGGTTTATGGATGTGATTCGAACCCTCACCCCCACTATCCAAATCCTGACTGTTCCTTCACTTATCAATCGCGGCTACGAGCCCACATGATAATATGATGGGATTAACTGATATAGAACTTCCTGCCAACTTAAAAATATAGAATTCGATTGTCATCAATCTTTATATTGAAATTAGCGGTGTCAATGTCAAATCATCCTCACTATTACTACTCATTTTCGATTACATTCAAATTTCCAAACGGTCTACAGAGGAGAACAAAAAATAAGAATTTTAATCAGGAGTAAAAAGTTAATCTAGAAAATTTTTTAAGAATCAAAAACAATATTCATCATTTGTACTAGAATATCGACGTTTGTTTTAAATTGTTTGAATTTTTACCACTTTTTTGGTGAAAATTTGATATTTCACTCTGTATATGTATGTCCATAGTAACTATCAGTGTGATTTTATGGAAGGATATTGAATAAATCAATTAATAATTATTGGTAAACCATTCAATAATAGAAATCTGCAACTTTACGATCACTTTAATCATACCGTGTGTCATGAGAAACTGTTGAAAAAAATCAAGAATTATGGAATCATACGAAATTGCTATGATCTTATTAAAAGTTACCTATCAAATCGGGAACAATTAACAAAAATAAGAGATATTACCAGTACCATCAGAACAATAAAATATGAGGTTCCGCAGGGTACGGTATTGGGTCCCATTTTAATTCTTATTTATATTATAATGATTTACTTGATATCCAAATATCTGGTAATATATTTAGCTTTGCAGATGACACCGCAATTTTTCTTGAAGCTGACTCTTGGAACAATTTGAAATTAATCGCAGAAAACGACTTCTTTAAAGTTAAACAGTGGTTACTATAACCTTTCAACAGTTAACTTCACAAAAACCTTTCACCTCACATTCACATCCTATACTTAGTAACCATTTGCTTAATTTTGGCCCATTGAAAATGGGAGCAGTAAAAATCCCTGTAGAAAGAGCTGTTAAAAACTTAGGGATAATTATTGACAGACACCTCAGGTGGGATGTACATATCAAACAACTCTGTAATAAAATTAGGGGACTGCTACCACGTTTCAAACGCAAATACAATTAATTGCTATATATTATGCATTGCTACATAGTCAACTGAGCTATGGAATTATAGGATGGGGAGGGGCAAATGATTGATGTTCACCCACAAAATCTGAATATAGTTCAAAATTGTTTTCTGAGAATTATAAAAAATAAAAATCGGACATTCTCCACTGATATTTCTATGGTCAAAATAAAGTAACAAGCCAAATACTTCTATTGTCGATTTAAAAAATGTTATACAAAAACATGGCAAACAACAAAAATAATAATCATATGTATTTTACTAGAAATAAAAATATTAAAATTCAATATCCTAAAGCCAAAAAAACAATTGGCCAAAGGACATACACCCACTTATTACAATGTTATACAACCTTCTACCAGAAGATATCAAAATTTACAGAAACAAAAGTTTTCACACAAAAAATTAAAAAATGGATCATGACCACCTCCAAAATAAGAATTCACGATTTTATAAATTATCTCAATTGATTTATATCCTAGTTAAAAAATTGTGTTAAAAAAAAAATGTTGATTAATGACCCCTGTTAATGAATGATTTTCTATTAATCAACGATTTGATTATATGCAACCCAACATACATTGCTCTTATACATTTTTTATTTGTTAGTACTATCTGTCATTATTTATATGTCAATTCTGAAATAAAATTTCAGAAAATCTTCAATATACCAGTTGTCACTCATAATCATATATAGTGAAGTGGCGTAATGATAAAGTTCGCCTAGCAGCCGCAGAGGTAACACTGAGGTCGAGAGTTCAAAACCCACCCAGAGCAATTTTTTTTTATTTTAATTTGAAAAAATTAAGTAAAACTACCACTAAGGAAAATTAAACTAAGTTTGAGTAGAGTTCATCTAAATAGGAAATAGTCATAGTTTTTTATCGTATCGTTAAATAAATAAACATTGACAGTAAGATATCTTAATTTTTGAAAACTACGGTCGTCCGAAAAGTTCTGTAACAAACTTGTGAATTAAAATGGCAATTAACAATCTCGCAAATTATTTCGATTGTTAATCGCCCTTATTAATACACTTGTTCGTTAAATAACCATTAATATTTTATGATGTTTATTAATATATATACTTATTTACATTTTTATTATCAAAAGCAATAACATTTTATATTCAGTTATAGTTGTTATATCACACACAAGGTGTTGCACTATCTTGCAACAAACTTCTGTGATTACTTCTGTTTATTTATGTGTTCCTTATGATATGTGACGTGATTTATATTTATCCAAATAAACATATATTCTATTCTATTTTATAAAAAATGTGATTTTTTTATTTTTTCCGCGTATATGGCTATGATTTTGAATTTGAAGGTTTGTTTCGATTCAAAACAACTTTTCTACATAAACTTTTTCGATGATGTCAAAAATGAAGGTAGGTAGTTTACACTTGATGAAATTTCCTACTTTTTGTTCTCCTTTGTATACCGTTTAGAAATTTAAAATTGTGACAACTTATATGCAAGTTTTCTGCAATGCACCAATTTTTATGAAGAATAAAATTTCTAAAATCGAGAGGGAGAAAAGGGAAAAAAAAAGAGAAAAGGGAGAAAGGGACAAAAATACAATGAAGCGAAAAGAGAGAGAGAAAGAGATCGGATATAAAATCAGTTTTATGTTTTATAAAAAAAAATTTCTACTAGCGTGCAGAAAAATTCACTTTCCGCACTCATTTTATTTTTTGAAAGAGTCACTTTTCCGCACTAGTGCGGAAAAGTTTTTTCCGCACTCTTTTTAGTGCGGAAAAGTTTTTTCCGCACTCTTTTTAGTGCGGAAAAAACATTTTGGTGCGGAAAAGTAGATTTGTTTAGTTTTTGCGGATTATACTGGCATTTAAATATTGCGTCGCAGAAGGTTAAAATAGAAAGCTTACCAAGTATGGTTGTATAGTTTAATATATATTTAATAATAAATGTTCTTTTTGTTAACTGTTGGGTGTTTTTTCCGCTAGTAGAAAAAATAGTGTACCTAACACGAGCGTAAAGTGTCTTTTCCGCACGCGATTTCTGGCCGAACTCCGCTAATGCGTCGTTCGGCCAACTGCAATCGCGTGCGGAAAAGTATCACTTTCCGCACTTGTTAGGTAAACTACTATTTCATTTTTTTTAATGCATTTACCTATTTTCACGAAACTGCATGATTTCATAAAACTGCATACGGCGATCGTGATCATTTTCATTTTGTTCCTGATGTAGTTGGATTTTGCTAGAATGTGATTTTTAATTTTTCATAACATAACGATCATTGAGAAATTCTATTGTCTGCTGCAATTTGTCGTGAAGTAATATTAGGGTTATCCGCTACGCTGAACATAATACCGTGTTTTACGTTTTGTTGCTTTCTTGGACGGCCAGCATTTGGAATATGTTTAAACTTTTGGTCGGCTAAGTCCATCTGAATACTCAGTGACCAATCATTGCATAACTAGTACCTCTTGCCGAGTTCTTATTTTATCTCGGCACGGAATAAGATTTTTTTTTCTACGTTCATGCAAAAAACAAAACTTTATTGAACTATATTTGGTGGAAAAACTGTCTCTTTATTGCACTGAGTGCAATAAAAACTTTATTGCACTGAGTGCAATAAAAACTTTATTGCACTCATCTGTCATTCTACTAAAGCGTTCTGTCATCATAACAGACATAAACTTTCAAATCGACGCCAAATTTAGCCCATTTTCTGTGAGATTGTATTACGTTTTAAATAGTTGCATGTTTCATCATATTCATTATATAATGGACTATGAAATTACTAGAAAATGCAATTTGTTAAAAATAAAATTATTTCCTTCGAATATCACCTGAATTACACAAAATGTTTTTGAATTACTTTTAGCAGATAGATTTAAACAAACAATGTCTTCCTTACAGTTTAGTGCCACCTAAATGAAACATTTTTTAGTTTTTGCATGAACGTAGAAAAAATATTGTATGAAACTCGTGCAAAAAGAGTTTATTGCACTCGACGTGAAATTGTTGGACAACACCTACTTTTTGCACTTGTTGCATAAATAACTATTATGGATGGTGCACAGACATTGATTTTCAGAATGGAGATAAGAATCCAAGGATAAAATAATCCAAGGATGATCTCGAACCCAACAACCGGTTTTAAATGAGTTTCAATCGAACATTATACGCGAGATCTCATTGCATTATTGCGTGTAATCAAGGCTTATTGAAATTTGATTGTATTGAAATTAATAAAAAAAAGTATTTTTCCTTGCATGCGAAAGTTTACATCACTGAAATTTCTTCCAAATGAGATATCGCATGACACCTATTTCTGTTAAAAATAGAGATTACGTTATCACGCCAACTTCCCTCGTGTGTCAGAAAAGCCGACTTTTTTCAGGATTTTTCTCAGAACTTGACACTAAATAGTAATTTACGTAACAAGTCCGGAAAAAACTGTTTTCAGACGTGTTGCTTACACAATTTTTTCGGCAACCGTGTAGAATAACAAATCGAGACACATTTATTTATTATATTTCTTTGTAGAAGAAAATTTCGAACATTTTAATTCTTATTTGTATTAAATATCGAAATTCGAATAGAAGATAGGTACTAACAGAAACATTCTAATTCTTATTTATATAAATATTTATATTGAAATTCGAGCATTTCCCGGACGAAAGTGATACTTTCTCAAAGAAAAATCGTCCGGGAAGTAGGTAATTCCCGGACGGTTGCCAAAAAAATCTTTTTTTCTACAACTGTCAAAAAAATCTTGACATTTGTGCATCTTTGTTGATGGGTAAACGTTTTCTTTTTTATTCACCGTGAAAATAGATATTTTTTCTGAAATCACTCAAGAATGCGTACTTTCTCGGAGCAATTTCAGACCCCGAAATACGCTAATCTAGTATTTTGGTCCGTTGCTAAGCAACGAACATTACCTTATCGAAAACGGTCCTTGAAAATTTTTGCTGGCGTCTGAACAATAATGACATCAATCAAAAATTATGCATTTATAAAAATTTCTTAATTTATGATAAGGTCGATTGCGATTTCAGAAAAAAATAATATGTGTACCTCGTAGTAATCCCAGACTCCCAGACTACAATGTCATCCGGGAATGTAATGCTTTTACCACTAGACACACAATATACTATTTATTTTTGACAGGTGTGCACTTGGCGGTTAATTTCGATCCAGTAGTAAAACCACCAGTGGCGTCGGTAAAAATATAATTTTCAATGGTTCAGATGAAAATTGGATTACCGTGAAGATATTCATTCAGAATGAGTAGTTTTTCCAGAATGCACGTCCCGTATCAATTTCATCGATTAGCAAAGGGGTATGAAGGGTTAAAATCAACCCTTCGAAAAAATTTAAATTGACGAATGCCTTCAGAAAAAAACCTGCTAACTTTAAATTCACAGAACACTTTTCTGTTCACGAGATGAACGTGCCGTATGAATTTCATTCATTTGCAAAGCGAATTAAGGGGTAAAATCAACCCTCGAAGACATATACTAGACAGGAGCCTTCAGAAAAAACCTGCCAACTTGAAATTCACAAAATACGTTTCTGTTCACGAAATGAACGTGTGTATCAATTTAATTCATTTGCAAAGGGGATTAAGGGGTGAAATCAACCCCCGAAGACATAAAATAAATAGAAGCCTTCAGAAAGAACTTGCCAACATGAAATTCACATAGCACATCTGTTTTTACGAAATGATCATCATGTATCAATTTCATCCATTTGCAAGGGGGGTGGAGGGTGAAAATCAACCCCCGAAAGAATTCAAACAGACGAATGCCTTCAGAAAAAAACCTGCCAACTCGTTTTTGTTAACGAGATGAACGTGGCGTTTCAATTTCATTAATTGGCAAAGGGGAATAAGTGTCAAAATCAACCCCCGAAGACATAAAATAGACAGAAGCCTTCAGAAAAAACCTGCCAACGTGAAATTAACAGAACACGTTTTTGTTCACGATATTAACGTGCCGTATCAATATCATTCATTTTCAAAGGGGATTAAGGGGTAAAATCAACCCCCGAAGACATAAAATAAACAGAAGCCTTCAAAAAAAACCTGTCGACATGAAATTCTCATAACTCATCTCTTTTCACGAAATGATATCATGTATCAATTTCATTCATTTGCAAAGGGAATGGACGGTTAAAATCATTCCCTGAAAGACATAAAATAAACAGAAGCCTTCAGAAAAACCTGCTTACTTAAAATTTACAAAACGCTTTTTATTCGCAAAATTAAGTGTCGTATCAATTTCCCCATTCCCCCTTGTATGATGGTGGTGTATGTTCCATCAAAGGAGTAGATTCGAGTCATTTCGTCCAACGGCATCTCAGTGTCTCATGACCTCCATTATGTTGGAGTGGCCTAGATTGTTGCCCCTCCATTGGTCCAGGCACTTTAGTCTGAAGGCTTTTCAGGTGCAATATACACAAATGCAGATAAGGAAGGTTCAAAATTACCTCCAGGCTAAACTGGATATAGCACCAGCGACCCCGAGCATATATGGCATTTAATTTAAAAAATAAGCACTCAACCCTATAGATTTTCCTCGGTTCACCCTGTATATTTGGTAACAATTTCTGGTTATAGACTATGCTGTCTAGTTTGAATTATTTTCTAAGCTATATTTTAGAACTCGAGCAATTGGACTCGGACGCGCTATTTTTTCCCTCCTCTGTATGACACAACTCCCAATTATTATTAAGGCGCCCTCGTATCAGAGCCGGTCTAAGATAAAGTCGTGCTAGATTGAATTTTACTTTCACCATTCAGTATTACAGCATATTACATAACTGAATATTGCAGACTGCTGACCGCAATTTGCACGTCTCTCAACTGTGGAGGAAAAACAGTGTTACTTCAGTTTGCAGTCTACTTGTCCATTCACCTAATTCTGAACAATGCGTGCTATTTCTAATGAGTCTTGGATTTGTATTGCATTGTGGTAGCACATTGGCAATAGCTCCTCTGTATTGTTTGATCGAATAATATAATTTTTCTTTCATTCTGAAGAAAAAATATTCAATATCAGCAGTTTCTGACAAAAGTATATCTTTAATGAGGATGCAGTAAAATCAAGCAGCTAATATCCTTGAATTAGAAACTTTGAAAATAAAATACGTTGAAAAGCAAGTTAAACGGTTTTATTTTAAAGAAACATAATAATGATGCAGAAACGTACTTACTAAAAACAATTACAACGAAAAAAGTTGTGAAGACTCACGAAAATAAGGTTCTTAAAAATTGTGAAAAACATCAATTCGTGAAATAATTAGCTTGACCTGTATATACAGTATCGGAAAGTTTTCATCTTAGGTATGGTGGTTTCATGAGAGCGTAAAGGATAGCTTGCTGTATGTTGAGAGAGCATCGCGTAGATTTCTGTCTATACCCCAGATGAATTGTTTCCGATACTGTATGTATCCAGCAAGGTGGGGTATGTGCCGAGAAGCTGAGTACCTGGTGCATCTAGCAAAACAGACCAGCGAAGTGGTCGAGGTGTCAAAAGCGTTTGCTTTCACCCAGGCGGCTCCGGTTCGATCCTCACCACCGTCACCGAGGTAAAGTGGTTGGGTATCCACTTTTAGGTAAACGGTATGTCTCGGGTCTCCCTTGCTCGCACAAGCTCTGCTTGTGAGGGAGTTTCAGCGAAAACCTGGAAGATTCGCAAAAACAAATTTTACAAAAATTTTTACAAAAAGATAATCAAATAAATATTACTTTAAAAAAACTAAAGAACACGCCTTACTTCCAACATGGACTAAAAAGTAAAAAATAATTGACAATTTAATTACACAAATGTAAAAAAAAGCATTGGGTGCTTTCGATCTACAGAGTGACCTATTTGAAAGCGGGCCACCTCTCTAAAACTGTTATTTGTTATCCGATTCAGAAGTTTTTATAGAGCATCAATAGTTCTAGTTGAGTGACATAAATTCAAAATGAAAATAAAAATTTCAAGGCCTAATTCGAATTTATTTCAAGGTCAAGAATCCAAAAAACATACTAGCGAATTTTTTGATAGAATTAGACGGCGCCACTGGATTCACGGCATTCTCAAGTAATTTATGTGAAAATTACGTAAGAATGTGTCCTTGATTAAAAAAGTTATATGGGAATGAAATTTGAAAACTATGTCAATAAATCAACTCACCCTGAAATTGAAGACAATTTCAGAACTTTCATCAAAATTCTGACTACACCACTGAAAATCTGTTCATAAATAAAAAAATTATAAAATAATAACATTTGAAATTAGTGGAATTTTTTTATTTATGAACAGATTTCGATGAAATTCTGACCGAATATATTTCGAAATATTTTGAATCCAGTGATGTTGTCAGAATTTTGATGAAAGTTCTGAAATTGAAGTGGTGGGTTGATTTATTTACAAAATTTTCAAATTTTATACCCATATAACGTTTTTATTGATGGACGCATTCCAACGTAATTTTCACATTAACCACTTGAAAATGTCGTGAACCCAGTGGCGTCGCACAATTCTATTTAAAAAAATCGCTAGTATGTTTTTTGGGTTTTTGACCTTGAAAAAATTCCGAAAGAGGCCTTGAAATTTTTATTTTGATTTCGAATTTATGGCACTTAATTAGTACTCTTGATGTTCTATCTATTGAAAAAAAAAAACTTCTGAATCGGATAATAAATAACAGTTTTAGAGAGGTGGCCCGCTTTCAAATGGGTCAATCTGGTATATTCTCAAATTTTTTAGTTTAATTTAACAGTACTGAGCTTTCAAGAGCTCAAGAGAACTTTGTCAAGCACCACGCTTTTTTTACATTTGAGTAACTAAATTGTAAATTATTTTTTACTTTTTGGTCCATGTTGGAAGTAAAGCGTGTTCTTTATTTTTTTTATACAATTATTTTTTATGACTTAAAAATAGAAATCTTCGACCCCGAAAACCATACCAATTTTGAATCGAATCTGACCATAATCACAAAACTAGTCCACCGTTTTGGGCCACCATCTTGATTTCATAAATTTTTACGAAAAATTCATAATCTCTGACCCCGAAAACCCTCACACACTAATTTTGAATCGAATCAGACCATAATGAGAAATATCGTCCGCCAACTTGGAGCTGCCATCTTTAATTTATGAATTTTGACAGAAAAATCGAAATATACGACCTAAAAAACCCCCACATACCAATTTTGATTCGAATCCGACCATAATCACAAATCTCGTCCGCCATCTTGGAGCCGCCTTTTTGTTTTTTTTTTTCTATAACAAAAATATTATATTGCATTGTCACCGGAATTATGAACATATGCCAAATTTCAAATCATTCGGAGGTCTGGAAGTGGGTGAAAATCACGTTCAAAGTTTCCGTTACATAGATACATACATACAAGTGAAGCTACAATATACTTGAAATAAAGCCTCAAGATTTTAAGAAAATATTCATACAGTAAATTTTATTTTTTTAGTTCAGTAGTTCTTGAATAAAATCCTGCTTTCAAAAAGATATTTTACGTTTATTGTATTTTTTTATTTTTTAAAAGCGCTGAATAAAATAATAAAAAAAATTGTTTGGATTAAATAATGGTTCATGTGGTCTCATTAAATAGTCTCTCGATTGAATTATGAAGAAAATAATAATCGGGTAAATGTCATGGTCTTGTGATATTACTTACGACAGTATCACTTTTTGATATCGCATGTTCAATTATTTACAGAAATTCGTAAATGACCATACCATTTGTTTTTGACGTAAATGAAGATTACCGCCAAACGATTAAATAATGACATCTTTGTATTGAGTAATATTACGTGATATTAAAGTAGTTGGAAAATTAACCACTGATGATACTAATTTCGTTTCAAGCTAACTTGATCGGCTGTAAGGATGGCATCGTGATTGAACCATCATTCATAATTAATTGTGTTCCAACTACAGGGTGTGCTCGAAATTGGAGCAGTAAATGAAATGGAAAGTAGAACATGACAAAACAAAACAAAATGAAAGAAAAAGTATTTTGGGAGATATTGAATTTTAAAGTTTTAAGACTGATAAGAGCTGTGGCCTGGATGATCAAACCAGTGCCTCCCAATCAAAGGCAACTGAAAGCTATTTCATAAAATTTCATAGAAATTTTTGACTACTTCAGAAACGAAAATCTTGCCATTTATTGATACATTATGTCCCATATAACTTCCATCTTATGGCTTGTCTCCCCAGTTGTGTTCCTTGCTATCTAGCTTTCTCTCAGACCGATCTCTCCACGTGGTGGTCGATGGAGTATCATCCGATACTCTACAAATAAATGCTGGTGTTCCTCAGGGATCCATTCTAGCACCAACACTGTTCCTTCTTCACATCAATGATTTGTTGGGAGCTACTTCATGCCCAGTGCACAGCTTTGCGGATGATATTACTCTTCATACCGCTTTCCAAAGCTCCGATATCAGCCAGTGAATGCGAAAATGAACGGGAAAGATCCGCGAATGAAATAAATATGGATTTAACAAAAATTCTAGAATGGGAATCCAACAACTTGGTGGAATTCAATGCGAATAAAACCCATGTGGCCGAGTGGTTAAGACCGTCGTGTTGAAGTTTAACCTGTTCAAATCCTAGCGACTACAAGACCTCGTTAATCCTTGGCTCGCACAAGTTTCGACTTTTGAGGACTGCCGTTCGTAAAGGGGACGACAGCTGGTTAACGTACAAAACAACAACAACAATGATCGGTATTACCATCAACAGTACTCTTTCATGGGAGAACCACTTGAGGTCCATTGCCAAGAGTGCCTCTCAAAAAATTGTTTTTTTGTCTCGTGCCAAAAGAAGTATTTCACTTCTCGTCAACTGCTTATGATTTATAAGGCACAAATTCGATCTGTTATGGAATACTGTTCTCATATATGGAGTGCAGCACCCAACCACACATTGAAACTTCAGATTCTGCTAACAAGCTCGCTTACTTCTGATTCATAAATATTTTTATGGATGATGGATGGTCTTCCGAAATATCATCATTCGTTCCTTCGTTAGCGGTCCCATCGAGATTGACCCGTGGAACTCAGTCCTCACATCCATATGCTGTCAGTTTTGAGACATGCCGAACATGTCTTTCCCAGGGCTCGTTCTTCAACCGAACAGCAAAGCTCTGAAACTGACTGCTTCGGGAGGTGTTCCCTGAGGCATACAGCGTTCAGAAATTCAAGAAGAATACTAATTCCTACCTACTTTCTCTCGACTCTCACGATGTTCTCTGAACAATACAGGATTCTTTTTCTAGTGCGAACCAGTACTTAAAAAAAAACAATCGTTCAGAATAAATTGATTTAATAAAAATCGGTTCATTTCAAATGTCCAATAACTGATAAAACACTAAAAGCACTTTCACCTATGGTTGGTAGGAAGAGAAATACTTAGTCCTTCAAAATAAATTGATTTCATAAAAATCGGTTCATTCCCAAAGACTTTATTATGTACATATTTTTCAAATAAACTAACACAACAGTCGCAATCAAAAGACGTATTGTAACAATTTTCAAGGCTGGCCCTGTTACTGATTGTCTGTGGCAAATAGTAACCCGAGGGGGAAGTAACTCGTTCATTAGGTGTACATCATAATATTTTCATTACTTCATTACTCATTATGTCCCGAGCATTAGACCGCTTAGCCATTACAGATTCACGATTAAAACGTTTACATGAAAAATTTACGCTAATCAAAATAGTCAAATCGCATATTGAAGGGGCATGCTTCAATAGTTTTTTAGCGAATAACCTGGCCCCTAAAACTGTTCTTATTATTTTTCATTAAAAGTAATTAGTAATTAGGTGTACAAAAAATGACTAGTTGTTTCCCCCTCGTAGTAACCTAATGCCATCTCCCGTAAATAAGCGATTCAACATTTTATCACATTGAAATATGTTGGGTCACAATACAAAACATCAGAGGACCTAGAGATCACTTTGCTGACCTTCAATTCAATTTCCTTATATTGGGTGAGAAAATCAATCATATCTTGATGGGACAGAAGGAAACAATCAATGGAATTGCTCGAGAACTTGCGAATAAATCAAAGTTAGGAAATGGCATGACTGGAAAATCAGATAAATTAGAAAAAAGGGTAATATTCCTAGAATGTCTTGGATTCCTTCAAATTCAACTTCTTCGATGTACCGTACAAATTCATATTATGCATTCCATGTTTCTGCGGTTGAATTTTTGATATTTTATATTATTGGATGAGAACTTAATCACTTCGTTGTTATATGCAGCGCGCGTTCCTCGACAACCTTTGTCATTGTCAACAGTTCCGTTTTGAACGCGAATGACGTGTTGCACAATTTTTTCGTTTTCGTTGCGAAACACGTATCTCAAATGGAAACAATCGGAACATTAGCCGTATTTAGGGCAAGGACCTCTGAACTCATGGTTGCCGATCCTGTCGAGAAAAGTGGGAGATTTAAATGCCAGATCGTGTATCGTAAAAACTGACCCCTCATTCGGGGGAGTACAGAAGAGTTTGGCCGGATTTGTCCTGTTATATTTTTAACAACGTCACTTTTACGAACAAGCTTTTCTGTTTCTCCGTATGGTTTCATGAAGTCTTTTGGACCAACTAGTTTTTCGTCAGAACAATTGGATAGTTCCTAATTTTTACGATAATTGCTGAGAACACTTCGTGAACATGGTATAATTCAATCAATATTTTTGAATGCCTTGATGGTGATGATTCAAAACCTGTCACTTCTTCAGTACAAAAATCTTCTGGAGAAAATTTCACACCTCACTCTTTCAGCCAATCAAAAAATTGGTTTTTATTTAGTTGCCATGGCAACCCAAAAAATTTCCGGAAATTTTTATCCTCCTGGGTACCCTAGGCGAAATTAATAAGTGGAAATTTTTCTGTCAAATATTTGACATGTGATAGTTAACATTTTGCTTTTATGTACAAATGGAATGTTATTTTTCATATGAAAGGAGATAATATTTCATAATTATATATTCACTAAATATTTCGAATGTGTCTGAAAATATTTTGAGAACTTGCATTTCCAATAGTCAACTATATTGTCGAATCTGCGCCTAATCAACAAATAGCCATAAAATAACGAGTATATCGCCTGCTGAGAACATTAGTGACGCAACTCAAAAATCACCAATTTTGAGTTAAGCTTGTTAATAAGTCCGTTACATTCACCTTGATGTCATGTATTAGCGACGGAAGTGTATTTCAACATATTGCCGCTAGATGGCGATACCACGATGCCACCGAGAATCGAAATATTCATATTTTACCAAAACTTTAAACGCATTTTGCTGGTATCTACAATTTTCAAGTTTCGTCAATATTGTTCTCAGAAGGCGATATGAACCTTTTCAGTTATGTAAGTTTGTTATTATTGTATTCAATATTTCAATAAAGTTTTGTATTCGTTTTAATTTTAACTGAGTTTATTGAACTTACTCTGCCAAACAAACAAAAATTAGTGTAAATGTGATTTTTTGCTCTATTTGAAACTTAAAAGTTTGTGTCTAAAGTAGCACTTTCACGATCACAGTGTCTTTTTTTGCGATGTTTCGCACGCGATTGCAGATGGCCGAACGCGCTGCTGTCGCGTGCGGAAAAGTATCACTTTCCGCACTTGTTAGGTAAACTACTATTGTTGACATGAACTTTCACGTCTTACTGAAGGCAAATTCAGTTACATGCGTGCCCACCCTGAATTTTGGACCCTGCATGAAAAATGCATACCCATCGACGTGGTGCCTGTCGGCATGGTGAGCACGCACAGAATTAGAACATGTTCTAGTTCACAGAATTAAAGATACAGAGAAATATATGGCGCAATAATTTGAAAAACTCAAATGTCATTTCTCCAGTATTGACAAAATTAATACAGAACCAAAGAAAATATGACTTCGCGATAGAAACGCAAGTGAAAGGCACGTATGTGAAATGTCTTTTAGTTTTAGACACAAGGGTTAAAAATGATGCTTGTACATGCATGTGACCTATTGAAGTGCAATAAACCAGAAGAGTTCGGTTATACAGTATCGGAAACTTTTCTTCTGGGGTATAGACAGAAATCTACGCGAGCAACAAGGAACGCAATGATATGATAATACCACATAAATAAGAGAGACGCACTACTGTGCGCCTATCCTGTTACCCCACCAGCTCACGTCGATATCCCTTTCTCGAGCGAGTAGAGGAGAAATTGTAATGCTCTCTCAACATATAGCAAGCTATTCTTTACGCTCCATACTCAAGATGAAAACTTTCCGATACTGTAGGTTTGAAATCAATCGGTGCTGTTCACTGATAATTATCGATTAATTGGTTAAATAATTCTATTAATTATTAATGAACTGAAAAAAATTTTCTGGGCATTTCTGATTGACATTCTTAGTCATATCACGTGGGCGGTTTTTTTTCCACTCGAGAATAATTATTAAATATAGTATCGAAATGTAAACAAGGTTGTTGTCAAGAATGTCTTTGTTCTCACACCCATATATTATTTGTATCGAGATCAGTAACTATGGTTCGATTATTTTTGTTGTTACCTATTTCCTCTGAGAAAACCTTGGAATTTTCAATGAAATAATGAAAGTATTCCGTGATATTATTCTTTTTTGTTTGATGCTGACGGTAGATCACGGCCACCGTCAAGTTGAAATTAAAGTAATTGATGTCATTACAATTGAATTAATGTTAAGTGAGTTCGTATGACTCATATGATGTCTGGTGAAATGATTTAGATATAGGCCAGTAGAGATAAGACAAGAAAAATCGAAAAGGACCCCGCACGGAATAAATGGGATTTTGGTTTTTGCAGAATTCAATGAAACTTTGGTATGTTGTAGATCATGATCTGTAGGTAATACTTTAAATGGACCATAATCAAATCGTATGATTAGTTTCTGAGAAACAGGGTGATTTTAAAAGTAGTTACACGAACAAAAATAAAGTTAATTTATCACAAATTGAGAATATTTCTGGTTTAGTCTCGTGATTTGGATAAAATATGTCATACCTTTGGAAATGCACTACTTTTATAATACAAAATAGTATTCGTCGGGGTCGTCACAAACGTTTTAAAAATATACCATTTCGGCGTTGTTTACTTTACTTATTAGAATTAAGATATTTTTTAGTTTAATTTCGAGATTTTTCTTTTCCGAGGGTACTACAAAGAATGTTTTCGGTGACACTATACCTTTGGACTTTCTCTAAAAATTTGCATGTGGTGCAATTTTCATAGGTTTATTATATTACTATAGGTAATAGGTATATTTGAAGATGGGTTGGATAAAAAAATAAAACTGGAGATAGGTGTTTGCTCAAAACGTGTGTGCTTTTGTCACATTTTTCGTAAATAAATATCGGATAAAAATAGCGTTGCTGGCAAACATTGTAAAAAAGTGATAGAAAAGATAAAAACTCTGCCTCAGGCGAACTTTCAGCAAAACCTCAAAGATATATAAGGAGCTCTGGGGGTAATTACTAATTACTCCCTGTCTTGGAACCCCTCTTCTGGATAATCTTGATATTCTTTTTGTTTAATTACTACTAATGGCCCCCAGAGCTCCTTATATATTTTTGTAGTTTTGCTAAAAATTCTCATATTGCAGGGCTTTTATCTTTTCTGTCACTTTTTTCACAATGTTTGCCAGCGACGCTATTTTTTCCCGATATTTATTTACGAGAAATGTCACAAAAGCACACATGTTTTGGACAAACACCTCTCTCAATTTTTGTTTTTTCTATCCAACCCATATCTTCAAATATCACGTAGTAAAATAATAAACCTATTAAAATTGCGCCACATGCGAATCTTTAGTAAAGAAAGTAGAAAGATGTAGTATCGCCGACAAATATGTTTTGTAGTACCATCGTATTTCAACGATGTAGATTCGGCTCAAGGTTTTTCACGTATTATAGCGTTGAGTTAAGCATTGATACATAGGGTTCTTCAAAGTTCCTATTGAAAGAATGAAGCAAGTAAAACACTTCGGAATAGGATATTGTTAAGTACTTTTCTGATGACACGACATGATAAAAATATTGTGTTTGTAATAAAACAGTATCGCTTTTTCAAACTATCATTATTACTCAGGAAAATATCGAAATTAAACTAGAAAATAAGTAAGATAACCAACGTCGAAACGGGATATCTTTGAGGACGTTTGTGACGACCCTGGTAAATTAAACACTATAATGTATTATGAAAATGGTGCGTTTCTAAAGGCATATCATATTTCAGCCAAATCACGAGAATAAACCAGAAATACTCTCAATTTGTGATAAATTAAATTTATGTGTAACTACTTTTAAAATCACCCTGTTTCGCAGAAACTAATCATACGATTTGATTATGGTCCATTTAAAGTATTACCTACAGATCATGATCCACAACATACTAGAGTTTCATTGAATTCCGCAATAAACCAAAATCCCATGTATTCCGTGCGGGGTCCTTTAAGAATAATTCCAAAAGTTTTCAAACTCTGGTCAAGTGAATGGTACATTGAGAAAGCAATAAATCTCGGTTTGCAACCTCTTCAGAAGTACGTAACATTGTCAAAATGGCAATTAACTTGAATTATGCTGTATACTCCTTAAGAAAATTCCAAAAGTTCTGCAATCTTGGAGTAGTATTGAATATATTATTTCATATCAAGAGTCAAGTTTGCAACCAATTCAAGTGTACGGAATTTTTTTTATCGACTTTTAATGTGTTTTTAAAAAAATTAGGCATTCATTTGTAAGATCCTTAAGAGGCCATGAGCGCGATCACATTCGGGAGGCTTTTTAGGGTGAAAGAGTCAATTGATAATCAAAAACGGTTCGTCTTATCGATTTCAAACAAGGACAGGCTTCTAGAGGAAGTTTGATTCTACGTACGTGCTGTAATGGAAATTACATTACATTATATTAAATAGTAATATAGAATAAAACGTCATCTAGAAGCATGTCCTTGTTTGAAATCGATACGACGAACCGTTTTTGAGTTATCGACTGTTTTACCCTAAAAAACGGCACAAATGTGATCGCGCTCAGGGCCTCTTAACCAGTTTGTAGCAGTAATAATTGTAAAACAAAATTAACTCGTCAAGATATCTCTTGAAACTAGTGATACACCTAAAAAATGAGGTATTAGAAATGTTTCTATACCACAGTGAAAATAGGAGCTCGAGTATATGAAAAATAACAAAGAAAAACCTTCATTTTTCTATAAATTATATAAATAATTTTCACCTCATCGCTAGTTATTTAGTTACTCGCAATGGAAGACGTAATCGATTAGTTATTTGCGATATTATTCTGAATGATTACATAACCCAATCAATACGTTAACTTTGTATCATTTGTTTTTTAATATGGTAATGATATTTTATTGAATAATTACGTGTCTTTAGGTGTTCAATTTGGCCCATTAGAATGATGTAAGTACTCAGTGATTATTTATAACTTTTTAATGAAACAATTATCAAATTGGCGTCCGCAAATAAAATTTCAGTCTATCATAAAAATATTTGCATACCATGGTCTTTCCAAACCCAAATTCAAGCATGAAACAGTTTTGTGGTTGAAATTCGTATAGAAGATATAAATGTTAATTTGATAAATTATTATGAAGCGCGTGTAGGTCTGTGGATCACGGGAGACGATTAAATAAATAAATAAATAAAAAATAATAATATATAATAATAATAATTACATAAATATGTGAATAAATGAAATCGAATTAACAAAGAATACTTCTCTTTTTTTGTTCAAAAAATTGTGTTTACAACATACCTTGTTCGTGTGGTAAGAGTTATATAGGTGAAACATCAAGACCATTTATTGTGCGCCAGGAAGAACATAAAAGTTACATCAGAAATCGAAAAATAACGGGTTCGAAAATATCCGAACATGTTCTAACATCTGATGGCGATCATATGATGGAATGGAATAATACCAAAATTTTATTGAGAGAATCAAATCAAGAAAAAAGAAAGTTAAAGGAAACTGCGTGCATTTTTTTATCGAACAACTGCTTTTCAACTAATTCCATCGAAATGGACCGCACCTGGGTTACCTCTCCTCAGAGATGAAATAAGAACTAATAGAATGGTGATTGATTGATACCGAACACCCTATGTATCAAGATACCAAATGTCAATCAAAAGAATGTATGACAAATTTCATTTGACTCTGTCAAAGAAAGATCTTATTTCCAAAACCGCAATTCAAATTAAGTTTTCTTCAGCGTCTTTCCAAGAAGTTTTGATAACGGAGGCAGATAAAGCCTCCGAAACGTCAACAATTTTCAAAAAAAGAGAAGTATTCTTTGTTAATTCGATTTCATTTTTTCAGATAGGCAAATTCAGTGTAGGGTACGTTACTGACAAAAATTAATTTCTTTCAAGACAGCAGTCTTGTGAACGCAGTAACTTATCGGGCAAATTAATTAATTTGCCCTTCTACACTTGTACAGATTTCTTTGGATTAAAATTTTTTTCATTTTCAGATTGTGGAAGGTCATAACCCAAAAAATCATGTCAAGCATTATTATTATGTTCCTGTTTTGTTTACTCTTCATTGTGCACTTGAAATCATTTTAAAAGTAGTTCGGTGTCCATGAGTATAAGATAAATGTGCACTGAGCTTTGTATATTGTAATATTGAGCTGAAAACATTTCATGTGCAATTAATCATTACAATTATTTCAATTAAAATATTAAAATAAATTTTATTTCTCAACTAGTTGTATTTTTCAAACTAAAAATCCACAAATTCTTTTAACCAAAAAAAAATTGGCTAATTTTCAACTGGCTATAAATGATAACCGATAGGTTATATCACAAAAACTGTTACCATTACCATTTCTGGTTAACAATTTACAAAAACAAAATCGAGTAGGTACAAAATATTGATAAGATGGTCATATCAACAGTTATAATCGCTAATTTCCGATCATGTTTGGGGTGGCTGACATTTCGAATCTATGACGTCATGCCGTCTGCCACAAATTCAAGCAAGGCACAAAGAATGTCTTCCAATATTTCATCATGAAAATATGAAATTTCCGATGGAGTGTTATTTCATCAAGTACCTATTACCCACGACTACCTTCTACAATCTGATGTTTGAGCAAGATCGAAAGAACCCAAAGACACCAGGCTACATACAAAAACATCGAATGAAAACTCAATAAAAAGATTCCCTTCAAATTGGAAATGGCCAATAACGCAAGGATGACGCTGTAGAACATGAATTAAAAGGAATAAAACCGCACTGTAAAAAGTATTGTTTTGAAAGAAGACAGTGAACTTTTTTAAAAATAATATCTCTGATGAAGAGTTGACTTCTTCGGATCAATTATCTCATGTACAACTGAAGTTATCCAATTTCTTACATCAAGAAATGCCATTTCTTGATCATTTATTAAAATGGAACACTTGAACAACTTGTCTGAAATGAAGAAACTTTGGAACAAGATTAGTGATTCTTATTTTGAAACTGGCTACATCTTTGAAGTGAGAAACGAAATATTTTTTATTGAGAATATGGTGAAATTGAACTAATTGAATATATTTTGTTTAAACTCAATGCTTTATATCACTTGAAAGATCTTAACTCATTTGTAACCAGAAATAAAAAGGTCTTGGAATGAGTGTATTTCGCTCTACCCGAAAAAATGTCATTCTCATACTGAACTAACACTGATGTCTTGAAACTGGCTCATTATTCGTATCATTTTGAGACAAAATGTCTTATTTCAGTATATCCCACGCGATTTTTAGAAAATCTCAATTTCATTACTACAAGAAATTGAGAATATTCGATAGAGCGAAGATTATCTTGTTTGTAAAAAATTAGTTTTTCACAGACCGGTATCATTTGTAGGGGGAGGGGAACAACGGTTCTATGTGCACGCGGTCGAGCCCATTATTGTTGAGTGTTCGTTAAGAAAGGGTGTGGAAGGTACCAATGCTCCAAGTGTTTGATATAAAAGTCTTGTTTAAAGTTTATATAGGTACAATTTAAAACCCAGAGCATCTTCGAGAGTGGAAGCTTCCTCAGTTGATCCAAGTTTTTCAAGGTAAGTGATGATATAATGTGTTTCATGTCAATATTTTACCACGTTGATTGTTGGAAAAACTGTTCTTCACTACAATAATATGTGCATTCATTATCCTCGCTGATTATGTTACAACTTTTTTTCTTAAATAAAATCATTCACAATAAGTTATGTACTTTCATGAGATCAGTAGATATTTCCCTTGTCTTTGAATTAATAACGTATTCACTTAGTGAGTTTTCTTCAATTCCATCATGTTTTTTTTCAAGGATGTCCATCTCTTGTTTCAGTAAATTCATTATTTTAATAGAAGAAAACATTTTTGCCATCCAATCAATGAAACTTCTCTGATTCTTGACTTAGGTATTGACGTTGGCATGAAATACGGTTCAATTATTCTTCCATTCTCGTTCCACACTGAATTTCTACAATATTGATTATTCATTATTGTTTTTTTGTAGAAGAAACAAACATGAAGATTACAATATTATGACAGCCAAAACCATGACACTCTTTCCCAAAAAGAAATTCAGAAACATTAATTCAGTTTCTGCGAAAGGAAAATGAATGGATCAGGCCAGGAATTGGAAGCCGGGAAAGGTAGATATATTCCAGAAGTTCCAGCAAAAGACACATTATTTAGTAAGAAAGCACAAAGTTCTTGTAGATGATTTCAATAAAACAATTCCTCTTCACAGCTAAACAAAATATTGAATCACAAAGGTTCCTCAGGTCGAGGTCAGAACCATGGGAAGAAGTCAGTCACTGAAACACTGGAATGAAGATTTCCATTTAAGAAGAACTACAAGTGAGAGTAGTCTCTGTTTGCCTTTGAATGTTATTTTGAATATTGTCTAATGAAAAAATTAATTATTCTTTACATCATGATTTGTGAAATCATCAAATAGAAACAACGATTATCTCAAAGTTTTTCGCTGTAACTCAACTAAATATACATATATGTACATATATTTAAAAACACGGTTTTCATTATCCTCTCTTGGACACAAATTGGTAGAAAAGGTCTCAAGAGAAACAATTCATCACGAGCACAGTAGTTATTTTGAAGCTTCAACCAAAATAACTGATCTATCTCATTGGAAGTTGTTGAAGTTCTCAGTTGAACTTATGAGTGTGTCTTCAAATGAGTGCTTCATGTAATTTATGTTTTCAATTGAACAAGTGATATTTCTCAATTGAAATAAACCAAATCTTCAAATTTTCTTAAATTAAGTTTTTAGTCCTCTTCAAATAAGCTATATACTTAATTCAACAGAAAATCATTCCATTTTTTTCCGAGTACGTTTTTGATCTCTCCAAATGTTTAGAAATTTCTACTTGAAATTATAAGTTTCTTTGCTCAAAGAATTAACTAATTTCAAATAACCATAATTTTTTTGTTCTGAAAAACTAGGAGATTTCTCTTGAATACATCGATAAATTTTGATGGGAAATTATATTTAGTCCTATTAAAAAAATGGTCCAATTTCAAATTGAGAGAATAGATTTCTCTATGTGTGAAAATATTTCTTTATGAATATAGAAGACAGGGGTTTCTTTGATCGGAGATATTATTCTTTATTTCGAGATTTTTATTTTTACTGTGCGAAGGCTCAATGTATTTCAATACATTGTCGTTGTTGTAAATCGGTTTATTTGGTCTTTGAATTGGTTGAGTGATAAATTGAAATTGAATTTATAAACAAATATTTATTTTCCAAGAAATTATTATGAAGGTGATTTGGTGATTTTTGAATTACGTTCAAAGTTAACCTTGTTCTTCTTTTCAGATACCTGCCATTGGTTTCTTCCACTTTCCACTGCATAATCATAATTAGGACGCATTGGGCTATGTAATAACTACGTTAATTCCGTCGCACTATAATTTCATTCCGATTAATAAAAACAATTTGCTCGTAAGAATATTATTTCGAAAAATATTCATTTATTCATGTTAAACTGGTACGGTTCTAACAAATCAGTGGTCAATTTCTTCAAATTTCAATGTTAAACTTTGAAATAGAACCAAATGTCCCTGCTTCACTGCCTCATATCCGACATATTGTTAAACACTAGCTAGCACTGCTAGGCACTGCTATAGCAGCACAATGGGCGTTTTCATACTTACCGATCCGACAACGACCCGACACCGATGCCGATGCCGGTGGGCGTGAATTTGCATATATTAATGGAGTTCAAAACTGAAAAAACTTAAATATGCATAATGCCAAATGAGTGTCAGGATAATACGTATTCGGGATGATTCTTCAATCAATTTTGGCACGGATTTCTGGTTTCAGAAAAAACTACCAGGTAAACCAATCGGAAAATTCACCCATATTATAATAAAAATGGAACCTTCTCAAGGAAAGTCGTTATTTTTTTTTATTTTACCATTCAGCGAAACACAAACGCTCCAATTTGTGATAATGGTCCGATTCCATTCAAAATTGGTTTATTAGGGTTTTCAGAGTCAGAGATTATGATTTTTTTTCAAAATTCATGAATTCAAAATGGCGGCTCCAAGATGGCGGACGAGATTTGTGATAATGGTCAGAATCGATTCAAAATTGTATGTGATGTTTTTTTAGGTCGTATATATTTCGAATTTGAAAATTCATAAATTAAAGATGGCGGCTCCAAGATGTCATTATGGGCTGATTCGATTCAAAATTAGTTTTCGGGGTCAGAGATTATGAATTTTTCGTAAAGATGGCGGCCCAAGATGATGGACGAGTATTGTGTTCATGGTCAGATTCGATTCAAAATTGGTATGGTTTTCGGGATCGGAGATTTCGATTTTTCAGTAAAAAAAATAATAGTTTAAAAAAACTAAAGAACACGCTTACTTCCCATGCACTAAAAAGTAAAACATAATTGATAATTTAATTTCTCAAATGTAAAAAAAGCGTAGTGTGCTTGATAAAGTTCTCTTGAGCTCTTGATCGCTCTGTATTGTTAAATTAAACTAAAAAATATGAGAATATAGATTGAAAACACCCACGCTTTTTTATATTTGAGAAATTAAATTGTCAATTATTTTTTACTTTTCAGTTCATGGGAAGTAAAGCGTGTTCTTTAGTTTTTTCAAACTATTATTTTTTTTTGAAATACGGATACGGAAAAATGAATCACCAGAACGTTCGAGTACCTAGCAAAACATCTCACCATAGTCAAAACATAGAGGTTCAACGTTATCGTTGTTTTATTTTGATGACCCAAAAACGTGCCAGAATATTCTTCATTTCCATGATTGGAACCATAATATCGGTGCTTAAGGTAGTAGTACTCAAAAAACTTCCGGTGAATACAAATGTCTCTAGGCGTGTAGTCGTGAGCATTTCAATAAACATTCCGCAGCTTGCACGTTTGACATGAAAATGGTGAATGTCAAGGTGACTCCACCTGTGAATATTCATTTAAAAATGCGTTGGGTAGATAGAATAGGAACAAGCTCGATATTAGTATAACAAGCGATTTGAAAAAACATCCAAAAACATCATCGTCGCCTTACACACGAAGGGGCGTATCTCAAAGTTTCGTATTTTTTGGGTTTTGCCCGAAAGCTGACAAATTTGGTATTGTCTATAGCTGCTCTCAACAAGGCGTAAATCTATCTACCTACTGTCATTCCTAAGTTATTAGGCCGTCAGATAGTGACAGATAGTGATAGATTTAGGGTTGAAAAGTACATCGATTTGGAGTAAAAATGAAGATATATTTACGAGTGCCTCCTGGGGATTACATACCGATAATTCGATCTTTCCGTACACTGTAGTTTCGTCCACCTATTATGGCGAATACCTGTCAGAAAACTACTAATGCAATGGTCACTACCACGACGGGGTTTAGAATTATATCAAACAGATGTCTGTACAATATTTCTCATTGCCAAGGACACAATAACAAGCACTCCCTGTAACCAGAAAGCAGCTCTTTGTTTTGATTCGGACAGGGACATCACCTGCAAAAGAGATAACAGGTTCTGCCTCTCATCAACCAGATCAACACATACATGATTTTTTTTTCGAAAATATGAATAGGATATTCATAAAATCTGTTGTGGAATCATATGTGGCTTAAAGACAAACTTTAGTCGCTAACAATATCATGTTATTTGGTTACAGGGAAATGGGGAACATTGCAGAAAAATCAGTACCAGTCGTGGTATTAGATGGAGAAGTAGTTGTTCTTTGACAGGTATTGCCATAATAGACTACAATTTACGAGGGTAAGGAAGAGTAGAACATTGGTCGGTTACGAATCTCGTTACATTGCTTACTTGTTTCATTAAAACTCTAAAACAGCAATCAACCTCGAGCAAGGCTCGAGTATAGCTTTTTTTTGGGAGGGAGATACCATTAAGATACTTTTTGCCACGGGCAACCGGCAAGTGTCTTAGCAAGTCTATATTAGAATAATGTGCTTCTGTTGTTGTAATGGCGAATGCGCCCGAACTACTTAGTTGTTTGTTTTTTCCTCAGAGTAATGAAAGACCATAGAGATGCCTTCTCCATCCTTGTCTTGAAGTCAACATAACTTTGTTTGTTTACAAGCGAGGGCCTTACACATGTTAAGTTCGTATTCATTCGGGTAGTTTCGTGTATGCCCGCTCATTTCATTCGGATCAAGTTGTCATTCTTCGTTTGTATTAGGGTCCTTCTTACTCTTCTTCTTCTTCTGTTAGCTTCTTGGTTTTCTGACTCCGCTAAATGTAAACAAACTGTCGATAACATTTCACCACCCGTCACCCCCCCTCGCCCACCAATTTAATGGAAGAGGATAGTTCATGTTCACTTCAAAACAGGTATTTGTGTAGGTATAGGCAGGGCATCTCTATGTCTTTTATTACTCTGAGTTTTTTTCCGACGCCAGTCGTCATCACACAGATACATGGAAAATACATATTTATTACTATTTATTGAATTTTTTCGCAATTTGACTGTTAATGTGCTATCTTACTATTTTATCAAATTCAACATCGTTTATAAAAGTGGCTATATAGTATATAGACCCTAGTAACATGGAAAATTACAGGCCAATAGCTTTATTAAGTGTGTTATCAAAAATTATAGAAAAACTTGTTTGTAAGAGAGTAGAATATTATTTAAAGTCATTCAAATTACTCACAACTTGTCAACATGGTTTCAGACAAGGGTTTTCAACTGAAACTAGTGTAGTTGGTTATACCGAATATATTAACAATCAATTAGATAGTGGTAATTACGTTGTGTCTGTTTTATTTGACTTAACAAGAGCTTTTGACGGTTGACAAATCTTTTGTTTCGACAAAGTTAAATGCTATAGGTATAAGTGGTTGTATTAACAATTGGTTTGTCTCCTACCTGGAAAATAGGAAAATTGTCGTGAAAATTGACGACGTCATCTCAAAAGAGTATGATATTGATATTGGTACCCCACAAGGGAGTGTCCTTGGGCCGCTAATTTTTTTATTATACATTAATGACCTACCTAATCATATAACACAAGCTGAAGTTGATGGACTTTTTACACAATTTTTATTTTATTTTATTTTCCGTAACTTGACATATTCCACACTGTATAACTAAAGATTGACTGATTCATATTCTTATTCGGCACGACTTGTAACCAAATTGACCGTTCATAAGTTATAGTTTAAATCAAATCCAAACACCTCAACATACATTTAGATAAGTTGGCCCTCAAGAGTACAGGGTAGTCTTCAGAAACCATTGAGTCTAATCACGCAATATTCTAGTTTATGTCTATATATATATATGTCTTTAATCTGTTATATTTCTTGATACTTTGTATTACGCAGCTTGTATCAATTTCTTTTTTCTTTTCAGAACTACAATGCTGCATGTCCAGTCAAGTTAAGTACTGCGTGCGCGTCTATTGGGGAGTAAACATAAGAGAACTGCACATTTTTCTGTGGAGGCCTTGGGCGGATCTTAGGAACGCCTGTTTGAATGGGGATTTTTTGAGTGGATACTATCAGTACCCCGGACCACAATTGGAGTAAGTAGCAAATACATTTTTTGATTTGGTGCTAGGGAAATATTAATTCTCGATTGTTACTACAGGGTGACCCAGGGGTGCATGCAAGCTTCATAACTTTTTTTTTATCCAAGGTATCGACTTTTTTCAAACGGTAGGTCCGACAATGGAACACACTCTAGATTATATCCAGATATATAAATGCAAGATGTCCCAAAATAAAATAAATTAAGTAATGTTTTTTTTATGGCCACTTCCCATTTTGACTGAATTGTCGATATAACGCTACCGGGTTTATTAGACTTACCTACAATAGTTTTGACTTGTGTCAATTTATATATCAAAATACCCTGCATAGAATCCAGAATAATTCAAGATATAAGTTGAAATTGAGCTGTATAAAACTGTAAATAAACAATGCATACCTGCAATATTTCTGTAGCTATATTTTGTATACTGATTTTACTTTCACGAAATTATCGAATAACAAGCCGGAATACAAATCATTACGTCATATCTGAAGAAATAATTTTTTTACTTTTTAGTGCATTTGAATAAAAGCTTGTCTTTAAAAAGTTTTTTTTACTAATATTTTATTTTCTGCTTTTTAGTTAGTACGCCATCTAAATATTTACTCGTCAGCCATCCCGAAGCAGCCGTCTTCAATTTGGGAATTTTAGCAAAACATCCATGATCTTCTATCCCAAATACTCCCACATACCAATTTTGAAGATAGTCAGACCATAATTACAACTAGTCCGCCATCTTGGAGCCACCATATTGAATTTATGAATTTTGACCAAAAATTCATAATCCGGTCAAATTCATAATCCTGATCCCTAAAACTCTCATATACCAAATTGGAATCGAATCAGACCAAAATGACCAAACTCGTCCGCCTTATTGGAGCCGTCATATATAATTCATGAATTTTGACAAAAAAATAATAATATCCGACCTCAAAAACCCCCACATACCAATTTTAAATAGAATCAAACCAAAACCACAAATCTCGGCCGCCATCTTGGAGCCGCCATATTGAATTCATGAATTTTGACAAAAAAATTCGTAATCTCCGACTCCGAAAATCCCCACGTACCAATTTAGAATCCAATCGGACCATAATCACAAAACTCGTCCGCCATATTGAATTCATGAATTTTGACAAAGAAATCATAATCTCCGACCCCGAAAACCCCCACATACCTATTTCGAAAAGAATCAAACCAAAATCACAAATCTCGTCCGCCATCTTGGAGCCGCCATATTGAATTCATGAATCATAATCTCCAACACCACATACCAATTTAGCATCGAATCCAACCATAATCACAAAACTCGTCGCCATATTGGAGCCGCCATATTGATTTTATGAATTTTGACAAAAAATTCATAATCTCCGACCCCAAAAACCCCCACATACCAAGTTAGATTTGAATCGAACCGTAATCACAAAACTAATCCGTCATATTGGGGCCGACATTTTTTATTTTTCTAGAACAAAATTTTCATAATGCATTGTCATCGGAATTATGAACACCTGCCAAATCTCAAGTCAAAATTCACTTGCAAGATTTGACCCGAACATACATATGCAAGTTAAATAAAATCTTGTGATTAAAATCACTTATAAAAGTAGTGCATTTTCTATCGAGTTGAATAATAAATGAATTATGTGGCCTAATCCAAAATATTTCAGTTCAGAACAGTGGAAAGAATGATTCAATTAATGAATGTACACCACTGAACTTACAGACTTTATTTCTTTTTTCTACGTTCATGCAAAAAACAAAACTTTATTGAACTATATTTGGTGGAAAAACTGTCTCTTTATTGCACTGAGTGCAATGCAATAAAGATTTTATTGCACTCATCTGTCATTCTACTATAGCGTTCTGTCATCATGACAGACATAAACTTTCAAATCGACGCCAAATTTAGCCCATTTTCTGTGATTACGTTTTAAATAGTTGCATGTTTCATCATATTCATTATATAATGGACTATGAAATTACTAGAAAATACAATTTGTTAAAAATAAAATTATTTCCTTCGAATATCATCTGAATTACGCAAAATGTTTTTGAATTACTTTTAGCAGATAGATTCAAACAAACAATGTCTTCCTTACAGTTTAGTGCCACCTAAATGAAACATTTTCTGGTTTTTGCATGAACGTAAAAAAAATATTGTATGAAACTCGTGCAAAAAGAGTTTATTGCACTCGACGTGTTGTCCAACACAATTTCGCGTCGAGTGCAATAAACACCTACTTTTTGCACTTGTTGCATAAATAACTATTTTCAGGCGTAAGTCCCATTTGGACCAAAACATGACGCTGACACTCGACCATGCATTAGAATTGGGTACTCCTCCTAGGCTGTGTTATCCTCTTGTTGTAGTGCTATTCAGGAACGATCTCAGTGAAAATATACATCCAGACGAAACGGTGAGTCTCATTTAATTTTTTGGAAGAATATTGTATTTGTTAGAATGAACATTTTACATTCCATTCATAAAAATGTCACAAAGCAACGCTCTCCTAAATAAGAGAGTTTCATAGTTTTTTATATTCAACATAGTATGGCTAAGTGAGAATGAAAAATATTTTAACTGAAATAATTACTTTTGTAAGAAGTTCACGAAATTTGAATCTTGGAGTCCGTTGACATCCCCAAAATCTTCAATAAAAATTTGTCATGGAAGAGTTATATGCTCAGTCAGGTTCCGAGTTCAATATGTTTGACGCCCGATGCTGACTGCCAGTAAAGCATAATTTTGCTTCCATGACGTGGAGGTATGGCTCAGCATAAGATATCGGGGTTCATGCCATGCCGACCTCTCTTTCTCAGACATAAAATTCTAATAGTTATTAATAGTTTAATACACATACATGAAACAAAATATATTTTGATCAAATTAACAGACAGAATAATGATTTGAACTCAATTATTTCTAGAAGTAAACTGATGAGAAACTCCACCTTCCATTCAATAAGTTATCAAACAAATACCTGACTATAGATTCAATAAGACTGTTGATGTTAATTATTATATATCCAATCAACAACATTGTTTTAGCAAAGGTAAATCTACTTGTACTGATTAGATTTTATACCAATATTACATTATTAATGCTTTAGAGAATAAAAAACAGGTTGATGCCATTTTTACAGATTTATATAGCAAAAGCATTTGATTCTGTAAATCATGAACAGTTAATCGCAAAACTCAATACTATTAGCATACATGGTCAAGTTTCAAAATTGTTACAGTAACCTCAGGACTACCTCAAGGATCAGATTTGGACCGATATTATTCACACGAAATTACAGTTTCTTCCATCGGGCAGTTCCAGTAGTATTGCAAATTTGCTCCGGTCAGCTGACGTTCAGCGGACAGAGGTTTCCAAAATTTCGACGAATTTTCCAACACGATTTTAACTTTCCACATTCTTTTTTCGAATTTTTCACACCAGCCATTCCTTATAAAATGGCATTATACACCCGTCCTTCACGGGAGTGCAAGAGGTTAGATTACACCCTGTATTGAAGGGGACTGTAAAGGTCTTCAAAATTCTCCAGAAAATATGCTAATACTTATGGGATTCATTTCAAAAGCTCTCAACCATGTTGAGTTTCTCCGGTTTGCCTATATTTTCGGTTATAAACTCTTGTATAGTTGTATAGTTGTATAGTTGTATACTTGTATACTTTGCTTTCGTTTTTCGCCCCACCCTACACCGGGTGTATATTATTGGTCGGAATCAAAGAATAAAAATGGGAGAAATTAGTTCTGAAAAAAAAACAATTGAGAGTGGAGTCCCCCAAGGATCAGTATTGGGTCCTATTCTCTTTTTACTTTATATCAACGATATGGCTAGGCTTGATATTTCTGGAAACTTTACGCTATTTGCAGACGATACTACAGTTTCTTGGCACAACGAGGATCGTATTGCTCTAGTCGAATCCATCTCCGAAGATATAAAGAAAATCAAAAACTGGTGTAATGCAAATTTTCTGACTCTGAATATTTCGAAAACCAACCTAATAACATTCAAGTGGGACTTAGAACAAGTACCATTAGAGTCACAAACAATTACCTGTAAACCTGTTACGAAATTCCTTGGCTTGCACATTGATAGCAGTTTAAAGTTTGAGACTCACATAACATCTCTCAAAAAAAAGTTGTCTTCAGGTTGTTACATTATTAATGTTATTTCCCGCGAACTTGGACTTTCAGCCTCACTCACTGCCTTTTTGAGTCACACTTACGGAATGAAATTCCATTCTGGGGTACTTGTAGCCAGGCTCTCTTGCAAAGTGTATTCATGTTACAAAAACGAGCTCTGCGTGTTATATTTAAAGTTAAGCTGCGAGAATCATGTAGGCCTATTTTTTCCGGATACAAAATATTAACCCTATATGAATTATTTATTTTAGAGACAGTCTATCTGTTACACAAATACAGAGATAGGTTCGTGAATGCCCATGTAGAAAGGCACACTCGTCAGGAGAAGAAACTTGTTCTTCCGTTTCCCACTTCCACCCTGATGAAACAATCCTTGATTTACAGGAGCAAACAAATTTACAATCATTTACCCAAGGTGATAACAGACATAAATAACTTAAAGCAATTTAGAAAACATATCAAGAAACTTCTCATGGGAAAGTGCTTCTACTCTCTAGAGGAATACTTTGCATATGAGTTTTAGTCTTTCTATGAACTGTGAGATGCGGGGAGCGATTTATTTATTCTTTTGATGTGTGTGGATTGTAAATTCTTAATGTGTACATAGTACGACTTTATTTGTTATATATTTTACCGTGTGACTTTTTATACAAAAATGTGAATGTTTTAAGTATAAGATAATGTCGAATTTTTTTAATATGTACATACCACAAAAAAAAAAGAAATTTTGATTGAACTTTGTCGACAAAATGTAAAAATTTTAGACAATAAAGCTTATCTATCTTATCTATCTATCTATCAACATCTTCTTTAGACGAGCCATAGTTTCCTGAGCATGATATTTATACTTGGCAGGGATAATTGATGAATGACTTTTACAAGAATGTCTCTTCTGTTATTCATAGTCGAGATATATATGAATAAATTGGGAAAATCTGATCCTGAAAATGTCATTATGTGACTGAATGAGAGAGCACTGAGAAAATCGTATTTTTTCGAATTTTGAATGTACTGGAAAACACTTTTAGATACCTTTTTGTAGAGAATTTTATGTAGAATATTATAACATCATTTGTTTTTGAAAAAAATGGATTTTTCGATTTCCCTCGGAAAATCGCCCATAAAAATTTTCTGGATGCTTTCACGGCTTATCACCCTCAAAATTCGGATTCAGCGGGTCAAAATACTTAAGAATACTTTGGGTTAACCCGTCGCGCTTCATCGGCTACGAAAACCCGCCCTGCCACCGGACTAATATGTTTAATAACACTATGGTGAAGTGCAAACATCAAGTTTGAAATCACATACTTCATTTTTCATGTAGGATGTGTATGAGAGATTATTTTCAACATTTACTGAAGAAACTACCGGGATTATGGGTGAGTTGAAAACTGAGGCAGGAGTAAAACTCAGTTTTTTTTTTGGCATGTCTAAGTGAGACGTGTCTCACTAGTCTAAAATCGTTGCATATGGTCCAAAAAGGGCACTGATTCTTGCTTCAGTATAACTATGTCATATCAACTAAAATATCCATTCCTCATTGCATGAGGAAGTACAAGTCTTCAGGAACGATATACACTTTTTCTTTTCATTCTACTATAATTTTTGGCAAAGTTATGACAAAGATATCGGAATTCAATCAGGTTTTCTGCGAAAACGAGTGCATTTTGTGAAAAATTACTGAGTATATTTCTTGTGGAGAATTGAATTATCTTTCGCCTTGTTGAAATTGTTTCTTGATAAATCTTATACTTTCCGAAACAACAGCAAAAAAAATATAATTTTTTTCAATAATTTTTTTTTGGGTTCTACCCCTGATATTTTGGTAAACTTTTTTTTTCTAACAGTATATGATGTCAAGAAGTCATGTGCCGAGTTTCAAAGTGCTACGACTCATTCTTCACTTGTGGCTTACATTTGTCTGTGGTTACTGTACTATAGATACATTTTTCAAATTCATGGTTATTTGAATACTTACTTGTTGACAAGCATATAGTGGGACTGAGGAATTAAGGAAAAAAGCACAATAACCTAGTGTGGGTTGATTGAATTATTAATCTTCTAGTAGTGTAGAGAATAATGTGGTTATCTCACAGTCGTGATATATAAAAATGTTTTAAGTAAAATGTTCAGCATGTCATTCAACTCTCTCGCTTTTTTTAAAGTGTGCTTTCCACTGTGTTGTTTCGACCTTGGCACCGTTACGGTTCATCTTGATGTTACAGCTATAATATAAAATAAAGAAATGAATGAAAATAGATATTTACCGTATACGCATCCTAAAAATTTTCATACATATTCATTTATCAGATAGATAATATGGATTTACGATAGCTACCTACAAATATTGTACAATATTTTACCTACAGGCAATAACTCTAATAATTAATTATCCATGCTAAAATATTATTGATAATCAGTTATGATATCACAAGAGAGTCAGATTGAATTGAAAATATATTGACGGTTTTTCGAAATGAGATTTCATTCGGTTCATTGTAGAGGGTGGCCATTTCTTTTTAATGGGATTGTATTGATTATTCCACTAATGCTAAAATATGTGTTTTTGATTGGTGGAAATTTTTATATTGATAATTGAAAACAACATGTTTTCGATTTTGTAGTTCGGCTCTTGATTGACTATTGGATAACTATGTGGTATGTTTTCGATTTTGTAGTTCGCTTCGTCATTGTTGTTTTATAAAACAAACTCCAGCAAACTGCTATAATGACACAACACCTAACTTTGACCAAAACCATGATATGCCTCACTATTAATTCATATCAACTTAACAATTTTCGACAAATTTTGCACACTTGTAATACAACCACTAAAACCAAAACCTCCAGAAACAGCCTCCGAAACGTCAACAATTTTCAAAAAAAGAGAAGTATCCTTGGTTAATTTGATCTCATTTTTTCAGATAGGCAAATTCAGTGTAGGGTACGTTATGACAAAAATTAATTTCTTTCAAGACAGCAGTCTTGTGAACACAGTAACTTATCGGGCAAATTAATTAATTGGCCCTTCTACACTTGTACAGATTTCTTTGGATTAACATTTTTTCATTTTCAGATTGTGGAAGGTTACAAACCCAAAAAATTATGTCAAGAATAGTGCCATACCTTTCGATATAAAAAAAAATTAGTTCAATTCTCCCGAAACTTATCTAATTCTCCGAAACTTAAACAATGCATTTACTGGTAATGGTGTAAATCGAGGTTTTTGCACAAATGACTTTTTAAAAACCCCATTTTCCAACAATTTAGCCTTTTTTAAAACTGTGTAAAATGGTGTTTTACGGATTTTGAGGGAGGCAGAATTATTGAAAGCTGTGAAAAATTATATTTTTATGGGTTTTTAAGAAAGCACACCGAGCAACCTGCTCATTTGGATGTTATGATACTGTCAAGAAGGAACGTGAGGAATATTTTTCTTCTACAATCTGAAAATGATGAAATGTAAATTCAACGGAATCTATGCATGTGTAGGAAGGCAAATGAATTATTATTATTATTTTTCGTTTTTCAGGTAGTCAAATTCAGAGTATGATACGTTAATGACAAAATTTAATAATATTATTCAAGGCAACAGTCTTGTAAATGAGGTAACTTATCAGGGCAAATTAATTCATTTGTCCTTTTACATTTGAACAGATTTCTTTGAATTAACATTTTTCATTCTCAAATTATGGAAGATAAAATCACCCATCAAACCATGTCAAAAAATATTGAAGATATAACACTTTATTATTTGTAATGTTTAGAAGCTATTTTATTCAAGCAACAATTTTCGAATAATTTCAGGTTGCCCTCATCAATGTTATTCACATCAAGGACTCTGTTTGTACTCTTCCTACCAGTATTTTGGCACAGTATCTGAAGCAAGCTAACGGACAATTATCCTGTCTTAAGGTGAGATTATGATCAAAGAATAAAAGCACCTATCAAAGTTTATTGAAATTTGGAGAAACGCTAAAAAGTACTTTATTTATACATGAATTTATTCATATTATTAGTCAATATATTCATAATGAGTGCAATTAGCCAGTGGTATAAATAGGATTAAAATATCTCAAGGATTGGTAAGCTTTGAGCTCTGAAGCTATGAACTTTGTTGGCGAAAGGCGCGTCAAGTGAACTTGACGTAGTTTTGGTGTTTTGTGTAGTTTCTATTCCTTGAACTGACTGAAAGTTATTTTTTCTACAGATAAATAAAATGAATAAGCAATGAGCATACTAATATTTGGAACATTTCGTATAATTATTAATACAATTAATATTGAGTTATTCAACACCTCCTTGCATCATTTTAAAACTCAACTACTGAATACTGAGCTTTAATGTTTTTTATGTATAGTATATGTTTCTTAGACGCTTATTGTCTTTTGTCGTTTTAAATTATAAATTAACCCCTTTTAAACTTTAAATTAACCTTTTTTAACTTATTCTTAGTTGTAATTTGTATCTCAGCGCCTGATGTTATTTTAATTATAATTTTGAATTGTAATTTATACTTTAAATGGGCTTGCCCGTAAATAAATAAATAAATAAATAAATAAATAATACAAATCATTAACATAGAAAACTAACCAAACACCAAATTATGTTAGTTTTACTCGACACCCGTTTTGCCAACAATGTTAGCATCATCAGAAGCTGAACGATGCAATTTTTTACGTTTCTTGTATTCATCTTAGTGATTGCATATTTACTTAATGATATTTTTGACACGTTCGATTTTAGCAACTGTATTTAGCGACTGGTAATCCAGGAAGTTACGAAGAAGGGGAGATTCCTTTAGCTGTAGCGGAACCGGTGGAAGGCGGTCCTGGACCGATGGGACATACTCTGGTATGTCCAACCAACGACGATTCCACATTATGGAATAGTTCTGGCGAACAGCTTTGCGTCGTTTGTCAGTCTTTTCCATTGTCCAGGGCTCTTTTGCCGTGCAGGTAGGAATCTTGGGGTCAATTTATGAAAATATTTAACAATAAAGATTTGAGAATCTATGAATGCTGATTGGTCCTTTTGAATAATTCAACAGAATTCAACTACTAGATTCCATACATTCTTAAATCTTAATAATAATAATATTTTTATAAATTAACCCTTACTTCTGCATAGTTTCATGCAAAAATACTCTTTTGGTTGAGTTAATATTCTCGTTTGAAACAAGGCATTCGTAATACTCTTGTGTTTTGAACGTTTGTGATAATAAAAAAGAATTTTTTAAAATTCAACTTTTTCAGGCATACCTGCATCTGCGCAAGTTGCTTTGCCAAATTGGACCGATGTCCCATGTGCAGGGGCCCCATAAAAAGTTACTTCTGCATCAGAGGTGAGGAATACATGCCTATTTCATCGAACACGAAGGCACAAAGTTCTCATAGTCCCTTGTACAACTGGTTGCACCACTGGGATGATCGCCTCACCGATTTCTTAGGGTTTCAACGATAACAATCTGTGGTAGTCAATTCTTTACTATTATTTATTCGTTGACATGGAGGGCAAGAATGCGTAGTATCTCTGATTTATTAAAAAGACATTTTCAAATGACACGAAATATCGCCGTTGTCTGGTGTTTTTCTTGTAGTTTGGCCATAAATCTGTCCATTGTAGTGATATAGAGTTAGTCAAGTCAAAGAGGAATAAAATTGTGGTTACGTGAGATTTGATGCTTCCTTCTAACAGTTATTGTAAGTTTGACTGGATCAGAAGTCCTATAGTCCATTTTAGCTAGTCTCATTCTGATCTTGGATCACAGGCAGGAGTGTTAAGTCTTAATATAACCTTGATATTCCTAATCTTTGACTGAGTGATAGTTATACTTTAGAATTTTCAACTTTTTATATGTGTTCACATATTTTCGTGATATGATAGATTCTTCCAAGGTCAGATAATGAACCATAAAAATTGATTAAACAGCTTTATTCAGGGTAAAAATAATAGAATGAGCGTTGAATATTTTTTAGCACCATTGTTGGCACATTGGTTATGTATTAGTTATTTTTTTACAAACGTCAAAAAATGACAAGGTTCGCGCATTGATAGTAATATGGGAAGTAAGCCTCAATCAAGCAAAAATCCAAGAAATCATTTCGCCAGGACATTTTCTGATTTTGGTCCATCATCAATGCCAGAGTAAGTCATCGCAGACAACATTAAATGCGCCGGTCTGCCTTATATTTGCTCAAAATACAAAAGATAATTGAATTATTACTAATATACCCTAAGGGTAACATACTAAAATTTCAGCAGATTCTATTGATGTCTAGCCACCCTTATATTTTATATTACATCCTGTATATTAACTAATGCAAAAAAAATTATTAGCCTTTTTTTTTAATCTGACGACAACTAGACTAGACTAGACTGCTGGATTCAAAAAGTCTCGAAATAATATTGATTGGAGTTTCATCGAAATCTGTTCAAAAACATTATGAGAAAATGAATGACTGAATGAAATTTGATTTTAGAAGGATTCCAGGAAATAACATTTTTTTTTAATCCGTTTATTAAATTTCAAAAAAACTGTACAGTGGAGAGAAGTACAATCTTATCCAGGGATACATCTATTCATCACATTTCCTTCCATAACATATATAATAACAGTATAACAGTATAACAGTTAATAATTAAGAGTATTTCATATATACATCATCATATACATCATATACATCATCATATATACATCACTGCACTAGCAGTTTCGTCCTAAAAGATACACATTTAATACACATTTATACATATTTCCAGAGATATTTATACCCAAGGAAAATATAATAAAATGGATGAAGAAACTACACCATCATGATCAGAATTGTTCATCAGAGTTTATTACAGATCATGTTCAAATTTTATTCAACGAATACCATGAGTGCTCCTAATTTTATCAACTGTAAAAACACAAGACATTTTTTTTATCGGATAAATTTCTTTCTTCAACGAATATAAAGATGAAAGATGGTTTCCATCAATTACAGCTCGATGAGAAGAGTACAGATTTATGTACTTTTAGTACTCCGTTCGGTAAATATAGATACAATAGCGTTCCTTTGGAATTGAAATTGAATTGAAATCGAATTGAAATCATGAAATTTTTGGTGATATACCTGTTGTTAATATCTACTTTGATGATCTCATTATTTCTGGAAAAACTGATATTGAACATGATCAGGCTTTGGTAAAAGTTCTCAATAGGGCTTCAGAGTGTTGGGTGAAATTTAATTCAAAAAAATTTCAATACAAATTGAGTAAAGTTTATGGGACAAATAATTTCTGCTAATAAAACAGAACTCTTAAGAATCCTTGGTTTGGTGAAATTTTTTTCAAAATTAATTCCAAATTTATCGCAGCTTACAACGAATCTCAGAGACTAGACTAAAAAAATATATCATTTTGTTGGACTGAAAAACATGATTCTGAACTGAATTTTCTATAATTAGCAGTTTCACGAGTAAAACGAACATGAGAGCATTGGGTAGGTTGAGCAATTTTGCCCAATGCCAGTTTTTCGAGTAAAATTACTGATGGAAACATTTTGAGTTTAAAGAAATTCATCCAACAAAAGAAAAGTTCAAGTGTTTTTTGGCAAGATAAATCAACGACAATATATAAATGCACCACAACAATAATCACCTTCATTGAAACAGTTATTTTAAGGAGCAGTTATTAACAACACAATTGCTTATAATAATGCTTTTTGTAATTTGTTCAGATAAAACTTTCCCAAAATGATTCATTTGTGTCAACAATACCGAACAATCATTGCTGTCATGACAGACATTGAAGGGATGACCGCTTACTAGATGAAGTCTGGTGTTGAGGAACAGTCATTTTTATCGCGATAAAATAGGGTGCACCTTTTTTTTTGCTGTCAAAATGACTCGTACGTCATATTCAAATAATTGGTTTCTTTCCACAGGAGTTGATTTATCTTTATAATATACCGAATAATTGGCTAGAGTTATGCACTGCTGTTGATTGAAATCACGAAAATGTCAGATTTTGACATGTGAAAAAAATAATCTCATATAATATTTAAATTTGCACAGATTTCGATAAAATTCTGATTGATTGTCATTTGGAGACTGCCTGAATCCAGATAGACCAAGAGCCAGTAACAATAACGAAAATCACATATAATGCTATTTAATAAGTATCCGATTTATCCTGTCGTATTCACACACTTGATAACGACACTAGATGTTAACTGTTGAAATGTCGTGACTCAAACACATGCAGAGAATTAATTTTGTTTGTTTTCAGAAGAATTCTTCTCATACTGAACTTGTGTTGAGTTTATTGAATTCCTCACATTTGGTCCTTAATTTTTTGCCGTATATATCAAAACCGGTTTAATAGCATTTGTTTGAAATGTGCTGCTGTATTATTCTTGTCCTGAACATAAAAAGAACAATTATTTTAATAGGTACTGAAGTTGGAAGAATGAATTGTTATCTTGAAATAGTATTGTGAATACCTATCTTAACTTGAAAGTTAATTTTTTTCAAATAAAAGAAGGGAAATATGAGGAGTTGGAAGCGAGTGGATGGATATGTAGAATTAGAATACTCTTGATATCTCAATTAAAACATCACACATCACTATATCCTAAGTGTTATATAAATGTAGGTTGTGAATTGTGAATAAGTAGATATTTATGTTTCAACCTCTGGATGAGAATTTATTCTCGGGAATTATTATTAAGTTGTCTAAAAATCCTGATGTACATATAAAAGAAATCACGGCGTGCATTTGTGATTGGTTGCAGATGGCTTTCTTATACGTTTTCACTCGGGTCAATTTCTAATGGTGAAATTTCATGAATCTGAATTTCAAGACTCGTTTGTGAAGTAGGTGGTTATAAATTTAATTTAATTAAATTCCAGCAACAATTGGAAATGGATATCAGTAATAATTAAGATTACTTGGGTCCAGTGATTCTTTATATTCAACTATACAGAGTGTATTAAAATTCAATTCAAATATTTTAATCTTTTTCCATTAACATGTATCCTAAAATTGACCCCCTTCAAGCTCCATTAATTGCAAGTGGCGCGAAAATAAATTGTGAATTTTGAATTGTGGCTGCAATATACGATGGCTGAAATAAAAAAAATTGGCTACAAATATTCTATTGTCCTTATGTGCAAAAGCACGACATTTAAAAACACCAATTATTATTTTTTCCTTGTACCAAATGACATGAATGAAAGGAAGAAGTGGTGCGTGACTTAATTGGACCTAAAAGTACTATATATGTGTGTGAAAATCATTTTGATGTAGTACCTATTGGTCTGGATGGTATTAAGGCAAAGTATTGGAATGTCGTATACGGAAGGCTGTAGCAAATCTTTAAAGAAAATCTTACCCCAGTTACCAATAGTACAGATTCAAATATCAATAGAGCGGCCTTCATAATCTGTGAATTTCATCTATAATCTTGTCCGCGTGAAATCCATTTTCCTGCTTTGAATAACAATGTTATGAACTACGGTTAGCTCCAAACAAGCCAACTTTGCACCAGTTTATCGCTAATACAATAGACAAGTGATTCATCGTTTTCATTGGTCCACGTGGACAGATGGTTTGTTGATTCATACCGGATATTATACGGGTAGTAAATATTTTTTTCTCTTTTTTTTTCTCCCAACATAACTGTTCTTTGCAATTGATCATAGATGAACTTTATCAATCAGTACTCAACTACAAACTGTTTATGAAACGTTCTTTAAATAAATCATCGTTATAAGTTTAACCGTGTGGCTGATGAAGCAAACTTAAAAGTAGATACTTCAATTTTATTTTTAGATTTCAGAAACTAACAGAAGACGGATTTTAAGAAAAAAACTTCATAACTGTGTATATATATCTATTTTAGGTAAATTATCACTTTGTCCTTTCACTAAGCCTTCTTCCCTTATGGTGAAATAAAAACTACAATATTCTATACTCTTAGGTAAAATGCAATTAACTGTCATTAAATAACAACAAACGGCGCGAGTGCCCTGGCGCGGCTATGGAAGTAATAAGTGAGTAATTTGTGGTGTAGCGATCTCGCGTCATATGACGTCACAGGCGAGGCCGAGACCACATACGTTTCGCGCTAAAATACGTAAACTTAAATTACTCTATTTCTCAGTCATTCATTGATGGATTTTAAAAAATTGTTCACTGACTTATTAGTTGTGATTTATATATTAATTCCATGGCGTTAAATATAGTATCAACAACATCACTGAACTTGTTCATTACCGGCTTACTTAACGGACACTTTGACCTAAAAAATCACCTGCACACCATGAGAATAGAGAAACGGTATAGTGCAGACTTTGTGGTGACGAGAAGAAAACGGCCTCTAACATTAGGATCATCTCAGGATTTTTAGACTTCTTAATGAATAGTGTAAGAATAATTTATTTGGAGATTGAGATTAATAGTGTATTGCAATAATGTTTGTAGGGTGCAAACATGAAGTTTAGCATGGAACTTTCGAAGTTTTACGTGTTGAGCTGTGCCAAAGAGAATATTTGGGTTTTTTGTTTTACTTGAGCTGAACCTTGTCGATTACATGGACTCTATTGTGCTTACCAATTTAACCTAAAAGTAATATATGTGAAATCTCTGTAGCACTGATAAAAGGTGACAAAATTACTTTCACAACCAGAATATGTGAATTATTGTCCTAAAACTTTCTTTTTTTATTGGTACCTATATTCAGGAGAGGGGAATAACATCAGTACTTCATATAATTTTTTTCTTTAAAACCCTCCACTACCAAATTTTTCTCTGATCAAACCAACCTATATTAATGCATAAGTGTTCTTTTGCTAAAAAATCGGGAACGGACTATTCCCGATAAACAACACCCCAAAACATAGAAATTACTGATTTTTCAACATTTTTGTGTGAAGTCGATGGCATCAAACTAAAACCTACCTAAAATTAAATGAGGTAGTGGTCTAACATGTGCGAAAGCATCTGTGAAGTTTGAGAGCTGTCAGTGATAATTTAACCAATTTTTTTGCACGAAAACCTCCAAGGTTGTGCAATTACATTACTGGAGATTTTGAGAACAATTTTAAGTGGAAACACAATTATGCTTCCGTGTAAAGTGTCATGATAATTGAAGCATTGCATTGTTGCAATATGTTACAATCTTCGGTGCAAAATCGCTGATGATCGTTATTCATTGGCCTACAATTTGTCTTGGTTGTCCACCAATTTCACCACAAATTGAGAACTCTAATTGTCCTAAGTTCAGACATTTGATGAGTCCTACAATTGTGCACATTCACATGCATGTCACCCGTCAGAAATATCCGTCAGTGTTTATTAAATGTAATTTGATTTTGCAATAAGGTGTATAGTAATTGTATTTTTACTTTTTTCGTAAATCCCTTTAGCAATATTATGCCGGTGAAATTGTGATATGATTATAGTTCACTCGACATCAACAGTCGAACATTTACTTCAACTTTCTTGGTGCAGTGTTGTGTTCTAAAAATAGTCATTTATTTTTCCAAACTCCTATCGAGAGTTATGCTTGCACTCAATTTCAAAGCACAAGCTGCAGTAAAGAAAGTGAGAAAGATTATTGTGGCTGCCTACTTATTATTGTCACCCAGAGGTGGCACGTGGCACTTTTAAAAGGTAATTTTTTTTGGTGCACATTACCAAATTTCACTTATTTTTCCACTTCTTTTGGTCGAGAGACAACACTATATTTCCGGTAAGTGGTTGTAGTTCACTCTATATAAGACAAAATTTTGAGAAGATTCAGTGATTCAGTCAAATATGAAAAAACAAAGGTTCCAGAAAAATAACAAAAGGTTTTGTAACTTCGAAATGGAAGATTTAAAAAATATATATATGAAGTACTGGTGTCATTTTGACTTCATCTGTTTGCCCTAACAACGAGTAGAAGTCCTGGGCACCCAGTAGTTGGAAAGTTTGTAAGTTTATTGTGATGTCACAATAATATTTGATTCAAGAAGTAATTTCATGTATATGAGTTTTATCCATAATTCCTGCTGATAGGAAGAGATTATTTTTCAAAGACAATATATATAAATTGAGCCCAAGTAAAGGTAATTTTATCCAAGTATGTTGGTGAACATTTTATATGACTTGAAAATTTGGATATTAAGATTCATCGTGAATTTGAAATTTGTTCTCTCCTTCCACTAGTTTGATCTGTCAAAATACGTCACTCCCCCATCCAAGAAGTGGCTATAGTCAGCTTTACGTGACTTTAGCTAGTACATGAGTTATCCACAGTAGTTGTATTCTCAACTGTTTTTCAGATTTCTGTTCCCGTCCTCTTCTACCTTCTCTTTCTAAATCTGTGCTTCTTTTTTATATCCTGTTTCACTCTTTCAATATTTCAATATGGCTTGATGGTAAAACAGAGATGTTTCATTACTGGTTTATAAACTCTTAATCGATTCAGGACAGTTTCATTCCCAAATAACTTAAATATGTTCACTGAGCTGCCGTCCTAAGCAAAACTATCGTATCTACAAAAAATAGGAATATTGAGACATTCTCTAGCCTTAAAAGCCTAAAAATCCAACCTTCTACTAAGCAATTAGATTTAAATAGCCGAAGTTGATCAATCATTTTGCCTTCAATATACAAATTTGAGACTTTTCCTATGTAAGAAGGTTATTTAGGTATCTACAGAATCTCAGCTTTAGAATTTTTGCAGAAACTGTACTTTTGCTTGGGACCGCATCAGTGAAGATGTCAGTACATAGGAAGTTCTCCAAAATGTGGACTAATAGCACTGTGGTATGCAGTGAACATGTTAATATCTGCCTCAAACTGATTTTTGTTTGGGATACAGTGAATAATGAACGAAATCAAATATGAAAAAAACGCATTACTTTTTACAGGTTTTTGAATAACAATATAAGTCCGAAATTGCTTTTCAGAATATTTATCCAATTTATTCTCAATCAATCAATTTGTCAGAAGTTGGTAGCAATTTTGTTTTCAGTAGAGTTTCAATCAATATTATTGAAAATGTGGAATCACGTCGAGTTTAAGTTTTGGAAAGACATACCTACTACAATAATTCTTCATTTAGATTTGCTCACATAAAGTCTTTAAAAGACAAACGATCAAATTACTTTTAGACAGATATTTTTTTCGGTTGGCAGAAAATACTGGAAGTGGAAAGTTGTTGCTTCGTATTGTGCTAAAAAACGGGAAATGGGACCAGCAATCCTGGTCGAAATAAAATTTTTGGTGTCAGAAATATAATGATACACAGTATTAATGAACGTTTGGAAGTACAGTCAAGTGTCACACAGGGCAATTAACGAAAGTATGGGTTCAAATTCCCGTTGATAGTTGAGATTTGAGCCCAATTGGGTGCAAAGCAATATGAGATTCAGCCTTACTGGAATGTTTTCACTCTACCTAAATTGAAGTAGCCTTTGTAAATAGAAGTTTGTGAAAATTACAGTATGTAACTATTTTAGTATTTATCTAAGCCTGTGATAATAATAGTTTTCAATAAATATTTGTTTATACAAAGACATTTGTTTTTTTATTCTATTCTGATTTTGGTGCTTTCTTTATTTACCCCATTTCCATAATTCTCCTGAGAGAATTTTTAGCATGATCATTACTTACTGGTTTATTGATGTCATTGAGAATAAAACCACATGTCGTCGAAATATCAGATTGTGATTTGATTTTTGTTTAAAAATATGAACAAGATGTTCATAAAATCAGTTGTGGAATCATCTGCGGCTGAAAGACAAACTTTAGTCCCTATTTTCCAAAGTTCAAGAAAACCTTTTGGAAGGTATCAGATGTAGTTCAATGTCCAGCATGGCTTTAGCCAGGGAAGTAGTTGTTTTCTGTTAGATATTACAAAAAAATCACATTTTTCAACTTTAATGGAGAATGTTCCCCTTTTCATCAGATTGTGATTTTGTGCCTCTGCATGGAAAAAGAACTGATAAACTGAAAATTTGTAAACAATATGAGCATTAAAATCGAGTTATTCGCAATTAATAATGTTATAAGTCCAAAATTTAAGTGAAAATATTAGTATACTAGTCTAATCTTTTTTAAACAATCTCTAAAATATGTTCAGTACCGTAAAGCATATCTACTAAATATCTAATAAATAAGTAAATTTTTAAAATATTTGGTTTTTCATCATTCTTGCTTTAGTCACTAATTACTTGATATTCTTTTGTGGATGTGGGGACTAACTGAATTGAAGCACTAATATTTTCAGAAATATTAGTTTTCGGTAATAGTTCTTCTACATTTTCAACTTTAGGTTTTCTCGAAAAAGGACAGATCATCTTCCTCACTTTCACTTTCTGTTGAATTTTCTCTTTGCCTCCATCAGCTGAGTAATGCTAATAATGTGGACTTCATTTTCTCAGATGATTTTTCTATTTGGGTGTGGTCCACTTGTGAAAAAAATTGAAAATAAATTATGTACAATGGTAGTTTGATCTCTTGGAACAAAAATAAAAAAGATTTATGACATGAACTCTCTCTTTCATCATCATATTATGATAAATCCTGTAAATAATTGATGAAGATAAATATGACTCAAAATAAACAAACAACCTAGAAACATAATGTTAGGTTGTATTGACAAAACACATGTGTACCTAGTTTAAATAAATGAAATCACAACAAAGATAGATATGTTGACTATGCCCTTCTTCTGGCATACTACTGTCGGCGGTGTTGCCAATATGTGAATTAGAAACAAAACCCTTTAAAATTCAACATCCAACATTTGGAAAATTTAATTGGATAGTTTCCCATGTTAATTTAAAAAATTCATATCTAAATTAAGTTGGTGAAAAAAATGGTCGATACTACTACCAGAATTTGATTGGACAACTTTTTCATTGTATTTGAGGGCTTGATGATGTGAGAACACATTCTTCTCTAAAATTGTGGTTTATTCTTAGAATAAATATACTGTACACGTAAAAAATTTCTTACATACAAATTATATAACATTTTATATACAGTATCACTATATAAAAGTAACAGAAGTTGTGAAACTAATCTGAAATGTTATGAAAACCAATCGGTAGTTAAACCTCCAAAAAGGGAAGCAGCACTCTGTTTCATCATACTTGTGGGGTCTTGTGACTTTTTTGGTGTTTGTCTAGATGACTTCTTGGGAATGTCCTAAAACAGAATCAGATACTTTCCTGTCATTCAATAGTTATTGTGTTGACAAAACATACTTCAGAGTCAAACTGTTATTTTGATATGACTATATAGTATTGGAGCCGAAGACAGGTCGACCTTCACCCATCTGTTAACTGGATGAAACATACTTTATTTGGAGTTTCATAAATAGACGGATACGCCTATTATGGGTTGCCTATCAAAATGTTGTCATAACTATTTGCATATTTATAATTTTGATAAGTCAAATACAAGTATTCTGCAAATGCACCAATTTTTATCAAGAATAAAATTTACTGAAAAATATGGTGCAAACTTTTTTAAACTGTATATAATAATGACCACATTTTGATAGACAATCCATAATAGGCTTGTTCGTTTATTTATAAAACTTCATAAAAAGTATGTTTCATCCAATTAACAGATTGGTGAAGGTCGACCTATCTCCGGATCTTAGACTAATGGTATTCTAAAAAAACTTTTACAAAACTAGATTAAAATCTTTATAAATATATTGTAGCACATTATTTTTGGAAGACATTAACTACTAAAGTAGATTTTTTAGAGGTATTATTTTTGGAAATCTGTGTATGGTTTCTCAGCAAAAAAATGCCCAACATTATAATTCTCCAAAACAAATGAGTTTTAAACAAAACAAAAGATAAATAGCACAGCAAAGCATATTATCATACCAACCAGACCATTTCATTTAAATCAAGAATGCTACTGTTATATGTTAATTACAGTTGAACACAAAATTATTATGTTATATTTATAAACTTATTTACCATTTAGGGACTAAAACGATCTCTGTAATTCTGAAATTCATGAAAGAAAGTTTTTATTGTTTGTTTTTGTTTCTTGGCACAATCGAAATTAGTGCCAAAAAACATTATAGACCGGGAGGCCATGAGTTTTAAACAAAAAAAAAGATAAATAGCACAGCAAAGCATATTATCATACCAACCAGACCATTTCATTTAAATCAAGAATGCTAGTGTTATATGTTAATTACAGTTGAACACAACATTATTATGTTATATTTATAAACTTATTTACCATTTAGGGACTAAAACGATCTCTGTAATTCTGAAATTCATGAAAGAAAGTTTTTATTGTTTGTTTTTGTTTCTTGGCACAATCGAAATTAGTGCCAAAAAACATTATAGACCGGGAGGCCATGAGTTTTAAACAAAACAAAAGATAAATAGCACAGCAAAGCATATTATCATACCAACCAGACCATTTCATTTAAATCAAGAATGCTAGTGTTATATGTTAATTACAGTTGAACACAACATTATTATGTTATATTTATAAACTTATTTACCATTTAGGGACTAAAACGATCTCTGTAATTCTGAAATTCATGAAAGAAAGTTTTTATTGTTTGTTTTTGTTTCTTGGCACAATCGAAATTAGTGCCAAAAAACATTATAGACCGGGAGGCCATAACGGATTTTTCTGTCTCATTTGTTCACACTCAGCAGAATAAGAACCCCCTCAATTACACCTTCCACTAGCCGATCCTGAGGTCACCGAATAAAAATCGTGGACCAAAGGGTCCAAAGGGTAGGGGGCGCGAGGGTGAAGTTGTATTAAAAAACCGGGGGTCTCGAATCATTTCTTACTATTCGGCGTATTTCGCAAGTTACTGTTATTGAAAAAAAAGTATGGGCGGACGGCATCGCCGAACGTGCATGGTGGATACGACGCGCAGTGGCGTTGTCTAATGTTGTAAAAAAATTTCAGAAACAGATAATCATTTGTTTATGTTCGGCAGTTTGTTGATTCAACTATTCACTCATTAAAACTCTAGAAAGTATGATTGCCGAACATTTTGGTTGGATCAGGGGCCAGCCACCCCCGCGTACGATGAACTAAAATATGTTTGTTCTGACAAGCAGGTCAAAATCAGTTTATAATTTGTCTATTATGCAGATATGTAACATATCAGCTATTTGCACCGGTTCTCCTTAATAACAAACTTAGCTAGGTGGAAGATTAGCTTAAGGTGCACCTTAAGGCAGAGATGGTTTGCACCGTTGAATCCTTAGCTAAGTATCAGAAATAATCATAATAATAATACTCCCTCTTAAATACTCGAAGAGTGTACCCAAAGGCATAACCAAGAGAGGGGTTAAGTGTGTTAAGTTGTACCTAAGCTTCGAAAATCTGAGGCTTAGCTTATCTAATGCTTATGTTTTCCTTAAATGGTTTTGCAACGCGAAATCTTATTGTAAGGTCCACTTAAGTCCTAAAGTCACCTTAAGTAGGACCGTTGCAAATAGCTGAAAGAGTAAGTATGTGTTTTAATCCATCATATGGGCAAAGATCCTCTGGTTCAACTTCACCTCAGAAACAACGAAAACTAGTGATTTCCTTTATAGAAGAAATATCTACCAATACCAATATTGAACTATAAGTTATTTCCAAATGATTGAAATACATTTTTTATCTATCTAGGAGATAATGAAAACTTCCAAAAACAAGTTTTTAAATTTCGGCATTTAAATCATTCATTTTCTGCGTGAGAACAGACAATGTTCAATTTAAAATACAACTGTTCTTTATAATGTTTGCTTTGAAATTTGTCACATAACTTTTATGACCAGAAATCTTTTTTCATATCTGAAATCTATCACTGAAGTCGATTGTGCCAAAAGTCACTCAATAGGTATTTGTAAATATTTTGATGGCCAGAAAATTACCTTTGTGTTCTTGGAAGATTGCCCGGGCATTTTTTGTGATGGAGCGGTTACAGGCAGAAGAGGAAACCATGATGATGTTGAAGGAGTACTCAAAGCCACAATGGTGGGGTTACGATCTTGTTCTCTTTGTTTTTCTGAAATTCCAATACTGGCCAGCTGAGTCGAAGAAGGTAGGAGACAACCGAAAACCACCTAAAACAAAGTTTGTGTTGACGAGCAATTGGGATTATTTTTTTTTTATATTCAATTAACAGATTCGATTTGATTAGCACAAAAAACCTATATTGGCCAATGGAAAAACAATAATAGTTGGACATTCTCAATACATATGGACAAATATGTATAAATTGTTATTTCCGCCAACCGATGGTACCCTCAGAAGTCTTTGAGAGACTTGTGTGAGCTGCAGCCCTCGCCTTCAACCTGTGATGCCATCCACGAGACCGGTGACTGCGCTAGGTATCGATCCTACTCACCTTGGATTAATAAGCGGGCGCTTTACCCTTTAGCATGATTCTGAAAATTTGTAGACAATGAAGGAAATATCAAAAACCAAACTAAAATATTTTCGTTATTGTGACGTCATCTTTTTTTGTTTTCACAATAGGGCACCCCATATTTTGCAAAATTTTTGGAGTCCTCTGAAAAATTAATAACTGTGCATAGAAAAAATAGGTTATTTCGTTTGCATGAAGGTGTAACACTTTCCTATACCTGGTGTAATTTACAATCCATTTGAATATTTGTTAGCAGATTGATTGACATATTCTTTTGTGTGAACTCCACTCAGCTATACTTGATTCAAAATGTGTAAATTACACTACACTGCAGCTTGTAGAAAACGAAAGGACTTATTACTTATCATGAAAATGAATTACCATAATATGTCAAAATAGTTAGAAATTTAAAGTCTTACTATCAAATTGGTAGGAATATACAACGTTTTATTATTGTTACTTTAATGAAGGTGTACCACAACGGTATGATCGAGGGTATGATACACTTGTTACTGCTCTTGATGCCTATCCAGACAAGGAACTGACAAGGAAAACTGATGAATGAATTCAATCGAAAAAATGTGAATGACCCTGAACAATTAACTACAGCACTGAGAACTTTTTGCAGTATTAATAGAAAAGTATATCCTGATGCAGAAGGTTTTTATTGTAAAAAGAAGGGACTTCTGAAGAAAGATCATTTTTATGCTATCATGCGAGAAAGATGAAGTTTACCGGCTACAGAGAGGAGAAAGTAATCTTTTCTATGGCTAGCCGAGAAAATAAATTAAACGTTGTATAAAAATAAACTGTTAGCAGTTGTCAATTTCTGAAAATTCATAAAATCATAAGTTGTCATATTTGATGTTTGTTTGAAGTTAACTTGTCAGTTTTTGAATAAATAAAATATTTGTAGAATAAATATTACCAATAATTATTGTGTAGGATAAAAAATTGTGTGCAAACTGGTGGCGTATGGAGTTAGTACCAAGGAAAGATATATCATTTTCTTTCCAAGATTAGATTTATTGATTGAAGGTATGTTCCATTATTGAAAAAGCTACCACTAACATGATGACTTGGAAAAAAATTTCAATCAGCAATCCTAACTTCTTGAGACCATAACAATCAGTGTTAGAATTTTTTATATAACTTTCAAGCATCAATAAAAAATATATACCTGTGATTGTATAATAGCCCTCTTCACGTTATTCTGCAAAAATGAGTAGAACACATCCAAATCAAACGGATCTATCTTGCTTCTAAGTTTATCACAGATGTCTTGCGAACAACTGACAAGTTCAACATCATCCCTAGGAATGCAAAACGTAGTCATGAATTTCATATCGAACAAAAATTGTAAGGCTTGTTTTTGATTGAGCTCTGCTTCTGACAATTTTCTGTAATGACCAAATATAACAGCAACATTATCCTGAATGTACTGAAGATGGATTGGTTTCGGCAGGGTGTGAGGTAAGATTTGACATAAATCATCATTCATTTTCTCCAATATTTCATTCAGAGGTAAACTCGGTTTCAATGGCAATCTGATTTGAGATTTGAAAACTTTTTCTTCTGTCTGTTCTTGGATTTCTATCTCGTCCCATCTCTGTGAAATTTCAAAGGAATTTTGTTAAGGTGAAAATTTATTTATTCTGAAACTTGCTCAAGGATTTTTGTTGAATTTTTTGCCTATTCAATACAAAATATATTTTTGGAAATATATTAGGTACGGTCAAAAGGCTGTGAAATTATACATCCAACTAAACTAAGGAAATACTCACGGTAAACATTTTGAGCATACTTTTGGGAGAAATATCATCCAGTACATCACAATTTTTCTCCATCCTTTCCACAGAGTCTTTCACCCAATTCAACCACAAAACATGGCTTGTTTTGCTAAATATATCACAGATTTTCAACCAGTCGCTAGTTGAATTATTGAATGTACAACACCTATTGAAATTTGGGCATAACACTGTAACTGCTTGCAAAAACCTTGCACAAATTATCGATTTAATAATAAGGTTATCTGTTCTAATGTTCACTAGGTTGGAAACAAACTTTGAAAGCCTGAAAAATTATATATCAGATATGTAATTTATTTTTATTTCAAATCAAGTAAAATTTCATTATTATTATTTCCTTAAACTATTTGTAATCTCAAAGTATTCTTACTCTAAAGATGTTTTCGAACATTCTGACTGAAGATGATTTTCCAATTGGGTCTTATCTACTGATTTCCTCTTGAACTTGTAGTCTTTCAAAACGATGGGAAAATTAATATCCAAACTATATTCTTTCCCATATAAATACTGAAATACATCTCCTAACAACTCTGAATATTTCTTATCCCATGTATTACAGAGTTCGACTATATTTGGAGAGTATCCTTTGGTTTTCATCGATAGTCCTGAAATGAAAATAAAATGAACGAAATTCTATACTGATTGATAAAAATCTATCAGTGTCTGTTTGGGTAAAGTAGTTATCATAATTGGACCCAAATTTTTATTTCTCAAAAAGTACAAATGAAAAGTTAGTTTCAAATGATTTTGAAATTTTCATAATACGATTCTCACCTGTGTGTGAATTTTCTGTTTTACTAACATCATTAGTGTCTTCAGTCCATATGTACCATCTCAGATCAGTCTCCGATTTATCTGATTTAGAGGCCTTCTCTATAGTTTTACTGATACAAGTTTGCAACTCCTGGACGATGACAGCCTTTTTCTTTGAAATCAAATTTCGACATCTATCGGTGATTAAATTTTGGAAAAAGAAATACCAAATATCAAAATTATCTGGTAAATGTGATTCTTTACAGATTTGTTCCCAGTTGTTTGGAGGTTCTATAAAAAAAATTCAAATCTATCATTTCCGCTTTTGATACAGTTAAATAAATAATTACCTATTTTGAGGGCTTCTTCCCTGGTAAGGTGCAGACCTTTTACATTGGGTATTAATTCTAATGATTTCTTAAGGCCAACTTCAACACTTTTTTGAGTCGATTCCAACCATACCTTCAGGACACTTTCAGCATCACTTAATAATGTTTCTGAGGAGCTTGAAAATTTGCATGTAGGCCTGAAATGATGTTGAATGAATATAAGCAACATGATATATTTCTTGAATATGAAAAGTTAAAAATTAAAGGAATACAGCATACTAAAATAATTCAAAATTGAAATAAATGTATGGAACTGGAATTTGGTTTTATACATGTAGGCGGATTCAAATTACTTGTATGGAAAATTTAATGACATCAGGATAATTTAGCTGATCCTAAATCTAGATAAAGTATAATTATATATAAAATAAAATAAATAATGAATTCATTTTTTTTTATTCAGTACAGGCCCAGAGTAGATAAAACTCCAAATGGTGCAAACCTAAGTACAGTCTTTCTAATATCTATTGCAGAACATAACAACTCGTTTCAACGCCTTACCAACAATTTCGTTTGATATGCTCACACCTCATTTGAATGATGATTTATAACTCTCTATCCTAAGGTTTTGCATTTTGCCGCACGTCAATTAAGTCCACGTGGACCAAGGCGCTTCCTTTGAATTTATAATTCTATTCTAATAAGAAGAATACCAGGCATCATCCTCCATCATAGACATCCTCAACAAACAATTCTTGAACACATCTATGAAATCCTGATCTAAATTAAGTTCCTTTTGTTTTTCTCTACCCAACCTTTTTTGTTTAATTCGAATTTGTGAAACCTTATTTGTTTATAACATGTATTTGTGTTTTAAGGTATTGATTATGTAATAACAATGGTTTGAAAGATAGGACAATGACCTATTGGATTTATGTAACAATAGGTCTCATGCATGTTTTTTTCTGATTGTTCCAAATATATCAATATTTAACAAGAATAAAAATTATTAAAAAATAGTGGAAATTCAAACTATCGTGTTTTAGCGGGAGGATGTGAAGTCAAAATACAAACAAATATTATCCAAAAAAACATAGTTCCGGTAGGTTTGCAGTAACTTAATAATGAAAAAATAATAATGAAACACTTGCAAAACTCTAGATAGACCAATCAACGACAAGTCAATACCATGATAATACATTCTGTTTACATGGACTTTGACGTCATACTTAAGCGAATATTTTACTAAGTTCAAATTTGCTTTTCATTTAAGAACATGGATCATTCGAAACTTTTGAAAGTTACAGTTAAATGAAACAATGTATATAAGTATAATTTGGTTTAATCAATAAAATGCTCACCTGAACTGTTTGATGATTTCTGGGATATATGCTATCAAAGGTGTAACAGGCAGATCTAATTTTGACAGGGTAGTTGGTGAAGAATTACCTATAATTTCTTGTAGTTGTTGCGAAATTAAACTCTTTTCGCCATTTTGGGACCCTGAAAACAATTTCATTTCAATGAAAAGATGAAAGAAAGTTGATGTATTTGAAGCTCGTCAAGTCTAGGGCTTCACGAGGCGTCCAAAAATGTTTTGAACCAAAATTAAGCTGACACTAACACATCAATCAATTCATAGCATAAAGGAACATACCTATGAAACAATCATGTAAAAGTCTGACAGTGGTCATCAAACACTTGACCATGGAGCTAACCTGCATTCGTACATTGGAGTATGGAGTATTCATGACAGTATTTAGAGCTGTTTTACGGTGTTCAGTGAAAATACTCAAAAGGTTATTACTAATTTGGTTTTCTAACAGTAGAAGAGCATTTAGATTCTGGCTAGTTTCCTGAAACAATGACTAAATTATAATTACTTAGATATTTGTCCTGCAATAATGATAACTTTGCATAAAGAACATTCCTGGGCTTTATAAACAGAAAAAACGAGTTACCTGTGCAGATGTTTCTACAGATTCCAATTTTTCTGTAATTTTTTCAAAAAGTTTAGACCTCAAGACCACTAAATTTGATTTTATATGATGCAATAGTGGAACTTTTTCTAAATACTCCTTTTTGGAAAGGCTGAGACCTAAAATAGAATTGGTTAAACCCACACACTCCACCGAAACTTACCAGTTTCTTCCAATTGGGAATTCAACATAAGGGATACTCTCTCTAGTGTCAAGTTTTGACACTATAGATAAGTACATTGAAATTATTGTTTTCGTCAAAATTCCCAAGATTTTGACTATTGTTTATGTGCATTTTGTTAAACCTGTAATCATTATTGATAAGTGATGAATATGAATGGTGAATATTCTGTTCTTCTGTTGACATAATGTACTCGAGAGTAGTTCAATTTTTGCCACTTTGGCGCTGGCATCTAATGTTGAATCCCCAATAATGAACTATTTCTTTTCAACATCATTACCTGTATGTATATGTTGGGCTAGTAAATAATACTCGGCAGCTTTCAAGTTATTTTCTTCATCTAGCGCTATCCATATTTGTTCATTGATGAAAATTGACAGTCTAATCTGAATAATGACAATTCGTTCTTCTACTTTTTGTCTGAAATAAAATGTGTCCAATGATATTTAATCAAATTTGAAAATGTGTACTCACTGTTGTACTTGTTGATTGGGCTTGAAATCTGTGTTCACAGGGCTAATGAGAAGTTGTTCACACGTATTTGTGATTTTATCTATACTTTGAACAATTTCTTGGGATATCGTTTTCATAGATTTGATAGCATCTGAGGCTGCTAATACATCTTTATAGCGGTCTCTGTAATTATAGACTGAATTCTTTCCATTTCTATTTTTTCTGGAATCTATCACATCCAAAATAAACTTACCCTACCATCGACCTGAGTTCATTTCGCTTTTTTTCAATTTCTAGATCCAGTAACTTCTGAATTTCAACAATTTCATCAACACTTCGCTCCTCAAATAGCTTATCAATATCTAATTCCAATAAAATATTATTTCTAGCCATTTTACAAAATTTAATTTCCGAATAACGAATAACCTAAAATCTTAGTGATACGTCACTTAAAAATGCCAAATGTCATTTGCAGTTTTCATAAACCACAGGCGTGAACTTAGGCACGTTGAATTCTTGGAACAGCTTACACAATCGTTGCTATATCTTAACTCACTCCTCTTTGCTAAATGGGAATCCGTCTCGTACCGGCCTGATTAAAGACGTAATTACCGGGGACTTCGTCCTTAGGATGGAGGGAGGATCTAGATCGAAGCAACTCTTCTACCAACAAAAACTTTTACTCATACTATTTAGGTTCATACGTTTGCATCGAGGAGTGTAATTTACACCACAATTTGAATCGAGTGTAGCTGGGTGCAGTTAAAAAAAAATGTTTCAAATAATTCTGCAAACGAATAGTAAAAATCGAGTGTGAATTACACGAGGTGTAGGAAAGTGCTGCAAGTCGAGTTTCATTATTTACACTATATTATTAACGCCAATGCGTTTTAGTTGCATAATCTTGAATTTTTTATCGCCTAAAATATTTGTGTACATTGCAGGATATTCAGAAATTAATGGGATCTGCAACGTGTCTGTAACTGGAAACGAGTCACGCATTCTTGGTACTACTTTTATACTTTTTCTTTGGAGCTATCAGATCTTCATAATATGATCGAGGACGAGTTGTACAAGACAACTTCACCAACAGTTCAAGTGAACCGAGTTCAGTTGCTAGGGATTAGCCAATTAAATTTCAAGTTCCTCAGCAACTGAACTCGGTTCACTTGAACAATTGTTAAACTTGTCATGAACAATACGACCAATGTAAAAATTAAACGTAAAAACATTTTAAAATAAAACTTGTATTCAAATGCGCTGAAAATAAGAAAATAAACTTTAAAGTAAACTATTATTTATTATCCGATTCAGAAGAGATTAGATGAGTACAACGGCGTGCTAGGGCCAATGTTTTTCTAAAATTGTTTCAAACTGACAATGTCACTTTACAACTGACAATTGTCACTTTCAATAATAATAATTTTAAATAATTTTATTGCTCGGAGGCAAAAGCCATAATTCACAGTCTGCACAAAAGTGCGACATCTGTAATTACTTGGTTGAACTGATGAAAAGTAAATCGGGTCTTTTTTGCCATAAGCAGTAGTGTATCTATTTTGATTGTCTGAAAAACTCATTTCAACTTTCAACATCTCGAATACTTCGTTCGAATTTGAATGAGGCTGAAATTAAGCCCTATTATCTCTTATGGAATTTAGCAGCTGATCACCATACATTGTTTCGCGCCTAAATTTTAAGCGCCACCTAGCGGGAACGCATTTCGCGAATATAGAGGGAAGTTGATGAATTACGAAGAAGAGTTTTGGAAAAAATGTGGTTATATTTTTTATTGTTTTTACTTTTTATCGGTTTTTGTTGTATTTTGCTGAAAAATACGAAAATAATGTGTCCGTTACAGCTAACATTGGCCATCATAAAACCTCACGCCGTAAGAAACCCCATTTCCTTACAAAAAATTAAAGAACTTATAGTGACTTCCAAATTTGAAATTATTCGTTCTATAAGAAAAATCATCACGCCTTGTGAAGCTGATATATTCTACTCCGAACATAAACATAAATTCTTTTATAACAGACTAATAACTTCTATGACTAGTGGACCTTGTGATATTTCTATCTTAGCGAAAGAGAATGCCATCAAAGACTGGAGACTGATTATGGGACCAACGAAAGTTTTCAAGGCTCAGTTCGAAGCTCCCAACAGTATCAGAGGACAATTTGGATTATCAGATACTAGAAATGCTACTCATGGATCCGATTCATTTGAATCGGCTAAACGAGAAATTGAAATTTTTTTCCCAGATTTTGACGTTGAGAAATGGTTTAAAGAACACAATATTGATTGTAGCTGTAGGTGACACCATGTTGAGGTTTTATAGAAATACTTCTCAGAAACTGGAGACTTCTAGTAGTGTATTTATCTTCATACCACAGAAAATGAGATGACAAATAGATTATAATTTTGAGCAATTATTTTATTTCTTATGATGTGAATGTTAGGTGATAATAATAATAATAATAATGCAGCAGCACGGCCGGCCGATGATCTTGGTCTTGTTTTCGACACAGAACGGGTGACCCAAACTCTACCGTTGTCGTGCAATGGGTATAGAGGTCCCAACACTATATGCACAGTGTGTTGTGGGGCGCCTGAGACCATAATGCATTTGGTGTCTGTGTGTCAAGGTTATGCGGTCTCAGCCTATATCCACAGGCATAATGGGGCGCTACGAGTGTTGTAATACTCTTTGAACTCCGCAGGTGAATTGGAAAATTAACCAAAATCTTTGTATCAGAACACGACAAGTGAAGAGATCTCACTAAATAGTAGTTCAGGACTGTTACTTATGAAAGGAATTTACTCACCAAAGTATCAACTCAAAAACCAGGTCAAAGTTGAGATTAACCTACTTAATTCTCTTCTGAAAAAAAATAATGATATGAAACTATGGTTGTACTAAGGCTGTCACAGGTCAAAAGTATTTTTCGATTTAATTTGGAACTAGCCTTTGCTGATGATTAGCAAATACCATGAAACTGGTACGTAGGTGTTCCCCATTTAAATCGAAAAAGAATGTAATTAAGAAGCATATTGCAAAGTTTGTTCTTGTAGAAACTTTGTCAAGGATCAAGCAGATATATTTCAACGGTCGTAGGGGACAGTTGAGATTTCAGCTTCATTTTCATAATTTCCATCAGTTCTGGAAGTTTCATTATTCTACCTCGATTATTACAGAAGTTATAGAGGTGCTTCCATGAATAGCGTGACAAATTCGGGTTTTTGCAGGACAGACAATTTTTCGGGAAAAATGTGTATCTATCTGTAGTGAGTCGAGAGTCCTGGTCAAGAATCTGAAGAAATTTCGTGCCTCCTTATATGATTTTTTGTCAAAATGGGTTGCTCTGTCACTTAAGCCAACTCCGCATTGAGCCGGTAGATGCATTTTCACAATTCCCATCAGTCCTGAGGTTTTAGCATTCTACCTCGATAATCAATAAAGACGGAAGTTATGGGGAGTGGGACAAATTTGGATTTTTCAGGAAAAAGATGCACCTAGATGCATCTGTAATGGGTTAGGTGTCCTGATCGCGAATCTGAAGGAATTTATTACGTTATTTAACGTAAAAATTAATTGTTTCATCGCGAGTGGCAGGCAGTGTATAATACTACATAGTCCATCACCACTGAGCCGGTAGGTGCATTTCCAGCATTTCTATCAGTCCTGTCCTGAGAGTTTCATCATTCTTGCTTGATAATTATGGAAGTTACGGGGGGCTTCCATGAAAAGTGAGACAAATTCGAATTTTTCAAGACTGTAATTTTTTCTTTAGTAAGATAGATAACGAATCTGAAAGAAATTCGAGCCCAATTTGTCTCCTAAATATGATTTATTAAAAAAATGGGTTGTTCCATCGCGATGTTGGCGGGCAGTGTATATCACTTAGGTCAAATCAAATCAAAATCAAATCAAAATTACTTTGTTGTCTGAAGAATGATAATTCCTATTGACAAAGTGGAAAACAGAACAGTAAAAAACAAACATCAATAACAATTGAGTATATACCTATTATTCATACATACCTCGTTACATATTCAAATATATTAAACATTTAACATGTCATTCATAACATAAAATTTGTAGAGCGGTTACTACACGTCAAGTTATTTATTTAGCAAAAGTCATAAATATATACAAAAAACAAATACATAGAATAAATTTCAACATTAGTACTGTTTGTTACTATACGTTAGTTTTTTAAAATTGGTGGTGTTATTTATGGTATAAAAGTATAAATAAAAATGAAGGATACCTCAGAATTTAGAATTCGGATCTTGTCAATTGATTAAATGTGATAAAAATAAAATAGAAATAAAAATAAAATAGAATACAATACAATAGAATAGCACCTACAAAGCGAATGCGAAACGTATCAGTCGATCTAAATCTAAAATTTCACGGAATAAAATTCGTCCAATGTGTAGAATGCTCTGCCGAGTAAAACATTTCTCACAGAAACTTTGAAATTTATTTTATACATAATCGTTTTAATTTCGTTAGGTCAACACCAATGGGCCGGTAGGTGCATTTCTAGCATTTTAGTCAGTCTGAGAAGGAAGTTACGGGGACACTTCCATTAAAAGTGAGACACACTGTATATATTTTCAATTCTACTGTACGACTACATTCTGCATAAAACAATATGACTCGGAATATTGAGGATATTTCCATCCAGTTGTCGCTATACCAGAAAACATTCGGTATTAGTTTTGTGCTACGTTGAGCATCATCAATCCACCTTTTTTTTGGGTCAATCAATCACAAACCGGGTAAACACATGACACGAAATCTACTGACGAACCATCAGCAATAAACGCCATTAGAGCCCGCGAACCATCATTAAAAATTGAATGCGAGTATTGGTGTAACGACGAGACGCGCAGTCTAGCTCATTAGCGGGTGCAATGGGCCGTCGCGAGCCAGATTCTCTGAGATGCCGCCGACTCCGAAGCGCCGCCGTCCAACGAAGCCAGATGACGTCTCGACCTCCGGTGCACTCGTCTCTGAAATGTGCGGTGAACAATTTTGATTTCTCGTGAAGCTTTTTTGACACTACAAAAAAGTCCTACAAACAATATATTATAAAATCCGAGAAATCTATAAAATCACCCAGGCAGCAAGCGTACGTCATAATGACGTATCTTATAGGTCATGGTAGACGTCATATTGACCCCAGAGTTGACGTCTAAATGACGGTCAAATGTCAGCGTCATTATGACGTCAGTATATGGCGTCATTTTGACGTTACATATAGTTTGTATATGACCTGTTAGGTCATACACAAGACGTACATATGACGTCACTCAAACGTTATAAACATCGTCATTGAGACGTACTTTTTTAGTTAATTTGGGGATATGAAGCAAAAAATGCAATGTTTTTTCACAATACTTGTAGCAACTGTTGGGATATTCGTATTTTTCTTGAAGAGAATCACAATCACACAGAAAAATTAGAAGGCAGTGTACTGGATGATCAATGACTGATACAAACTAGGTAGATTAGGAAACGTCAATGTCGTGGTTAATTTTTTTGATGCAAAGGATTAAGAAACTCGTGATCATGGAAAGAATTTTTATTTATAACAACATAAAACAATTTCGTTTCAGTAAGTAATACAGTAAAAAACTATTATAAAACTTAATTATGCAGATCATTCTGAAATATGTACTTAATTCGGAAGAGTTACTATAAGTTTTTCTTGCTAAAAGTCAGTAAAAATGTCATTGAATTTTTCACACTGGATTATGCTGTTTATATAGCACTTAATATGACTATAGTTTTTATTCAATTATTACTAACCATCTAGTACAATATTCAAAAATTAATTAAATCAAAATACACATTACATACCTCTAGTGTAAACACATTTTTTTCTGCCATATTATGGCAAGCCAATATGATTTTTAAGTTCGAGAGCAGTGTGTCCATCATACCACCAAGGACCCCTATAATAAGAACCACCATTTCAACAGAATGGTTTGGGTAGAGCCTGTGGAGTTCAAAGAGCAAGTCTCGATATTTAGTCCGTTTCTCCTCCTCTTTTCGGACGATGTTCGTTTCACCAGGAGCCGAAAACTCCATGTCGAAAATTGTCTTACTTTGATGGTCAAGGAAGACTACATCAGGCTTATTGGCTTGTATTTGCCTGAGGGTGGGGAATGAGTAGTTCCAATATATTCGGCACTTCTCATTCTCCACAACGGACAATATTCCCGGAGCATAAGGCAAAATCGGTGTCTCGTCTATACCGTACGAGTGTCGAGGATGGTAGTACAACACTCGTAGAACCGCGTTATGGCAGTGGATATAGGTTGAGACTGGATATAGGCTGTCGTGGGTCTCAGGCGCCCCACGACACGCTCTGCATTTAGTGTCGGGGATCTCTATATCCATCACGCGGCTACGGTAGACCAGGGTGTTGAAGACACCATCCTGGCAGGCCATTATGAATCCCCGGTCTCCGACTTCAGCTCACTTGACCTGAGGAAAGCAAAGGTCTAGTTTTTGGATAATCAAAAAAAAAAATTATTTTGACATTTCTTTCCACATCTTGTCACTATGATGCCTGTCAAGGCTAACGTAATTATTGCTACAACAATGTCAATAGTTATTTACCTAACAAGTGCGGAAAGAAGTACTTTTCCGCACGCGACGGCCGTTAAGGGCAGAAAAGACATTTTCCGTAAGAGTTAGGTACAATATTTTTCCTACGAGTGTTTTTGTTCATCTTAGTTATGAAAAAACAAGGTTTTTAATAAACAAGTTTTTATAATAATGCTACAAAATGACTAAAAAGACAGAATAGTTACATAGATCATTTAGTTAGTCCTAAATATCCTCATTTTCAACAATACAAAAATCGTGCTGAAAAGTAAAAATCGTACGGAAAAGTAAAAATCGTTCGGAAAAGTAACGATTTTGAATCGTACGGAAAACAACAACTTTCAAAACGAAAAATCGTGCGGAAAAGTAACTTTTCCGCACGCTCGTAGGAAAAATATTATTCTTATAAAAGTGATTGAATGAAACACAAAATGCATAAGACAGCAAGTGCAAGTGTAAGTGAAAGAATATTTGTTCAATATCAAGAGCGAGAATGTTACCATTCTGTTATCAAATATGATTTCAGAATTGGTAAATTCTGTAACGGTTGTGGAAAAACAAATTTTATGAATATTTTATTCATATTTTCTATGACAGGGTTATGTCCAAACATAACTGTGTTACCGCAGAAAAAATATTTCCATCATTTCCATCCTTGATGTGTATACTTGCTTCTGAAGAGCCTGCTTTCCAATTCTTCCAGTCTCCTTGATGAACTTGGCAAAGCGAAATAGATTTTCGTCGACAAAATGTATTGGGGATTAAATGCGAGAAGCGAACCTTGCTTCAATGAAATGAACGATTTATATGAGTGATATTTTTGAATAACATTCTTCCTATCTATTTTATTTACTGAATTTTCAATGAAAACTAGAGATAATTAGACGAATCAACTATCTTAATGAAAATGCATATTTTCACTTTCAGATTTTTTCTTTTCAGTTACAGTCTTTTCACAATATCTATCAGATGTAGTTCAATGTCAGGCGTAGCTTTAGCCGGAAAAGTAGTTGTTTTCTGATAGATATTACAAAAAAAAATAACATTTTTCAATTTTCTTGAAGAATGTTCCCCTTTTCAACATGAACACCTCCCTAGAGGTTATCTTTGGACGATAAAAAATAGCGACTAAAGTTTCTCTTTCAGCCGCATATGATTCCACAACAAATTTTATGAATATTCTATTGGTATTTTCGAACAAAAATCAGTATTTTTTTTAATTTCATCAAGTAAATATAATTTGATTCATTATATACGTATTCCTTTGTAATGATTTGTTTATGTTATTGTCATGTTATGAAAAATAAAGAAAACAAAATATGGGTCCTACTTTGAAACTAATAATTATTTAGGTAAACTATTTGGCGGCAGCACTTTAAGAATTGGCGGCGGCACATTTAGGAATTGCTGGCAGCACCTTAGAGTTAGCCCACGGCGTGAGTACTTATACTTTTCTACCTTGAATCCAAGTTGAGAAATCTCTTGAAGTGTCTACAACCGGTACATTTACCAAGCGAAAGTTATCGATAGATATTGGATACTTTATATGTAAGACATCAGACATCAGGTGATCAGGACCATGTATTTTTGGATTTTTTATGATCTCGAAAAACGACGAAAATACCGGGTGGTTCACAAACAACTGCTGAGTTGACCAGCCTATACAGTTCATAGGATCAATCAAGTAGCTTGAGAGAATAAGCAAAGCTAATCAAACTCAGACGATACCCCCATTAAAAACCAGCAGCATATCTACGATAATTGGGATCTAATGCAATTAAAATGATTACGATCATTAAACGGGAGTTAGAAGTCACCGAGCAAAACTCAATTTCACAGAGCATTCGATTTAGCGATCGTGCATGCTCGGTTGCGCACCAATAAGCCCTAAACCCCGCCTCTTGCTTAAGTCAGGCACGAAGCCGTTGGCTTAAACCAGCCATTTTATAGTCGCGAGGCGGGCTTTTCAAGCCCACAACATCAATATTGTGTGGAAAGCATGAAGTTCTATAAGTGTTCCACTCAAATGGTCACCGAGATTTGTCACAGTCACAGCTGCGCGCTATCAAAAGTGAATCTGTGAACATTTTTTCGGATCTGTTTGAATGCTCCGGTTAGTCCAACGCCTAGTTGCTCGCGTAATAAACAGCGAATTTGTCGTTAATGAACAATTTAACTGTCTGTGTACGTTGTAGTTTGATGACGTTGAGTTTTTGGTGTTGATTGATGGATTTTGGTGTATGTTTTCGGTGGAAAAGTTAGGTTTTGGTGTATGAAATGATGGACACCGGTAAGCATAATATTTTTATCCGATTCACCATTATTATTATTTTATTTTGAAAAGTTAATTTTGGATGTTCAGATTTTTCTAAAATTCTAGGGTGAAAGGGAAAAATTTTCGAAATCGAATTTTGTATTGAATGATTCTGAGAACAAATTTACCAGAATAAAAACCCTTTTCAAAGATTAATGAAATCACTATAGGTACTTATTTAGTGAAGTTCCATAATTTAGTACAATTTTTTATAAAAAATGTCACTTTTGAAAATTGTTCACATTAACGGAAAATGAAGGAAATCTTATGGACAACAGACAACAGAGATATTTTTTATAGATTTATGTTTTTTCAACTTTCAAGCTTCCTATAGTCTGACCCTCTTGAAAGCGGGACACCTACCTAAAATTTGCATGGATTTTCCGACGAACTTTTTTTAATAGTAGATACAGTTCGAAAATAGTTATTTATGCAACAAGTGCAAAAAGTAAGTGTTCAACGAGTTGCATACAACATTTTTTCTACTTTCATGCAAAAAGCAAAAAATTAATTATTAAGGTACGGCAGTAGGTGTTGGAAAATGAAATGCACAATTAAATAATTGATTATCACTATCGATTTGCATTGAAACAGATCACTATCATCTATTTTCCATTAATAATACTCATTTTAAAACTTTCAATTCTGTAATTGTCAGAAATAATTTTTGACTGACGTTTCTATAACCACAGTTGCATTATAAAAATCAAAATCATAGTAGCCGTGAGCGCGTATGTTATCACGAGGTGTGGTCATAGTTTGCTCTATACAGGTAGACGCCGGTTTGGAACAAAGCGGATCAGTTTTGATTATGGAATTTTTCTCGGGAAGGCATTGTTTGTTTAGCTCCGGCTGCTAACATTAATACAAAATAATATAAAATATGTAACTGCTTAAAACGTATTGCCAATCTCACAGAATATCTGCTAAATATGTAGTGGGTTTGAACATTTATGTTTGTCATGATGACAGTACGTTGAAATTGAATGACAGATGAGTGCAATAAAGAACTTCTTTTTCAACTAAATATAGTTCAATAAAGTTTTGCTTTTTGCATGAATTTAGAAAAACTATATTATTATGGGCAGAATTTATTTTTTTACGAATAGGTACAAATGTTGCCTATATTTTTAGAGGTAAACTCAGCCAATCACCATCCTGTGACATCAAGAATTATGAGATGTAACAATGTCGCACCAATGCAAAGTACAGACTTGGCCTATATTCGACTTATATCTGATATTATAGTCACAATACTCATTACATTCATTTAAACATGTATGAGAAATATATTTTATAGAATACACACAACCGTGGCGTGCGAACTCGCCGCTAAGTTAGTTTCTCCGACTAGTGGGTGTTGCACGTTGTTAATAAGCGAACATAACCTAGAAATCAGCATTCGAATCTTGTGTTTATTGAACAATATAATCTGTGGAGTTAGACTTTTGGCATTTGAATATCGAGAATGAATAATACTTAGTGTGTGCCATTTGAAAGGTTTTGTACTGTTTCATCATGGACTTGCTGTTGATTGTAGATAAGTATTCGGTTTATTGTTCGTACATAATCAAACGCATGATTTTCTGAGTCAACTGAGGTTTCCACAATGGTGCGATAACTGTTCCTATATATACATGTGAAAACGAAAAATATCTACCAAACAGTCAGGTGTTGTACACAAACTTCTCCAAGGAATATATTAACTCTCTTTAATTGGATTCACTATTTCAATGAATAGAGAAAGATCGAAATCTAGAAAACTATAGAACAGTTGATATCACAGTGTGACCTATTTGTGATATGACATGTGGACTTAATAACATGCGTTAGTGACTTTCTATGAGACATCGCATTTCATGTCTGAGAGACTACAATGCCTGAATATATTGTGACTTCAATGTCGCAGGTCACAATGTGATGTCACCTTCACATGTTTCTTGTATCACATGGTCGGCTGAGAAATTACAGAATTTTTATTCTTGAAATTTAAAATCACCATTGGATTGAATGAGTGTGTACGAAATTCCATAAAAAAAATATTCGATATTTTTAATTGTGTGGTTGAATCAAAGAAGTTTTTATCATGAAATAATTCAAATACCTATATCTGATGGACTGAAAAGTAAAATAAATATCGTATAATCACTGATGATTATGTGGCAAATAAAATAAACGAATCAACTTATTTCTTCTCATCAATAAACCATGGAGCAAATGAAACATTAGAAAAAATGTTGAACAAACTTACAAACTATTGTAAACAGAAACAGTAATGTTGCGGCGGGCTGCGAAGATCGCGTTCTAGCTGCCCGCCGCGACAGATCGCGTTCTGTGTGCCAGAGCCTCAGATTAATATACTCTGAGGCCAGAGCCTTTATGGAGCTGCTCCTATATGGCCATCATCTTGGGGCTGCATTCGCCTCTACTTTATTTGACATATTATACTCTACATCTACTGCAAACTGTCAAATTCCCTCAGAACAACAGAATATTGAGCATAGAATGAAGGCTTCCACGGCCGGAAGTATGATCGAAAACACTATGTGTTACGTCGGCGTCGCTCTTCGAGACGAACTGTTAATTACCTACATAAAAAGTATTATAGTTAGAGTGCCCATCGGCAAAAAAAATTCTGATACATACCTACTCTCTCCAAACTTTCTGTATGGCTTCTTTGCTTCTTTGGACCTAGTCTGCCGCCGTTTTTCTCTGTGATTATTTTTGGTTTAAGGGGCGTTTTTCAACAAAAATTTTTTTTAATGTGTTTCCCTCGTGTTTCCTAACCACGGTATGAAACAACAGAGGGTGATTTGTTAAGTCGTTTTAAGAAAGTTCCTATGTCCGAAGTTGCTTCGTTTCTGAGATAAAGGAAGTTGGAGCTTTTTTTAACGACCTGTATCTCAGAAACGAAGCAACTCCTAACGAATCAAAAAAATTGTAATTTTCAATGAACTCCTTCTTTGCATTATACAAAATAATGATAATTCAGTGATAATAATTCAATTCAATTCACAAAAGTATGCAATGTTTTCTAATCACGTAAAATGATCGTCCGTAAACCGACTTTACAGACAACCAATTTTTTCGAATTTGAAATTCTAATGGCTTCTTTCTCGAGCTATTGTAAATTGTTGTGATGTACTCTGCCGAGAATTCCGAACAATCAATAGCATTGCCGTTTCACGTCACAATTAAACCGATTAGAATACGCCCTTCGGCTGATTGGGTCCGGGAGAGTACGTCACAAAGAGCCCTAGTATTGTAGTAGCTTTGAAATTTAACTCCAAAAATATTTTCTGGGTTCATTTGTTCATTTAGTTGTGTATTTTAAAGCACATTTGGAGTGATAATATTTTTTCGTGTTCTCGTCTATTTAAGATAACATTCTAAAAAGCAGTAACTTTTCGAAAAAAATTTTTTTTTCTTTCTTCACTTGTTTAGATTTTTTGATTCGATCAATCAGCTTGGGGGGACTATGGAGCTGCTATTAATTATCTTTATTTCTTTATTTATTTACCCATTTGTTGATTTTTTGCTATAAAATTCTTCTCATTTTTCATTTCACAATCACATGTAAATGGCATATTATTTTTGGTTCAGTGTAGAAGGTAAACAATCTATAATAAAAAAGTTAATAGTAAAAGCGGTAAACAATTAACATACCTACCCGCCTATATTTATGTAAGTAAATTACATTTTGTCACGAGTAGACTCTTTGAAGGAACGAAGAAATTCACGTTTTCCTCATGTCTAACGATTTTCTTAGCAGTTTAGATGAGGTCATGACCACAGACTATGCAAGCTTTGCCTGTGCCCTACATTTACTAAACAATTACTTACTTACTATGCAGCTTTACATGCTTGCATAAAATGTAATCGATTTTTTTTATACGATTCTGTCAGCCAATTGTCATGACAATTTCACTCACTATATGAAAGTCGCGTGTCCTGCGATATGATGACCAATCAGAATGGGATTTCGCGAAAGTACACGCTTCCTTTCGCTTCTTTCTTTCCGATCCGGAAAGACCACGTCGTCAAGTCAACCACAAATATAAACAGCAATGATACATCTTGTAATCTAATATGACATAAACGTCAGGTTGACAGACTTCATGTTTATTATTCAATAGTTGCAACTATTGAAGAATTCACTTTGTTTACTCGATCAAATTTCAAATAATAACTTGGTTGGTACCCTTTCTTGGGAAAATCATTGACAAAAGTTGGTTTTCTGTTTCGTACTAAGAAGTATTTCACTTCCCATCAACTGATTATGATTTATAAGGCACCTGTCCTGGAATACTGTTTCCATGCATGGAGTGCAGCACCCAAATACACATTGAAACTATAAGATTCTGTCCAAAAAACAGCCATTCGCTCACAAGCTCGCTTACTTCTTTGGAACACTGCAAAAAGATTGACAATTTGTCTCTGTTTGATGGTTTGATGGATATTTTTAACGGTCGACGCTCTTCCGAAGACGATGCTCTTCCGAAATATCATTTATCGTTCCACCTTTAGCGGTACCATTGAGACTGGCCCGTCGAGCTCAGTCCTCACATCCTTATGCCGTCACTTTGGAGGCATGCTGAACATCTCACTGCTTCTGGAGGTGTTCACTCAGGCATACAGCCTGCAGAAATTCAAGAAAGACACCAGTTGCTGCCTACTTTCCCTCGGATCTCACGATGTTCTTTGAATATTAAGGATATACCTTTGCGTGAGAGCCAGAACATAAAAAAAGTAAGTTTTTTTGTATGTTTGACAATAACCAACTCCAATACTGACAAGCATTTTTGAAGAAATTTCTAATATGGTATCACACATGAGGGTTGTCATTTCAACTTTTTAAGTGGTAGTTGAGGGGACGGAGGGGGTGCCAGGATCGAGGTTCCCTCATATACCGTTTTGGTTACCGTACGACCTAGCATCGAATCGTGTTTCGACATTTTCTTGATATCTGTGTGTCATTTTCGAAATTTTTCCACTGGCAACTTTCAAATTTGACACACTGTATATAAACCCACGTCGAATTCGAACATGTGCCTGTGCACCATTAACCTGAAATAAATTTGTAAAACCCTAATAGAAACTCGATTCTTTCGTTATTTGATCAGGCTACCGGTATCTTTGAACAAAACGTAGACATCCTTTTAAGCAGCTTTTCTAATAATGTTACTCAAACACTTCCCGATATCCAAAGCAAACAATGAAATTAATGTATTTGAGTTCCGTCTCTGTATACTCACGACAATTTGTTTTTTCTGTACCATTTCAAAACGACTGGATATTTGAAAGACAGGAGACAGGATAGGACTAACTGAGTATTGGCAGACACCTAACGGCAAAAGCTTGACAAAACTTGAAAATCAAGCTTCATAATCATAGAATGCTTGACATGGAACGATGTTGGGCTTGATCTGTTTTGAATTGGTGACAAGAGTTTTAATAAGCCGTTAATAACTGAATAAAATCGCGAAATCGAAAATATTACGAACTGTTTTCGAAATATTTTGGAAAAACAAAAAGGCTCGTTTTTTGATCCTCTAACTCTTTTCGATACGTTGGAATTCCAAAAATGGGCTGACGTTCGGGATAGGTACATCGGATATATATATATATACATGTGGGGGTCGTCCATTAATCACGTGATGTTTTTTAAACCCCCTCTTCCCCCTGGTGATATGTCAAAAATATTTGCTTGTAAATTGTACGTGCTTGAAAAACCCGTTTTTCGTGCAAAAAGCAATTCACAAGCAAATATTTTTGATCCTTGTGCCTATAAACTGCAAGACAGTTCACAAAGTCATTTGGTTCAGAAGTATTAATTTTATCAATCCTGGAGGAATTTATCCTGCGGGGTCAAAAACCCTGGGAGGGAACCCATGTATCTGAATCGGCCTTTAACATTAGAATTTGCTAAACTATCTGTCTTAAGAGGTGCGCCAGGTGCACATGGGTCGGAATTTGAGAGGTATGCATATGTTTGTTCGTATTTTTATCGATATTTTCTTTATTTTATTTTCGCCCCTGGACCAACATCTGATATTTTCCGAATTCGCCGTAAAATTTTCTACGCGTTCCCTATATGGCCTTCATGGTGACAGGGGTGTAACATTTTTTATTTTGAATTTTTCAACGGTCCGATATTTTTCACTATTTTTCAGATTTTATTTTCGCGAGTTTTTGTTACTTTTTTGAGAAGGAGAGGAGTACAAGCCCAACTGGTATTTTTTTTTGCCGTAATTGTCCATGCCTTTCTAGTGTTCAGTGTTCATGTTTTTCACTATTTTTACGAATTTTTCAGAATTTTCAGTTGTATTTTTATCGATTTTTTTTTCATTTTATTTTCGCCCTGGACCAACATCTGATATTTTCCGAAATCGCCGTAAAATTTTCTACGCGTTCCCTATATGGCCTTCATGGTGGCAGGGGTGTAACATTTTTTATTTTGAATTTTTTAGTGGTCCGATATTTTTCACTATTTTTCCGATTTTATTTTCGCGATTTTTTGTAACTTTTTTGAGAAGGAGAGGGGTAAGCCCAACTGGCATTTTTTTGCCGTAATTGTCCATGCCTTTCTAGTGTTCAGTGTTCATGTTTTTCACTATTTTTACGAATTTTTCAGAATTTTCACGACTAACACATTTTTTGTCGTAATATTCCACGTCCGAAACCTTAGAAAAAAATTCTGAATTCCTATACGCCTTTCGGGAGAAGGGGGTAAAATTTATCGAAACTAAATTATTCGATGGTCCGATGTTTTTCACTTTATTATGGAGTTTTTAGATTTCATTTTAGATAGTTTCCCCTACTTTTTTCGAGAAGAAAGGGGTCAGAGTCCTCACGACCGACATTTTTTTTGCCGTTATTTTCCACTTCCGAAACCGTCGGTAATGTTTCCAAATTCCCAGTCTTGAAGGAAGTAAAGGGAGTAAAATTTATATTAAATTATTCGACGTTCTGATGTTTTCCACAATTTTTGCGGATTTAATTCAGGCAAAATTGCTAAAATAAACAAAAAAATGCGAACTTGCTGAAATTTGGCAAAGAGTTTTAAAAATACATATATTTTCAAGAACTGATGAGTCCCGAACTCTAAAGGTTGAGCTCGAGCCGCCATGTTGAAAAATTGGGGTAAACGCATTTTCGCAAATACTTTGACATTCGTGCACTGAATTTTGAATTGCACAGAAATTATTCAATGAACAGTAATTACTTCCTATACTCAATTTATTTAGTAAGCATTAACACACAAATTATTTTTATTGTTTAAAAAGATGTTTTTACACGACATTTTTATTTTTTTTTATTCCCCCGTCTATTTCTCTCTTCTAGGTAGGTTCTGGAGGAAAAAAAATTCAATTTCATTGTACAGTTGAGCATTGGTCGTGAGTGGATGAAAATATAATATTGACTGAACAATACCTCTTATCTAAAAATCATCGGAATATGCATGATCATCCGCATTAACATCGCCTGCATCAGTCTCCTCGTTTACGTCATCAGGATCAAAATATTCATCATCCAGCTCCACGAAACTTTCAAAACTATTGAGACATTGCACTCTCTGGCAATTCCCGCAAACTGGGAGCATTTCAGCCCTACTTTTTTGCAACCACATGCATCTCTCATGGCAATCATTTGTACAGTTGCAGGAAATCAATTGGTTCTACAATCTAATACTTTTATCCCTTGTATAATAAATAACTATTTTTTAAAATGGTCACTTACTGCCATTTACCTTTTTAGGCAGTATAATTGATACATCATCTGCAATAGCTGCGCCTCATTCAACAAACTTCACGCTCATGCAAAAAAGTCCTACTTTACGAACTTGTATCATAAATAGCTATTTTATAATATTTCTGTGAATAAGTTAAACCCGTATATTTCATTGAGAAAATCAGCGGAATAGTTCAAATCGTGATTATAATATCACTTTCAAAACCATATGATATTACCATAATTTTTTACGCTCCACATCCTTCTCACTGAACCAAAGTCGAAAGGTTATCGCTTAATGTCAGAGATAAGCCCGTATCGTTCACATTTTTCAAGGCTCACTTAGTTCTAATGATGTGTAGCACATTATAACTTTTCAACCGTTAATACACATAATATATAAAATATTTCCGAAACGCCACTATCCAGATCATTCCACCTTCCTCCCATAGTATAGGTTACTTTATTGTCTTTCTCACTTTCAACCAGAAAACTCTTTTCGTGAATTTCTGTATAAAGATCTTTCAAATACATTAGATAAAACATTAATGTGATCTTAATCACTGTCTTCATCACTTTCACTGTCAACATTTATTTCAAATTTATAATTTTAATCTCTATATGAGTACGTTTATCTCGACGGTCTCTATCGGCTTCAAATTCGATAGCATTGAGTCAATTTAAACCACCCTTCAGTTTATATCGCAATATATATGGAGGAATCCATACGATTAAAAAAACATAACTTCACAAATGAAAAAACTGCCCTCTTCTTTGGAAAATACGTTCTTTTTCTTTATTATCATTTTGTTCTCCATTTTGAGAAAGAGAAACTCATCCAATTACAGACAATTGAGACGATAAGCAACCAATCTGAATTTGGCTACTTTTACCTGACATCTGTCAGTTTCAAACTAGTTTATCTCGTAATTTCACTTCTCTTCAAGGTGATTGGTTGAGTCCAATCCTATATTTTATGGAATTGACTTAAGTGGTTCAATCCAATCCAAAAACTGTAATATGTCGGTTAGATGGATCGGATCCAGTCAAGTCAAACCCACTTTGAGCGGATCCAAAGTTTGAGATAAACGTACTCTATGGAATCGACATAGTTCTCACTATTTTTGTTCATTGATTATCATACCTATTACTAATTATAATTGTTCTATTCTTCTCAACTGCGACTATTCTCTTAATTTCTGTTCTGATCAGTTCCATTACTCTCTTATTTAATTTGACAGTAGTATTTTTGTATACTGAATCGATGAATGAGTTTCAGGCTTCTCGTTCCATACACCGACCACTGCCATGTCCCAAAGGGTTTAGGTGCCAGTGCGAAGAGTAATTATTTAGTCTGATCCAACCAGAACGAACTAACCTTACGTGAACATTTCAGTGTGTGGAAATTGAACACATAATAAATTTTGCAAAGAATAATTTTCTAGTCTGATTTAACCCGTATGGGTCTTGGTGGCGAGTAGGTAGTGTGCCCGCTTGCTAAGCCAAGGTACGCGGGTTCGATTCACCGCGCCGTTACCGGTCTCGTGCATGGCATCACACGTTAAAAGATACCGGCTGCGTCTGCCCTAGCTCTCACGGTTCCCCGGGCCGGGGGTTGGCAGCGCACCCCATTTATTTGAAGTGTTGAGTGCGTATGTATGCTTATGTTTGGTAGTTATCAGATTAACCTCCCCTCCGGCGACCATCCCCGCCCAGAGCACCGGGAGGCGGCGAGGGGGGCCCACCCGGCGCCCCCAACGGGGAGACCCCCTTCAGGGAGGCTCCTATCCTCATGACGAGGGTGCGGAGTTCCGTAGTCTGGTTTCCATAGTCTCCATATTCTCCAAGCCTGTTTGAAGTACCGAGTTTCTGTTATTACCAATTTCCCCCTGGCCTCTCGGGGGGGGGGAAATTTCTTCGGGTATGTTGCTTCTTTTGGAGGGAGTTGTACTCTAGTAGCTGTTCCCGGTCCTCCAATCAGGAAATTGGATCTTGATTTTGGTGTTTTTTCTTCCATTTCTCTAAGTTTGTAAGAACTTTACCATTGCGCCACGGGACCATAAATGGTTTTGAGTGACAACTGGTGTAATGAACAGTTTCTGAAATTTTATTTGAAAATTGACAAATAAATGATGACAGATAGTACTAACCAATATGAAATGTATGAGAGCAATGTATGTTGGTTTGCATATAATCAAATCGTTGATTAATAGAAAATCATTCATTAACAGGGGTAATTAATCAACAATTTTGAGTGCGTTAAAATACACCATAAATGAACGGTCGACGGAAAATATATTATTAACAAATACATGAAACGTGTCCATTGCTTGTTCCTTCTTGTAGGGAGGTATCGTAAGTACAGGCCTTTTATTCAACGAATGTGTTGAATACTGTATTTTGTAATATTGAAAATTGTTTAGGAACAAGACTATAAATTATATTTGTGACTAGATTAGAGCAATATCATGTCATGGGTTATTCGAAGGTCATCTCGAATGAGTGAAGATTACATACATTGAATTTAATTGAATTATAAAATGTGATGGTTGATACCAATAGCACCAACAAATCTTAACTAGAATTTGGAAATACTGGGTGTTTTCAAAGGTAAACCATCCTATTTTTACACGATATATAACTTACCAATATAGTTGCAAAAGTCACCGATATGGTTTCATGGACATTATAAAAATAATAAGAGATACAAATGTTGTTAAAAAGAAAATGAAGTTGAGCGGACTTCTATTTGGGATTGAACGTGAATCTAGTAGTTGTCTTCTATTATATTCAGATTCGTATTGATTTTTTCCTTGTCCGGTCGGTACTGTAAAACATTGGAGTTAATATTTCAAGAACATTTTTCTATATCTCTATCGAAAATCATCAATTGATAATTGAATATGGTTATGAATAAATAAAGAATGTAGACAAATAAAATTCCAGAAAAAAAATCTCCTCTAGTAGGATTCGAGCCCACGACCTCTCGATTGCCAGTCAGTGTTCTACCAACTGAGCTACCAAGAAGACTTGCGTGTCAACTGTATATTGGGATACAGCTTTTTCTTAGAATTTTGATGTTGATAGTATCACCTTCAAACTACGGTATTTGTGAGGTGTTGGAGAGTTACAGGTTGGATGGGAACTCATTCGTTTTCAATGATCATCAAGATCCTATATACCTTTCACAACTACCATCGTCGACATAATATAGCGATATCCTGCAGGGATTGTGTGTTGATCAAAATTCTAGGAAAAAGCGGTATCCCGATATGCGCAATTGGAATGCATGTGTTCTTGGTAGCTCAATTGGTTGGAACACTGATAGGCATTCTAGAGAACGTGGGTTCGAATCCTGCTCGAAGATAATCTTTTTGTAGTAATAGAAAATAATTTTGATAGATTTTTTTTATTTCTACGGTTGGATACTTGAATAAATACTCATCAGAATTGGTGCCTCCTCTGTCAGATTAGTTTGTCAAGCCCGATTAAACGGCAACCTAAAGTGATTGATGGACTCCGTTACTCGTTTAACTGTATTCAAAAATATATAAGATTTATTATATGTATGTATCAATTTGCTACTGGCACTCGAAAGTTTGAAAATCGTTTGCATGTATGTATAATTAGAATTTTATTTTAATGGATAATTTAGTTGGCTGGAGTAGATGATTTATCTGACAATCACATAAATTTGTAACAAAAGAAAATTCCGCTGCCAATAATTGAATTTGAGGTATAGATAAACCAGGACAGCTCTCTATTTTCATTTTCAAAATAACCTTCTAGGAGTTATTTAAAAGATAAACGACTATTAAATGTATTTTTTTATGTTCCGGTTCCCACTAAAATATATAATGGTAATATAACATCGTAAAAGCCGAGAGAAAGTGGGTAGGAATTGGTGTTCTTCTTGAATTTCTACAGGCTGTATGCCACAGGAAAACCCTTTCACCGACGAGAAGAATGGCTTTTTTAAACAGAATCAGTGTGTGTTCAGGTACTGCACTCCATATTATATTAATCTATTGACGGAAAATGGAATAGATCTTGGCACGGAACAGTAAACAAAGTGTTTCAGAGGCAGTTTTAGAAATGGGCCTCACAAGATTTTCCCATGTAAGTGTACTGCTACTGGTAATACCGAACATCCGAATGAATACTTTTGACCTAATTACGCTGGCCATTATAAGATCGGAAAAAAGACATGCTTTCGTTTTGTTCGTATTGAATTTGTTTGATCCCCATTCTAGAATTTTTGCCATGTTTAAACCTTGTATGTTCTTCCCCTGTTCTTTTCTGGTTTCGCACGCTGACTTCGGAGATTTTGAATAGAATGCGGTATGAAGGATACTATCATCTGCAAAGGCGTGTACTAAGTATGAGGTAGCACTCAAAAAATCATCATGAGAAGGAGGAACAGTGTTGGTGCTAGAAGGGATCCCTACGGAATATCAGCATTTATAGTTCGGATGTCAGATGAAACTCCATCAACCACCTCGTGGAGAGATCTGTCTAGAAAAAGCTAGATAGCAAGTAACATAACTGGGGGCGGGGCAAGCCATGGGATGGAAGCTTCGCGAGGTGTCTCCAAACTTAAGACCTACTGTGAGATTTCCCTCATTCTTCGATACCCCAGGGCATCTCTCACTAAAACATTCACCTCTAGGTAGGTCCGTCAGGCAGGTGCCTCATCTCCGTGAAGTGTGACAAAACACATTTTATGTACTCAAATACTCGCATACTATATTTGCATGAGAAGGTAGGAGTCTTCAGAAACGATATGAACTTTTCCTTTTCCTTCTCCGATCATTTTTAGCAGAGTTATGACCAATCATATATTCGCCTCCGCCAGAACTTTCAGAAATTTGATGTCGGCGTTCAATCACGTTTTCTGAGAAAACGAGCGCATTTCATAAGAAATTACTTGGAATAATTTTTGTGGAAAATTGAATTGTTTTTCACCCTGTTGAGTTGTTTTTCCGATTAATCATATACTTTCCAAGATTACAGCAAAAATTTATTTGTATATTTTGTTACGGTTCAGAGGTATGACTGAGAAATAAATACGAAAATATTTTAATCATCCTGTGTATGTAATCGCTATGGGTACAGGTTCAACAAGGGAGTTGTCAAAAGGTACATTTTTCGGACAAAATAAATTAGATCTATCGTTTTGTCGCGAATATTCAGCTAAATAGATTATTTGAGGTCCATTTGTTGGCTCAAATCGCACCCTGCGGATATTTTCTAGCTGGAATTCCAGATAACTTGAAGAAACCATAGACCTAGTTGGTCTGCACATTGTGGATTTTTGTTCCCTTCAAGTTAACTGCACGTTAAGGCCACCCTCCATCCAAGGTAGGTCCCAATGTCCTTTTTCTCTTAATCATTGAACCAAGTTACCCTCAGTCTAACACTCAACCCCTTTTCAGGCCTTCTTTTTCTGTTCCCGAGCAGTTTTTACTCTTTTACCTTCTACCCTACACCCTACGAGTTTATGAAGCCAGTATACCATTGCATCATCAACACATCAGTCGCGAAGAGCAGGAGCCCCCACTTCATTGAGTGACATTACGACGACCCGTCGAAAGCATCGATCGAAAGAACATCAAGAAGACGGATATCGAGAGCGAAATCAGATAAGCCCTAACTTAGTCTCTCACAAATTTATTCTAAGACAGTATATCCTATCACGAATCAAATAAATCAATCAATAATTCATGCGCGAAGCTCACCTGCAAGGGATGATATACTTATTATGTAAACTCTAGTATGATCATACCAGAGGGCCACGGATAACCCTTTTTGTATAACCCTGCAGTAAATAATAGATGGTGTAGTTCGGGTTTGTAACTCCTACAATCGTAATTATCACAGTAGTCTTTATTGTTATTGTTGAAATCATCATTTCATCTGTCAGTTGCGTTTGACATATTCAAACTTCAATTTTTTTATCTTTTCCGCTAAAGGCGTTGTCACAGTACAACGACAAGTTGACTATTACCAGCCGTTGATCAACGATTGCTAATAAACCTCTCTCTATTTACCTGACTTTAATTAACCCACCCCAATTAGCCGTGCAAGTATAAGATATAAGTATTTTACCCCTGCTACCGCTTCCTCGGAATTTTTCCAAGAACGGGGTAGCAATTTTTAAACGAAAAAAAAAATAATGTTCCACCTCTGGAATTTTGGTAAACAATTTTTTTTCGTGTTACCAAGTTTGGTGGTGCTACAATCGATTCTTGTCTCAAAACCCAGTCGTAGTGGATTATTTGCCAATATCACAAAAGTTATCTCCGAAAAATATTTTATGGTGTATCATGTTTAGTGGAACTGTACCTAGTTTGTTTATGAGCTATCATATAAAGTTTTTAAAGTCGTTTAACCGATCCGTCAAGTGCTCTCCACGGCTTTTCGGGCTTCTCATCTTCATGCGTCGTAGAGTTAATGAAAACACCGAAAGCACTAGCCTCTGGAACCCATCTATTTGCGCACTCATTTTACTAATGACTTATTAGTGATTCCGTTGTTTGTCATGTTGGTTCTTGAGACAGCAGTGAACCAGCCGGGAGCGGAACGCCAGACACCTCCAGCGTTCGAATCCATTTAGTGAACAAATTTACTCGGCAAATATTGTTCTTTTTAACAGATTATTATTGATTCAGGGAAAGGCGAAAGACATGTGCATGCCCTGAATCGACTAGGGGACCATTAAACGATTAGTTGAATTGTAATGAGGATTTTGTAGAACAAAGTAGGTACGACGAAAATTTGGAAATATTTAAAATATTTATTTTCAGCGATAATTTTGAAAAATGTGATCTCTCAAAAATTGTGTCTTTAGTAGGTACTAACAATAATCGATTAAATGTCTTCTTAAATGATTAACTATACATCGAATTTGCATCAACAAAAATTTTAAACGGTTTTCTCATTTTGTTGAATAAACAAAGTAAAAAAAAGTTAAACGCTCGACCAATCGTATGATACAAGAAACATGTAAAGGCGACATCACATTGTGAAGTGCGACACATCCCATTTGAAAATGTCCGCCTCAAGGAAATTCATTGTGATTACAATACGATTCACAAGCGCGCTGGTTTCACAGCTGAATAGTTATTTTTCTAACAAGTGCGGACAGTGAAACTTTCCCGCACGCAACTGCCGCGAACGACGGCGACGCGAGGAGGAGTTCCCAAGCAGTCAAGGGCGGGAAAGACACTTTACGCATGAATTAGGAACAATATCTATTTTTTCTACGACCGCATACAGATTCAAGAAACACATTGAAAATGAATATTTTATTTCAACATACAAAAATTTCAATGAAAATCCACAAATTATTATTAATATTAATATTAGAAACACAATTTGTTGCATTCTGCAAATGAGTCAGAATAGCCGGTCCATCAGTTGATGACAACTTGGTTCTCATAGCAAATCTTTGGTTACCACACCAAACCACTTGACTCAGCTTAGTTTGATTGTTATGTGGATTGATTTTGAGAAATGTATAGGGAAGATATGTAAGAGTATCGTAATTTCTATTTCATTCAATAAAAAATTTGCGAAACCAAAAAAAATAATCTGATTAACTATTTAAACCTATATTAGTTTGAATAGTAATATACAGGTAAAATCAATGAAATGTACATATAATAACGTTACATTGACATCTTCTATTTTTCCGCACTAGTGTGGGAAAGCGATTTTTCCCGCACTAGCTCTTCAATTTCAGAAACTTCAGGTCCTCCCTGAAGAGCATAGCATAAACATTTGGTTTTTCACAAGGCGGGTATAATTCAATAACAGATTGAATGTTTTGAATGGTGTGCAGGTCACTGGACAACGGTTGAATTTTTTTTTTATAGGCTGCATATTATTTACTACATTTTTGAGATCTTGTAAAAATGTAATTCTTGTATCTAAAACAGTTATAAACTCTTTTCTGAAAAATTGATTTATGTTCAATTTTCATCAAGTTTTCTGGGTATTTTCTGTGATGCCTTCAATTCCGTTTTTTTGTCATTTTCAATCAGGTTTTTTGATTCATTGTCCCTGCTTCGAATTTCTGAAAGACTTCTCATTGTAGCTTCTATCTCTAAAATGCCGTCTATAATGTTTAACGATTTCATAAGCTTTGTTATGATTTTCAGTTTGTATAAAACATCAAACAGTATATGAAGTCAAAACTAAGTATTCTTTAACTTTATATGAGTTTCAGACAAAATATGCGTTAGCGTACGTTGTACCGTTCTGAATAACAGCACAAATCAAATAACTTGTTACTGCAATATGATAAGGAAATAGAAATACACCAGTTTCAAAAATCATTTGATTAATTTTGTATTCACCAATCTTTCAACTCACAGTTTATTTGGGGGTAACCCCCCCAATCCCCCTATGTACCCGTCCCTGAAAGTTCTGCAAACTTGGAGTAGTATTGAATATATTATTTCATATCACGACTCAAGTTTTCAACCAATTCTAGTGTACGGAACATTTTTTTCATCGACCTATAAAGTTTTTCTTTGATATACCTACCATAAGAGAAAATTCCAAAAGTTCTGCAAACTTGACAGAGACATCGGAAAAATATTCCGAAGAGTTGTGCAGATTTGCAACCTTTAACGTTTACCGAAACATAAATTTTTTAATTCGTGGTCTGTTTTTTGATCAAGGTGGTCTCGAAATGATTACAAAAGTTTTGAAACTTTGTTGCAAATTCTGAAAACATATATTCTGATGCATTTACAAATTTGCAACCTTGTACACGATCGGAACCTTATGCAATTTCCCGTACAAGGTTACAAATTTGTGAACGCATCAGAATAGATGTTTTAAAAATTGCAATTATTTCGAGACCACCTTCAAGTTAATTGCCATTTTGACAATGTTCCGGACTTCGGAACAAGTTGCAAACTGAGACTTACTTTCTCGTTGTACCATTCACTTGACCAAAGTTTGAAAACTTTTGGAAGTATGAATTGTGTGTATGAATTGAAACAATTGTACTAAATATCATGTTTTACTTTTCAGTTCAATAGTTTATAAATAAAAGCTTCTGGGTATCAGCTCTTTCATCAGATTTTTATACAATTAGAAATTGTAATATCCATCTCAACAGATATGCTTGCTCGCGGTCCTTCTGTTCTCCGAAAGCACGGTGAAGAGATTTCAGAGAATAGGTACTTAAACTCATAAGAGGTTTTGGAAAATGGCTCAAGTAACACAAACGTAAACCGTTATATCAATTGGGCACCAAGTCCAAGTGTTATTTTATGTAATTGACATTTCCACTAATGTAAATAATGATCTACTTGCATTGTTTTATCTACAATGAGATAGGAGAAAAATTCTTTCTTACTGAGTTGTTTATTTTGATTTTTTCTGTCATGTATTTTACGAAAAGGAAGGTAATGATGGAAGTTGAAAAACTTCAGTACCTAGCAGAGCCGGATTTAGGGGGGCTATGGGACTATCAGCCCCCGGCGGTGAATCTTCAGAGGCGGTAAAGCAAGCAGCAATATACTCGTCGCCGACGAGGCGACAAGTATATTATATTGCTTCTTGCTTTTTATATGCCGCCTCTTAACTGGTCGCCTTTTGAAGCAAACGCGCAATTAGCGACCGCCGGCACCGCATCAAAAGGACTAGGTTGGGATGCTGTTTTTGTGAAAATCATAACATTCACTAATCAAGCGTCAGCGGTGCCTCGGACGCTACAATACAAAAGCGGCTGCGGTACATACTTTTATTTGATGAAGATAAAAAAGCTGCATTCTAGTCATTCTACTAAGTAGGGGTAGTTTCGTCTAACTCAATAACAAGTAACAATAACAAAACCAGAGTTCAGTATTCAATAGGTTGTCATTGGTAATGGTTAATATTAAAACCGGAATTTAAAAAAATTAGTAAAAAAGAAGGTGGTGCATTCTGGAAACGGCAGAAGATGAATAAACAAAAGAAGTTAGATGAAGCTGTCCAGAAATGCCCTAAAATACATTAATTTTTTTCTCAGTTCAAATGAGACAGAATTAGAATCGTCTCCGGGAACTTCACGTTCTCAAGAAGGGAATGGTAAGTTTTATCAACAGTAATTATACAAGTGATGGTAATTTTTTGATAATTTTAATGAGATGACGAGTGCTATAATCTAGTTAAAATTATCCAAAAAAAATATTACCACGAATGTAATTAGACTTAATTATTTTTTTACATGACATTTGTCAGTGTCATCTTGACAACTTGAACAAAGATCCAATCAAACAATGTGAAAAAATAATTACTGTAATTTACTACAAAGAAGTTATCACTTATAATTGCACAAGTGGTTTGTATTTTATCGGGTAAATTTAGGTTGTTTAATAAGAAACTGTTTCCTAGCAATTAGACGAGAATAACTGTCAACTATTAAAAACACGACACCGAGGGTGGAGTGTTTTTAGGTTGAAAGTTATTCGAGTCAAATTGCTAAAAGAAACAGTTTAGAATTTGAACAACACAAATTTAACCGATATCAATACAAACGTCGAGTGTAAAGCCGGCCTTCCACACCAGCTTTTTGCCGCTGGCTTCTTGTCTCTAGCCAATCAGATCCGACGCTACTTTTGAAGTACTCTGATTGGCTAGAGACAAGAAGCCAGCGGCAAAAAGCTGGTGTGGAAGGCCGGCTTAATTCGACAGGACAATTTAATGAATAAAAAATTCAGAAACATATCAATGTCAAACTATTTTGGCAACCAACACGCGATAATTGATGAACAAATGAATAAGTGGAAAAAACCACTAGTGTATTTGTCGCTGTAGAAGTTAAAGCTAAACTTTTGCCGCTGTCAAAGTGACAATTGCACTGTGACATATGCGATTGATTTTTTATACATGAATTAAATTTTCAGTAGTAATAACATTGATAATTATAGTACAATCCGAAAGCTTGTTGCTTGGAAACCCTTCGGCGTCGGTCTGTTTCCTATAAGCAACAAGCTTGAGACAGAAAATTTCATTAATCTTCTCGTCAGTATTAGAACCAAAACATGACGTCACTGTCATTTTGACGTTATTGAATATTTGAAACTTCAAAATCGAAATAAATTAAAATATGCATATCCATAGCAACGTGCCTTAGAGTGAAAACAGACCATATGGTCTGTTATCAGTATAATGTTGTTCTGATAGGTTGTATTCAACCACATGACCTCAGTTTAACTAATTTCATTGGATTTCCGCTTGAGCAAAAATGTTCAGTGTAATTTTGAGCTATTAATTGGTCGATTTAAAATATTTTCTCATGACGATTGACTGACAGGATCGTATAAAAAAATAATCGGATTTATATGAATTATTGGGAATGTCACTTTGTTTCGTCAATTCAAATAGCTTCGAAGTGATGAGTTAGAGAATCTGCGAAACATCTGTTCGAAAATGCACAAGAAACACTTGTATTTGATTCAAGCTGATGCTTTCAAATAACATAGAATACTCAAAAAAATAAAAAACGCTAGACTCAAAACAATTTATGAATATTTTTCCGAAAGAGACACATAACGATGTAAACTAATTATCTGAAATTAAAGGTTTTACTGGACCATAAATTTCCTTTACAAATCTATTCATTTAATAACGTCGACTCGACTGGGATTCAGAGACATCTTGATGCATGATCTAACATGTGTTGACAGTGTCAGGGCCGCTTATACCGACGGAACAAGCAAGCTGAAACAAAATAACGCCCAGCCTGCTTTGATCTCGGAACAGCGCCCATAATTTACACGACCGCGACTTTTCTAGCCTTTGGCCCGGGTAATGTTAAACCTCGCCACACAATGGGATGTTTCTTGTGAAACACCATCGTCATCTGCATGCCATAATTATATTTTTTGCGATACTTGCTTCTTGATGACAAAAGGTATTTGTGAAAAATTTGATCAATCAAAAATTAAATGAAACATTAGAAAACACAAAAATGTTGTGGTTGAATTGACACGATATTCGAAATACCCCTTTGGAATGAAAGAGATCACTCCAAAAATTGGTGATTCAGATGCTTATGTTGCAAATTGGTGTTTTTTCATTGCATTGTTGTGATTTGCCAGTTCATTAAGGCTCTGGAGGCATTACCAAACTTGCTTTGACTTTATCTGTACTGAATTCAGAGCTTTTATTCCACTCTGACTATCAGATAGAATGTAGATGTGTTTTCTGTTATACCCACTGTCTAGATTCATCTGTATGCATGTCCTTATGGCATGTATCTCAGGTTGAAATACTGTGGTGTTTTTGTCAAGTGGAACTATAAGGGACTGGTAAGAAAACTCGAACCATCTGTATACCAGATTGTTTTCAGATGATAGTGATTCTACTTCCGAGCTGTGTTCTGAATGCTTTTTCGTATTGTTTTTGAGTATTGAGGTAACATTTAGGGCCGGTTTATCAATGATGGCTTAGGTTAGTTTGACCCTGGGGTCTATGAAGTCCAGGTTAAAAAGATCTTCGGGTCAAAGTCAGAGTTAATTTAATTCCAGCTTTAAGGTGGAGGTTTTCTCTATTGTCCCCGACTCAACCTACAAAAGTTTTGAGAAATCTAACCTAATATATCGTGTCATGTCTGAAAACAGTGATAATATAATTATGGAAGCGTTTGATGAGATGAGTGACGACGATGGGGATATTTTGAAAATGGTTGAATATAGAAGGCGACCCTACACACTGCGAGGCAACGGAATAATCCGTTCGAAGAATACGTTGATGTCGACTTCTTCACTAGGTTTAGCTTACGAAAACCTGCGGTGTTCTGGATGTTAGCACAAATAGAAGCTGCTATCGAGTCTTCAACTGAGAGGTGAAAGAAATTTTTCATATCCAGCTGAAAGCTCCATAATAAAATGACTTGATTGTAAGTGTAGGAATTATTATGTGTCTCCTATGAATAAATTGTTGCTAATATTGAGATATTTATGCTACTGGTAACTTTTTAATAACAGCAGTTAGTAAATCTACAGCATGTAATGTCACCAATGCTCTGGGAGATCCTAGAAGTTTTAAATTTATAAATTATTTTGATTTTTGATTGCCTATATGACAGTTTGAAGTTGAATTTTGAATGTGTATCCTGGTAGTTGTCAGAATTTTTCAACCAATCCCAATCCATAGGGAGCGGCAACACTGTCGCAAGTATTACCAACCACACAATATTTAAGGGTTTCATAACTCTCACCATAATTGGTAATTGATAAACAGATGTCCATCTGACACCCACTTTGAACTGAGGACAGTGTAACCCCAATGTTTAATACTGCATTGAAAAACTGGCCCGTAGTTTGATATAATTTCCAGTTCGGGAATGTTGACTTCATGGATGATTTTTGTTTGACCAGTATGTGGTTGGGTTCTGCAATTACCTGTTTGTTTGAGTCTGTATGCAGTCATCCTCGCCTTTTCCATGACTGTGATATCCAAAGGTGAAAGGTTTAGAATTATTTCCATAGTAGCGGTTGGAGTGGACAAGTCTGTGTAGTTTACCAAGGTTGGTTCTTGACTGTTTCTGTTATATTTTTGACCATCAAAAAAGTGAGCCATTTGTGATTCGGTACCCTAAGTTTTTGGTGCGGCCCCTAATAACGGAGATACTTCGAAAAATCTATTTTCAAATTCGCAAATTCCCTCTTAACTCAACCTTAGCTTATTTTAACGAATTCAACTTGAACTTAGCCTATTTTAACGAATTTAACTTAACCGTAGCCTGTTTTGACCAATTTAACTTAACCGTAGCCTATTTTAACGAATTTAACCCAACGGTAGCCTATTTTAACGAATTCAACATTGAAACTAGCTTACGCGAGAGAATTAAAATTGAAACTAGCTTATTCGAGCTAATTTAACATTAAAACTAGCTTACGCGAGCTAATTTTACTTGAAACTAGCTTACTCGAGAGAATTACTTAAAACAAGCTGATTTAACATTAAACTAGCTTATGCGAGCGAATTAACATTGAAACTAGCTTACGCGAGAAAATTTGCCTTAAAACTAGCTCACGCGAGTGAATTTAATATTAAAACTAGCTTTTTTGAGCGGAATTAACAAAAAATTAGCGTTTTCAAGCGATTTCGACTCGGTTGTGGAGTAAGGCTGTAATTTTCCTAAAAACCTCCATATCCCCGAGGTTTTGAGAGGAAAATAAGTGTTTTAGGCACTATGTCCGTTCCATCGAGGAAGTCGAGAAAATTCGAAAATTTTCAAATCGCCTCGCAAGTGCCATTTTCCGAAAGTAGAAGTCACATATTGGACTTAAAAAAAAATCGAAATTATGTTAGGTGGTGTATAGCCAATCCCTGACTTTCGGTTTCAGTTCCCATGTTTTTGTTGATTACATATTGCAAATGCATGTTCCAGGTTAGATTCTCATATAAGAACAGACCTTAGTATTCGACATGATGAGCAAAAGAACATCATGTCCCCCCAAATTCTTTTGGGAATGACTGTGGTTTTGCTTGGGTTTGCCTCGGTCCTTCTTTTTTGTACCATTCCTCTAGGGTGCTCAGTGTATTTTGTATCAGCTCGGAGGTTATTTGGACGTACTTTTCTTGTACGAGGACCACTATGTCATCCGCATAACCTTGGGAATAGTATCTCTGATTGTTTAGAGATTCCAGCAATCCGTCTACTTCCATGTCCTACACTATGGGGGAGGATAGTGTTCCTTCCTGAGGGGTTCCCCTGGCAATTTTCAGCTGCGCGGATTCTCCAAACATTTTGGACTGGGCCTGCAGGTGGTTTCGTCAACGCTCTTACTTCTGGCCACTGAGACCATACTTCCGAAGGATGTATTGTCGAAGGCTCCTGTGATATCTAGAGAAGTGCATGGTGCTGTTCATCATAAGGTTAATAAGGTATTTTCTTTTTGGGGACGGAGATGCTCGCTGGATTGCCAAGCTGGCGTGACCGTTCACCTATCAAGCTTTACTCCCCGGTACCTCACAGAAGGGGCCTTCACGGTGTGTTTGTCTATTACGCTTAATTCTGCGAAGATTAGTATTGGTGTTAGTGAGTCTTTCCAGAAGGACACTATCGACCACTTTCGCTATTGCTATTGCGATGTGGACCTGTAGTTTTCCACCTCATTTTCAGGTTTCTCAACTTCAGAATTGGGATGATCTCTGCTCGCTTGAGACACTTCGGATAATATTGCTATATGATAATGCCACTGACGATATGAATCAGTTGCATAAGGGACTTCCTCTGAAGATCACTGAAGATAATTACATCTGTCTCTGTATGAGCTTGGAGAAGTTCTCCGACATAAGGAAGTTAGCTTCCAGGAAACTGATAAACTTCATACGAGTTATCGGATTTTTTATGTTCTGTTTCCCACGTGTCCTCCAGCCTCAACGCCAATTAGTGTAAAGCCGTCTCGCACGATTTTCTTGTTAGATAGGCATGCTGGTTTAGATGTAAAGGCCGGTCTATAAGAGCTTCCTTCTGTATGCCTCTGTCTATCAGTTTTTCCAGTCTATTCAGAAAGAAGGATGATAAGCTTATTCGTCCTTGGCCTGGTCGAATGAGTTAGGTCCAGGATTCGGGATGACGACCACGTTTGCAGATTTACATAGGTTTGTGGCATACAGTCTGCAGAGTTCTGGTGCTAGATCTTCAATTTCTTGCTGCAGTAGAACGGAAAATATTCAATCTGGCCCAGGTGATTTATATGGGCTAAAAGAGTTTATTGCTAATATTACTGTCTGGTATGTTACGATCCACTTTGCTCCCAGTCAGCCCTGTTCGCCCTTAGTTGCCGGTTGACAGGTTTTTTTTGCTGGGTTTTGTGACAATGGTAGATCCTGGAAAGTGTGTATTGAGTAGTAGATCAATTATTTCTTTACTAGTATTCGTGTGACCTCCAGTGGGTTCTTTGAGACTCTACTGGATTTGTGGGGTTTTTGGAGAGATTGCCGGGTACTCTTGTACTTTCTGAGTTTTGCTCTATGCCTTAAATACATAAATACAGTTTAGATGTTCTAGTTAGGGTGAAAGCTAGGAGGATAGAGGGCAGTATTTGGATAGAGTGCTAGTATGGGAGAGTTTCAGGGCAGTCTACTTACTGGTCTTGGTCTTGAAAGCGGAATTATTCTCGCATAATAATCATCCCAAATTGAGAAAAATGTATTATGTAGGAAACTATTCAATGAAAATCAAAAATGTTCGAATTTATTTCTCAGAATATACCTTCGAAGCCGCCTTTGGACCTTCCATTTGCAAATTATGTCATCAACGGTAATGAATTATAGATTACTAGCAAATGCGGTCGAAACGAGCAGAGAAAATGAATGTTTCCTATTAATAAATTCTTACAAGCTCGTAAATATTAGGTCTACCAAAATAAAAGGAGCGTCGCAATGGTTTTAATACGTGCAAACGCGGTGCCGAACACAGCTGAGTACCGAAATGAAATAATCACTTTCTCCATCTAGTGTACTGTGACGAAGCGGCAGACCGTCTCGAATATTATGGGTACTGGGGAGTTCCGTCGCTTAACAAATTGCCGAAAAAACTCACAAATCCTCTACGACGAATTCGTTTTAATGAGTAAATATTTTTAGAAACATCGGCGAAAATAACACTTTCGATGAATTCGATAATATTTTGTCTGCGATTCAAAATTGTTAAAAAAAAATGCGTGAACGTTCCGTTTGAATTGACTATATATTTCAGATCATCGGGTAAATTCAAGGGAGCGTTGAAAATTATCTATTCAAGAGGGGGAATTGGAGATTTTTCCTACTTTGGACTCATTGGATAGAGAGGTGCTCCCCAAGGATAATAGCCACCATCAGACATAAAAAGACAATTTCGTCCTCCATATTTTTCCTTGTTTCTGAGAATGTTCTCTGAACATCACAGAATGTTATATATTCTAGCGCCAAGAAATTGATGACCCCTTTGTTCAATTATTTTCTTAACTTTTTGTGTACCTAATTATTGAATCCTTGCTATACTCAGTCTGATAATTATGTAATTTATTGAAAGTAATGGAAAATTGAATATATAGGATAATGAAAATAACTTGTGTCTAATCTCCGCTGCGACTTTTATTTGTTACGACCGGTTTCGGCTTATTGAACCATTATCAAGTAAGCTATAATCAAGTATCACATAACCTTTTCAATATACAGGGTGTATCTTAAATGATGTCATCAATTTCAGGTGGTGATTCCTTGTCATATTTTATGAAAAAAAGTTCATATAAACGCGTTCCCCAACTTGATTCGTTTCCGAGTAACAGGGTATCAAAAGTTTATTAAAAAAGCGGTTGTTTATGAATTACTCAGAAAAAATTTCGCAGATTTTTATTAAAGTTCGTGTGTTTGTTAGTAGTAACAAGGCGCTTCTTTTCATTCAATTAGAGTTTTAGTTTTAATTCAAGTGGCGTCGCATTACCCGTTCATTGCATGACCGGTTAGGGATGATCTTAGGGAATCCAAGATTACCAAATTTGATGCTGTTATCTCCAAAGACTACGAAGATATTGCCCATTATTTCATTCATAAGTTCAATGAGTGTGAGAGAGAATTTATTGACCCGCCAGAAAAAGTTTCTGTCTCCCACTCATTGGGCTTATGGAGAAAATAATAGGCGATATCTCCGTATTCTTTGGAGATAATAGCATGAAACTTGGTATTGTTGGATTCTTTATGACCATCCCCAACCGATCATGCAATGATATACAGGGTGTCCTATTTAAAGAAATTAACTTCCAAGTCTCTGCGCTTTTTTGAGACACTCTGAATAAATGAAACTTAAACCATTGAAGAGATCGAATGAAACCCTACAACTAATGTATTTAACTTTTTGTTTGTAAAATAAAGACGTTACGTGGGGGGGGGGTGACGGACTTTTGGTCCTTACTGTATATCAGATTATTTCAAATTCAGTTCTCAGAAGTATATACGAGTACCATTAATGTACCATCAATGTAACGAGATTACGAGGATATTCCGAGTTTTATTTCAATTACATAATAATCAAGTTACATTCAAAGCTTTATCATATCATTAACAACGATGATGTGAAAACAAAATCAACACGTTATTATCATTTTAGCGTACCATTTGGTATCTACTGTATTGTAAAGTAACTAGTGTATTGTATTGTAACTAATGTATTATGTGTTGTTATGAAGTTGTTATGTTAATAATTTGTAATGAAGATTTGACTTAAAGGAAGCTTAATATTCAGTGATACGATAAAGTATATATTATACTGCATGTCTATAGAATTAATAATAAAATCTTATTGATATAAGTCTAAATCCAAATTCTTTTGCCTATTATTGAAATTGAAATTCGAAGGGATGTTTCCAAAACTTATTTTGAAATATTCTATTAGCGGCTAGCTAGCTAGCTGGACACCACTTAATCTTCCAATGAAGTGCATCAGCCTTTCCTAAATAACTTTAAATTCGTTGAATAGTGATGTTACATAATTCATTTTTGTAATTATTCTCGCATCATTACTTTCCAAGTGAAATGGACACTTCGAGGGACACTGACAAATAAAATATAGCGGGCACTTCGGTTCAGCTGTTCGGAAATGTTTCAGAAAAATAATGGAGATCTAGATATGTCGAGTCTGGTCGGTTACATCGTCGCTCTCGCCAAAAATAAAATGAATTCATCCTAAATGGCGAAACTATGGTATATGATCGTTTCTTTTTGAATTGAAATTAAATTTGATTGCACTTTATTTGAACAGCCTTGATCCTAACATAGAATTTACAATGGAAATGGAGGACGGTCACAATTCGCTAAACTTTTTGGATTTAACCATTCGCCGCTCAAACAACACACATAATTTCTCAATATATCACAAACCCACACATACAGATACTACAATTCACAATCAATCTATGCATCCATACTCCCACAAACTCGCAGCATACCACTCCATGATACAGAGATTAATAAATACACCAGTCAAACTTTCAAACAGAATTAAACAGGATCAAACAGATTGCCGTCAATAATGGATATAAAACATCCACCGTAGACAAAATTTTAAAACAGAAACAAAACCGCAAAACTTTGAATTCAATCTATCCTCAAATCAGAGAAAAGAATGACCGTCGTTTTACATGTCTAACATATCTCGGTTATTCAACAAACAAAATATCTCGTTTCATTCAGAAGCAAGGTATAAATGTAGCATTCAAGACAAATAACAATTTGCATTCCTTTATAAATAATTCAAAGTCAGCTCGGGACAAATTCAAAAAATCTGGGGTCTACAAGCTCAAGTGCGACGATTGCAATTCCTTATATATAGGCCAGACTGGCCGTAGTTTTAACCAAAGATTCGATGAACATTTGAGAAGTTACAGACTAAAAAAACAATATTCAAACTATGCCAATCACCTCATAGAAAATAGCCACAATTTCACACAAAATCCGGAAATTCTACACATTCAACCAAAAAGCCTAAAATTAAATATATTGGAATCTATAGAAATCAAAAAACATCTTTGTAATAAAAACAGCTTAGTTCTGAATGATCAGATATACCTGTATAATTCACCAATCATTAATACTGTTATCTGTAAGTTCTCAAATGCCCCTTGATACCTCTACCTACCTACTTTCATACTTTCCCAAATGTCCCCTGATACCTCCCTCTATCTACCTTAATGTTACGTTTAGTATTTAAGGAGATGACCTTCTGTAATTATGTTAGTTTATAACTGGCTCAGAAGATGACACAGTGTGTCGAAACAGCTGTTAGCATTAAATGTTAGTATTGTGTAAAAAATCTTTGTGAAGTATTACTTTCACTCTACCCATTATTACTTTCACTCTACCCATTCATTTAAAATGAATTTACACACATTGAACGCCGAAACCGTAGAACAAATTTGATTGCACTTTTAAACGTGGAGTAAGTAATTTTTCAACCCCTCTGTTAAAACCTCTCAATTTCAGAACAGAAAAATCTGCAATGTTCAAGAGACAATGTCGTGAAGACTACATAGGAGGAAGACGGCAAATATAAGTCAAAACGAGAAGGGGACAAAAATCAACTAAACTTGTTCTTTTTGAGATTATGGAAATTGTTGGAAAACTCACGAAGGAAGTTCAACAACTTTTTGTTTTTGTTCAAAACAACATAATTTTCAGACATTTCTTATATTTTTCTTTTTGCATCTTTCACGTAATTTCACATGTTTTCTTACACACTTATTTGGCTGGTAACCTGCTAGATGAGAACATATAATATGTTTCCCTTTACCACATCTTATTCTCTAAATATTCCTAGATGCGCCTTTCGATAAACAAGATATCTGCGATTTTGAAAAAAAAAAAATTAATGGTATGGCCTCGAATAAAACTTCATTCAAAATGTCTTTCAATTCTATATACGACAGCAAACATTCAAACCGAAATCGTTTTCATTTTATATAATGTTAGAACTCTCATACTTAAATCAACCTAGGGAAATTTTTCTTCAATGTTTTTCTTTGATCAAATGGTAGTTCATGAACTACAAAAGAAATGTCTATGGTTCAGAATTATATTTCGGAAAATATGTTTACCATTATCAAACTATCCGTACTGTAATCAACGGCCGCACTAAGTACTGATAACTTGCTCCCTGTCATAATTAAAGACATATAATTCGAGTGTTATTGATAGTCATAAATAAACAGAGTGTTAGTTACTATCAGTCGTAGTTTTATTGTAAGCATACAGTTCAATTAGGAAGATCACGGGCATGCGCAAACTTATCACCAACGGCCAATAGTATCGCTTCCCGCGCTTGTCTTACGAGTAACTGCACAGCTTAGATAAATATGTATTTATTAATATGCATGTATAAATATGTATTTATCTAAGCTGTTGTAACTGTGGTTGCATTTTGCATTGCACATCAATTTTCGTTCGGACTTCAGAGTGTAAAGATGTATAATTGCGTCATATAGATAGATACACAGAAGGACGCGTCTTTACTCGAATTTATTACTGGTGAATTATGAATATCGTGAACTTTGTGATGAAATTCCCGAAAGCTTGGGTATTATCAGTACTTTTCGTTAGTTTCGAAGGTGAGTACAAATTATTTTATCCGGAAAGTTTTAAACGAGGTTTAGGTCATATTAAATATTTCTTGTAGTATAGGTATAACAGTTTCAATTTAGTATGTTTACAATTGCAGTTGTATATACTATTTTATTAACTTATATACAATAAGAAATATATATGGATAAAAGATGGTATGCTTATAAAGTTTGATTAAAACTTTCCTGTTGGTAATCCCCAAGCTTGCAGTAATTACAAAAGTTTACACAAGTCAAATACAAGTTAAATAGGACATAACTTATTTAGCTAAAACTAAACATACAGTCATGTATAAATAAAATTTTGACATAAAATAATTTCCTCAGAACACAGTACGGGTCATAGGAGTTATTTAGCAATACTATACAGGTTCGGTGATGTCTTGGAAATTGTTATTAAAATATTCTTCTATACAATAAAATGCTTTTTTTATAAGATACTCCTTAATTTTGTTTTTAAATATAGTCAATGGAAGATCTTTTATCTTTTGAGGAAGTAGATTAAACATTTTTGGAGCATAGTAATTTACGCCAGTTCTGGTTCTGTTGACTCTGTGGCCGTCGAGATATAGATTTGCTTGATTGCGAGTACTATGACTATGAATATTTTCATGGGTAGTGTATTCCTCAACATGGGTTTTCACATGCAGCAAGCATTGTAATGTGTATAATGATGGCAGAGTAAGTATTCTATTATTTATGAAGCTGCTTCTACAGTCCTGTCTATAGGGAAGATTATCAATAATTCTAACTGCCCTCCTTTGGATGCGAAATACATTTGAAGCACTGGGTGCATGGCCCCATACCAATATTGAATAGGATATTTGTGATTGTATTATTCCATGAAACGCGGTTTTTAATACATGTTTAGACACGGATTTTTGCAAGTTTCTCAATAGGTATGTGTTTTTAGAAAGTTTTGATGAGAGTTTGTTAGTTTGTATGTTCCAGTTCAATTTGGGGTCAATATGAACACCCATCAGAAACTTTATGCATTCTGGATTATTTATGTGGGACATTTCACGTAGGGAAAATTTTACCATTTGGCTTTTGTTTTCATTGAGCTTAAGATTATGTGTGGCAAACCAGTTACTAATTTTCACCTGTATGTTCTCGAATTTGGTATGCAAAATATCAACATCATTACCGGAGCTAGATATGGTTGTGTCATCTGCAAATAATATGAAGTCAGCACTAGGATCGTCAAGTCCTATGTCATTAATATAAATCAAGAAAAGGGTTGGCCCCAGTACTGACCCCTGGGGAACTCCAAACTCAATTGGAAGTGGAACTGTATGCTTGTCATTCAAGAATACACTTTACTGTCTGTTTTCAAGATAAGACTTCATAAGTTTAAGACTGTTTTTGGAAAATTTATAATGTTGGAGTTTTGAGAGCAGAATATTGGGGCAGACACAATCAAAAGCTTTACTTAAATCGCAGAAGAATGACTGTGTGTATCCGCCTGCTTCAAAGCTTTGGTTTATCATCTCTATAAGTGAGTTTATTGCCATTGTTGTAGTATGGTGTGATCGGAATCCAAATTGTTGTGTATTGAAGATATTGTTTTTTTCAAAATGATTTGTTATTGGGATTTTTAATAATATCTCAAATATTTTACCAAAAAAAGGTATAATAGAGATTGGCCGATTATTTGCTATAATATCTATTGGTCCGCCTTTATGTATTGGAATAACACTACTTATTTTGAGACACATATATATATAAATTCTAAAGTGACTTAGGAAACATAACACATGAGTGGCATACAATGTTATATCCAACACATGACAGTTATGACCCATTATTAATGTCATTTTAGACAAGTAAACTATCAAATAACACACTAGTGAGTTATAATCCATCACTAGTGACTTATGGATTATAACTCACTAGTGTGTTATTTGATAGTTTACTTCTCTAAAATGACATTAATAATGACAGTCATAACTGTCATGTATTGGATAAATACTTTAAAAGTTATTTGAATTTTAGTTTGATAGTGGCAATAAAACACTGTCTTTTTTTCCTTAGTGGCAATTGAAGTGAAACCCAGTCCCAAACAGGTGCTTTTTTCTCGGAACAAAAGTACACAAAACATAATTAATTTTTTTCAATTGGTGCCTTTTTACCTATTTAAAGCACGCCACAGCGTGTGCAAATCGAACTTTCAAGAACGCGCGTTTTTTAAAGTTACCATGTCTGAATGACAATGTTATGATTATTGATCTGACAGGAGTACCTTGTAACGTCAAATGAAATATTACAAACAAATGCAAAACTTGTATTCAAACATTAACGAAAGGTATACTGATGTCACATCACGGATTCAACCATTTTATATTATAAGTTCTTATTTCCATCACTTGTAATAATGAAACCAGTATTTATGATTTCAAAGTGCACCAATTGAAAAAAAATAACGTAAAGTATTCGTGGATAACTGATCTTTCAAACACTTGCTCGAAAATTCGCGTGTGTTTGAAAGACATTTTTTTCCACTTATACTTTAATATACTAAACAAATCCACCATTATCGCGCTCATTTCAAGTAAAATTATCACTCTGCAACAAAAAGAAGAAATATTTTTTGACATATGGCTTTGTTGATAGCAACGCGTCTTAGGGTACAGCGTGCGGTTTGAACAAAGTCATATTATGACAATAAATAATTGTTGCCGTGGTGGAGGTAAATAACAGTTTATATCCACTTGCAAACAGTTCCGTTCCTATTTATTCGATATCAAACTGCCAAAACTGACGTTTCTTATGGACGATTTTATACATGAGTTAAATTATCGTGATTATTTTTTTCATTTGTCAAAATCTGACATTTTGGTTGTTTCAACTAATAGCAATGCATTATTCTAGTCAATCATTCAGTATTATACTGACAATTTCACTCACTATATGAAAGTCGCGTCTCCTGCGATATGAGGACCAATCAGAATGGGATTTCGCGAAAGTACACGCTTCCTTTCGCTTCCTTTCGCTTCCTTTCTTTCCGATCCGGAAAGACCACGTCGTCAAGTCAACCACAAATATAAACAGCAATGATACATCTTGTAATCTAATATGACATAAACGTCAGGTTGACAGACTTCATGTTTATTATTCATTAGTTGCACCTATTGAAGAATTCACTTTGTTTACTCGATCAAATTTCAAACAATAACTTGGTTGGTTCGTGAAATTATCTCAATAAATACGACTCGTGCTCACAATACAATCGATAATTCTGTCAGAAATCTTTAACTCGATCAAATTGCTTTGAGGTAACACCACGAGTCCCTACGGTGGTGTTACCAAGCAATTTGATCTCGTTGATTTCTGACAGAATTATCGATAGTATTGCGACCACTCGTGGTATTACCCCCGATAAAACTGCTTCTTCATCGATAATACCTTGTTTACATTGAAACGTCAAAATTTTACTCTGAATTTGTCATGATTGAGTGCTTGAAAAATTAACACAAACAGATTCAGTGCCATCACCTAAGAGAATATTGAAGATTTAATACAAAATTCCACTCCACAAAACACAATCAAATCCAAAAAATGTATATGGAATTGCAAAAGTTCTGGAAGACTGGGCAGCAAATATGAAAAAATGTAACGGCGAAGATTATAAAGAGTATACGTTAAAAACTATTTGGAATGTAACAGCCAAGTTGATACAGGAAAAATACTACCTAGAATTTAATATAAGCTTCAATCCGTTTCAAGAAAGAGCAAGAGAAAGGAATTGCAGAGTTTTATAGAAAAAACGACGATTAGAATATTATCCTATATTTAGTAAAACTTGCCAGAGTGGGAATAAAAAATGCACTGACACAAAATGGTTGACACAAAACTCAGAGAATCCTGAACGGTGCCCCATAAGATTGTATAATAAGCTTGCGGATAAACGCAGTAAAAATATCAATAACTGCAATTTTTCAAATAATTAATTCTTTCTCTTGTTCAAAAAGTTATTATCTTATGTATTCTTTGAGTTCAATAAATTAATAAAATGAAAAAGATAAAGCAAAATCCTTTTAAATTGCTGAAATAAATAATCTTCCCAAATACAACTCGTTCCTAAAATTTTATTAGATAATTTTTTATTTTCATCACTTAAACTTCTTTATTTGAGGCAAAAACATTCAAACAAACCGAATTTAGATAACGGACTCGTGATTTTATCAATCGGTTTGTTTTCATATTTTTGCCAAATAAACAAGTTTTCGTGGAAAAGAAAAAATTATCGATAAAATTTGAAGTACTCGTGGTATTACCTTTGATAAAAAAGGATGCACTTTTTTATCGCTGTTAAAATGAGTCAGACGTCATATTTAAATGGGTTTATTTATTCCATTCTATACAGGAGTTGATTTATCATTGATAATATTTAGGTGTAGTCAAATCCTTGCAAAAGAAACCTTACAGAGGATGTTATTTTTCATTAAATTCGAATATCACCTTCCGATAAAATTAAATTCTAGCGACCAAACACAGATATTTTTGTGAGAGCTTCAAATATACGAGCTCGTCCCCTTCAGAATTTCAAATATGTTATCTGGAACAATTTGCGGTCCTAACACGAGGTTACGGCCCCTTCTAAATTCTGTTGCATCAGTTACACCTTTGACACGCACAAGAATAGACCCAGCCGCACATATGCTATGGGGGTATGCCAAATTCCCGAATTGACCTTACTCGCACATCCTATCACCAAATTAATTGACATTTTGACCGCATGTTCGCAGATGAGCGTGTGCGCTGCATGTGACACGAGTCGAAGGTGTATGAATAATGGTTTTTCTGGTTTTGGATTTATGCAGACGCCGAGAGTTGATGTTCAATAACGGATGTAGAGGGTGTTGGCAAAGCATAATCAAAATGAACTCAGTCCAGAGAATAGCTTCTTCAAAAAATCAGCTGATATTATTTTACGGAAAAGCGCGAAAAAAAGGTGCTTTTTTTTACGGTTGTTGCTAAGCGACAGAAAATTTTACAAGACAACAATGACAGATTTGAATAACAACGAAATCTTGTCAATGAGACAGTTGTTATTTTCTATGGCAACTGATAGCCCATAAATAAATATGCAAATATTTCATCAAAAATATTAATAAGTGGTAATTATGTTAGCTTTATGTTAATTTTTGCCCATTTAAAAGAATTTTGTTACACGTTCATATTATTTTTACAGAATAAACAGATAAGTTAATATGTGTGAACATGAACATACAGTTTGTTTGAAGGTGGTTGACAATGTTTCAATGAAACTAGGGTTCATTTTCATAATACAATCGAATCATGATAAGAAAAAAATGATTTTCAATGATTGTCATTCACTTTCTGGGCCAAATTTTTACGCACCGTGTTAAGGATTCATTGGATGTGTTTATGGTGAGAGAGCCGTTCAAACTTCAATATTCATGATTCAGTCACTACATAGGTATCACCACCAAGAATTGTATTCACATGAAAATGGCGTATGTTCGATATATTGTTACTTTTCCTGGAAAACTCGAATAACTCAAAAGGTCCATCCCAAATTTCTTCTAAAATAGAGAGTGCCATATTGGAAATAACAAAGATGACGTCACTAACGGAGAAACCGGAAGCGCTACAATAACGAAAATATTTTGGTTTAATTCTGAGTTTCTTTCATTTTCTTCATGTTCTGACATCAGAACGAAGGCCTTAGCATTAGCAATAACATTTTATTTTTGACAATCATATATATCATTTTGACTGATTTTTAGAAACTTCGGAATTTATAACCAAAAGTCCTTCAAAAACAACCTCGAAATTCCGTATTCAAATCCACATCAATCCAGTCTATATTTAGAAGAATATTAAACATGCAGACATAAACAATAATGTTGAATATTTCGAGGCACTCTTGATTGAAATTCACGCTGGATAATTTGGTGTCCTGCATGCGTGAAGAGCTCCAGCTGGTGTTCATGGCCTGAATCATTTGCTGGTATTAGTCCAGCAACGAACGCGTGTAGTTGTACTACTCAACCAAAGCCTACTGAGAACGATTTAAATGGCGGCAAGTTTCGTAAGGCTTGATGAAAATTATTGCTTGATAAAATCAATAGCCCATTCAAGAGGGTATTTGAAACGAATCTGCTGAATAATTTTGTGATAATTTCGTACTAATTATTAACTTATTACCTTATTTATTCTTCAGTTTAGAACGATACATGGTTTCAAAAAGAAAACTTACTTTTTTTTCAAACTTATGAATTATATTTAATTCATCATCAGTGACAATTCTTATGTTTTTATACCACTTAAAATCACTGCTGTTTCATTCAATATGTACATTTTCAAACGATTACTTCAGCCTTATTATATACCTTTTTTGAGAGAATGCATCGTTTGGAACAGAATACTTTATTTTTCTTAAAGTTTAACTGACTGGGATGCTCTTCGCATGTGTTTTTCTTTTGATACGATCAAAGCTCGTTCGTGGCCGTTATGGTAACTTGGTTGCCATTAAGACTTGGTTAATACGGTAACTTGGTAGCTATGGTTACTATGATGACTTGGTTACTTTGGTACACGTTTACTATAGTTACTATGGTTACTTGGTCACTATGATCACTTTGGTTCCTATGGTTACTTGTTAAGTATGCAATAATGGTTATTAACTTGGTAACTATGGTTAACTTGGTTACTATGTTTGCCGCAAATTCTACTCTGGATAAAATATAAATATACAATAAAATTAAAATAAATTGACAGAACGATACCCTTCAGCCTGCTCGGATTCTTAATTATCATTAATTAAAAGTATCTGTAACCTATGCGAAAGCACAGTAGTCGGCAGGTTCTCCAGATCTGAAATATCTTCCTGACAATAAAACATTGGGAAAACAACCCCAGAACATTACTCCCAACTGACATTGATATGACAACGAACAATCAGACGCATTTTGGTAGGTCTTAGCAGCAACAAAACTAGTGGATGTGATAAAAGTTTGCAGATCGATATAAGAAAAATAGTCCCTAACAAAGAGGACGAAGTCTGTGCATTGAGACATACTACAAAAACACACAAATGGAAAACCATAAAGATTGGATAAATAGAAACTCTCAAAACAGGAGTCACAGAACATAGGTATAAAAAATAAAAGTAAAGGGACAAAACAAAAAGAAAAAATTGCATCATGTGAGCGCCTCTTTCATACTGAAAACCAAGCTGACAGTTGGTATAGGAATATCGCGTTTAGTGAAAAAAACACAGCATTCTTTTTCTGACGAGTTATTCAGTGATTTTTGACATTGTTGGTGATGGAAAAATTGGTCGGTGGTTTGAGGGATCATTTGATTCCTCACCTTCAAACATTGGTATCACTATTACCATTTTCAAAGAAGAAAAATTCCTTTTCTTCACGAGATATTTAATCGGGTCATTTTCTACTAGGTTTTCAAATATTGTTGCAGGATTTCAGTTGAATTTACGTTTCACAAAAGTTTCGATGGAGGAGCTTAGTGCATTAGTCTGTTGAGGTAAATGAGAAGCAATTTTTTCTGCAACTGAGCAATAAAATTTATTTAAAATATCAGCATCTAAATTCGCTTCCTTTCTAAATGATTTTCCTCTCAAATTATTCACTACTCCCAATTTTGTACTACCGTTAATTCAGATAATTTCTGTAAGAGTTATTTATTCATCAAACTAAACATGTCGTAATGCAGCTGAGGGCCAAGCATAATTTTCATGCAACATATACTTCAGTCAAATTGAGCAAAATTTTAAATATGTTGTTGAACACTAACATATTATTATTCCATCATGCAAGAAATTATCACTCATAAACCGAATAAATTTCAATATTGACGCTATTGAAGCATTCTTGGTATTTACCGAAATAACCTCATGAAAGAATCTGTTCAAGAGTTTGTCGAATCATAAAATTTGTTAACAACTAGACTGAGGGCAAAAGTGTTGATTGACATAGTATAGAAGTTTCAGTTTTATGGTCTGCTAGCACATTTACTGTACCGTATACTTTCTAATAATACCTACCCAGCATACTTTTCTGCGGACTTGAAATTAATAGTTTAAGTTTACCCGCGTAACGCGTAAGTGGAAATAAATTGAAATTTCTGACAAATGAGCGCACTACTTGGCCATGCTCACTCTGGGTCCTCCACTGAATTAGACGTTAATTTGAAGAAACTGAGAAGGTTAATAGGAAAATTATAGCAGAATCGGTTGAGTTGGGATCAAAACATAAATATATAAATCAGAAAAACTTTCAATTTTGAACTTGTAGTACAGGATCCAAAGTAAAATATACTATGTACCCAATAAATCGAAATGGAAATTTTTCTCCATAAACTGTTATGGTATTATAGCCATCAACATCGAGCTCATGCAATATCTAAGAGTTCGGATACACATCAGTTGATCTGTCTACTTCTGTGATGTGTTGCGTCTGTCTTCCTTCCATAGATGGTCGACAGATGTCTCACTTCATGGCGTGGAACAAACCTGTTGTTTTGTCGTGTTCGTGCTGATCCATAATTTTAACATATATGTTTTATACTTAATTCTTCATTGTAATAGTTCATAGGTATGGATAGACGACATGAGATCTTTCTGCACAGAACACTAGTTATGATGATGGATTTGTTTCGTCTTCACCTGTGTTCTGTGTGTAAGCTTTCTCATGTCAATTTTGACGTTAAGCTATCTTGACAGATGATACTTCTCAGTTTGCTAATTTCAGTAATTTCATTCTCTCTTCACGCATTGAGTAGTCACAGTCAATTTTCGAAACCGATGCCATTTTCTATAAAAGTCACAGGGATAAAGGTTTATTATTTTTTCTTTACTATTTTACTATTTTTTATATTTTCAATAAAACACATGTTGGTTTTTGTGCCCACTTAACCCTAAGTGGTAACATGTGGTAACACATTTTTTAATTTTTTACTTTTATTAAAGTTTCTATATAATAATTTTCCCTCTCCATGTAAGTAATATTACACTGTATTAGATTACACTGTTCTCCTTTCATTGTAGAATTTAAACTTAGCTGATGATGAAACTATATAGTTTCGAAACATGTACTACTATATGATACCGTTGAACTGATCGATAGTTTTTGATCGTTCTACCATGACATAACATTTGGTTGTTATATTAAATTGTGGAGAAGACTTTGAGTTTTTCTGCATCGTAAATATCTAGGAGACTCAGGAATTATCAATATGGATGATGACAATTAGTACAGTTGGTGTAGAAAATTCCTACACAGTTATCCTGCATAGAAATATTCTCTCATAAACTGTTCGTAGAGGTCCTTTATATCATAAAACCACAATAAACACTTTGGAGAAACACCACCCCTTTGGAGGAACACCACCCCTTTGGAGGAACACCACCCCTTTGGAGGAACATCATCGCCCTTTGGAGAAACACCACCCCTTTGGAGTATCACCAGCCCTTTGGTCAAAACTCGTCAACCGCTATATAAGAATATCTAAAAAGTATTTGTTACAAAAAAGAACGCTTGACATACTTCCTAAAAGAAAGTTAGTATGAGCTAAAGTTTACGGGAAAATCGATGACAAAATTTTGTCAAGATTCACAACATGGATTTGCGCGAGAATTTGTTCATTCATATTTATTCGCGCGCCGCCTGTCGAATGCAAGCATGTTTTCTTCTTGAGTATCTTTGGAAAATATTCCGAATTATACAAGATAACCCAGAAAAGTGCACCAAACCAAAGTTATGTTTTTTGTAATGGAACACCCTATATTTCATCACATTCAAGAATTACAGGGCCATGTATGTTTATCAACGTTATTTCCGGAGATATATCGATATTACTTGAAAAAACATGAGTTATTCAATACCCGGTATTTAATCGTAGAAAAATGTATGAAAAAAGACTTCAATATGGTCTACTTTCTGTAACATGATACACAATTAAAATTTGATTAGTTTTAGTGTACCAGATTAAGGTTAAATATGTTCGTTTTTTCAAATGGAAACCCGCATATTCAATTTCAGTAATGGAAAGGCCTATCAAAATATCTTTTTCTCCAAATGACATTAAAAGCGGCCTTTTAATGATACTTGAAAAAGTCCACTTTTACTGCCTAGGCAGAAAAAGTTCGTTGCTAGGCAACCTTCCAAGTAATAATTTAAATCAAACTGGTTATTAAAATTGACAATGACATTAAGAAAACTCAAAATGATGCTGATGATAATAAACTGGTTTTATTGCATTAAAACTATACAAACTACAACACGAAATTTTTATTTATTAGATATATTTATGGTGAATTGTGAAAAATTATTTGATACAATTGATCTTCCCTCCTCTCCAGTACAATTAACAACTTTAGTATCAACACTTGATACTCCGGAAATGCCAGAAAATATTTTATTACCGATGTTCGACTTATTGGCTAGCGAGTCCTCAATATAGCCCTCCGCGACAGCGGAAGACTGCCATCCTCCATGTTGCTTCAATATTTTTATGTCCCCACCAGAATGCACCAGCAACGTGGCCGAAGTTCTGCGAAAGCAGTGCCCGGTATACTCTTTCGCATGGGATAGTCCCAGAAAAGTAGCAATTTCTTCTGGCATTTTACCGAATTTGTGAATGCCAATGAATTGATGATGTGCTTTACCGTTCGCATACTTATAGAAGACACGCCGATTATTTAAATTCGAGGATCTGGAGGCTGCATATTTTCTGTAAACGTTTAAATATTCCGTTACTACAAAAGATCTTGATCTTTTGGTCTTAGTATTTGGTAGCATAATTAGCAATTTGTCGCCCATATCATTTTTATCATCTGTTTTCATTTGCAAAAGCTCATCACATCTACAAGCCCCAGCGACTGCAACAATAAGTACAACCTAAAATATAAATTGAAAATTAGTTCTTTAATCCATAATAGATCATTTTCAATATATTCCTACCTTCGTACACAAATACAGTTCATCTGGGGCATCTGATAAAAATTTCTCGATTTCTTCTCTTTGAAAAACTCGGGATTTTTTGGCATGGAAACCGTCTGACTGGCGTTTCAAAAAAGCCCGTAAGTTCAGGTATTTTGCCAAATCAATGTTATTTTTTATGTTCAGGGTAGCTTTCAACATCGAATAGGTAGACCATAACGTTGAAGGCTTCATTTTCTTTGAAAGATCGGAAAAATAGACAATCAGCACATTTTCCGAGAAAGATCCTATATTTTTCTTCTGTCTATATTCCATGAATCTGCTGTATGTGAGTTCATATACAGTTCTTGATTTTTCCGTTAAAAGGTTAAATTCCACATCTCGCGCCTGGTCTCTTATCTCAGGTGGTGTTAATTGCATCAATTCATCCTCACTTTGCAGTAAATCCATTTCTAACATGACAACTTTTCAAAATTGACAATGACAAAGTAAACAGTAAACAAACAAATTCAACAAACGTCATCAGCGGTAAACATAGTAACGCAGGGCCCAGTTACCTTTGATGAAATAATTTAGTTATTTGGATATTGATAATGAAACGCAATTTAAATATGAAAAAGTCGATTTTGCATGGAATTGGAACAAATTTGAAGAAAAAATTATATGTTTCACACGGCAGAAAAGCAGATTCAATGCCTTGGCCGAGCGTAGCGAGGCTATGAAACCAGCCAATGCATTGAATCTTGTGCTTTTATTCCTAGTAAAACAAATAACTATTTTATAAGGACAACATTCAAGTGCATGCAAATAAAGCAAAACATATTTTAATTTTTAAGAGACACTGTTGATTGATTGGAGACTATTTGAAGATTAAATATTATGTAGGTCTCCATAAAAACTAAGGTTATTCAAATATACAAGAGAGAAAATAATTAAAATTTACACGGAAATCGTTTTTTTTTTCATTGCTTTGCAGCTTTTTTTAACTTTTGTATAGTCTATAGTATCATATTAGTGAATAGACACTACTCGTTTCAATTCCCACTAATCACTGTCTTATTCGGTGTATTTTTGAGTCCCGTAGGGTTTAGCCTGACCACCAAACAGCTCTGTAAAGCATTTGTTACAGCGCGGGAACCATGGATAATTTGCAGGCAACAATTTTAGGCCTTGTGGCTTGGTAAATTTCTATAAAGGGACCGGGCTCTTTGAACTCGACACTTATGATTTACGACTATCGCATGTGATGTTTAAATTGAAATTGTCATTCTGTGAACATCACGGTGCTACCAGTAATAACATTGGGAATTCACTGACATTTCATAATTTAATTAGTTCGGCGCGCTAAACAAATACAGTCTGTTCGAAAATTAGTTGGAAGATTCTTCTTCTTTTATTTCGCCGAACTCATTATGAAATAAGTTCTGGAGTTGGAGCATATAGAAAAACTTGCAAGTTTATAGTGTTGTACCAAAAAAACATTCCTCAAATACAACAAATCATTTCGATTTCAGATAATTTCTCAACCAAATTTCCACAATTGTAAATTCATAAACACAACAAAAGGTCTACTAGGATACCAAATTTCATAATTGAATCTCCATTTCCAGGGCCAACTTATCTTATTTTTCAAGGTCAAAAATCTAAAAAAAAATAACTAGCGATTATTTAAAAAAAAATCTGACTCCACCACTGAATTCTCGACATTTTCAAATGGTTCATGTGTGAATTACGTTAAAATGCGTGGATTAATTAAAAAGTTATAAGGAAATAAAATTTGAAAAATATGCCATTTATTCAACCCACCAATTCAATTTCAGAACTTTAATCAAAATTCGGAAAACACCACTGCATTGAGGAGGTATCGATATATCACTAGTCAAAATTTCATCGAAATCTGTTCCTGAATAAAAAAATCATAAGATAATAAAATTTGAAAAATATATTAATGGATTTTCACTTATAATCTCTAATGAATTTTTTAAGAAAATCACCCTCGTCGCTGCGGTAATTTTCAAAAAATTCATGTACTCGAAAAATTTCCGGCAATAATTCAAGCACGCGGGGGATTCGGTAAGAAAATTTCACACCAAAATATATTAAATTAATGGTTAATTCAACTGACTTGTAGATTATTCTGAGAGAAAACAAGTTGTTACATCAGTGGGCCATGAATGGTTTTTGTTGATATAATGACAGTTACGCGTTGGTATTAGTGGCAGTGTTTGTATGTGAGAAAGGAAAATTCATTTTGCGACATTTTCAACCTAAAATTACATTGCACATCACGCAGAACTAAAATAGTTTTGACTGGTCCATGCAGATTGTCTATTGGGAAGTCATGTGGAAAGAAATTCTTGCAAATATCAGCCGAGTATTCACGAAAAGATAAGTTGAATAAAATTGTTTCAAATATTAAGTTCATGTAGTCAAGCATAGGTAGATTTGATTGATATACATTTTTTACCGATGGATCTATTCATCGTTGAAATGCAAGTTCTCAAAATATTTTCAGACCGATTCGAAATATTTAGTGAATATATAATTATGAAATATTATCTTCTTTCATATGAAAAATAACATTCCATTTGTACATAAAAGCAAAATGTTAACTATCACATGTCAAATATTTGACAGAAAAATTTCCACTTAATTTCGCCCAGGGTACCCAGGAGGATAAAAATGATTTTTCTAGATTTTTGACTTTGAAAAATAAAATTAGTCCTGGAAATGGAGATTTAATCATGAAATTTGGTGACCTAGTAGACTTCTTGGATGTCTACCTAACGAAACAAAAATAATTCCAATCTGTTGAAAAATGTAAGTTTTATAAGGGTGCTTCCATCTTAAATGGGTCACACTGTACATGTTTCAAGCGTTTTGGGCTTGACATATGTTTTGACGTTCAGAAAGGAAGACAGGTATCCTATGGACCTGAAAGTTTAGGTTCTCAACAATAGTCACAAGAATTTTTTTGGTATTTTTTTTTAATACCTACTAGGTACTTCACAATTTTTTCTTTGAACAGAATCATAGCCTACGGGCCCTCTGCATGACAGTAAACCTAGCATGCGGAAGGAGAAGTGACATTTTCCTCACTAGTTAAACAAATAGCTCTTATTATGTTTCATGTTCAGTGAGTAACAACTTTTACAAGATTTCGTTGTTATTCAGATGCATGTGTCTTGTCATTGTTGTCGTTTAAAAATTTTTGCCGCCTAGCAACAAACGTTTCATTTTTTTTTAAGCTTTTCCATAAATTATCAAATAATAGTTATTTTTGTATCTAGTGAGCGAAATGCTACTTTGGTGATCGGGAACTGATTTTTTTCAACGAGGCACAGCCGATTTAAAAAAATAGTCGCGCACGAATGCAAACAAATTTTTTTCTACAAAAGTCAATTTGAAAAGTGTTAATTAATGTAAAACATTAAAAGAAAAAAATTATTTCTTGGATTTTTGCTTGATTGAGGACCATAAAGTTAAATTATAAAAACTCCATATAGTTCACATGCAGTGTGCGAAATACATCGCGCACGGTGTCATGGTAACGAAGGAAAATGAAAAAAAGGCTTACTTTGCATATTGTTATCAATGCGCGAATCTTGTCATTTTTTGACGTTTGTAAAAAGATATTGAAATAATTGAAATCATAGGCACACGACCAAAGTGCATTTTTTGACATTTGTAGAAAAACACGAAACATTGATCCGTTAACATGGGATCCTTCGCCATATTTTGAATGCGAAAGTAGTTTCATCATTCCTTTTTGGTTGAACCATCATCAATAATTAATTCTTTACGTAAAATTAGCTTATTTAATTAAAAAAAACAGCAATAGACCAGCATCTTTTATTAGCGAAGTATGACTACTATTAAACACAAAAAGAATCGAACACAAACAACGCAAAAAAGCTGTGGTATAAGTAAATAGGCTGACAACGCGCCAAAAAATCAAAAACGCCTTAAAGCAAAACGTTTTTGAGAAATGAAGGCTGACCACACACACACACTGATATGAAGCTCGTAGGAAAAATTGTAATAGGCGAAAAAAGGAAACCACTAGATGTCGCTGAATAATCTAATATGGCTACCGTTAAGGGTGAACAACGTATAATTTTGTTCAACAAATAAAGGCCTTGTGGTGAAATTTGTGAATTTGGTGGATTTTGTAGCTTTGAGATTATTGAGAATTGCAGTTATAAGTATTTTTGAGATAATCCCAGGCTTGTTCAGTTGCATGAAGTTTACAATTACGATGTGCTACTAGTGTTTATGAATAGATTAATTTCAGGTAAAGATGCCAACAGTACAAGTGGATCTTGTGATCTTGTGATAATTTCTTATACTGAAGAAAGAACTTGACCTAAATTGATGGATGTTGCCCTTACTATGTGGTAGATTATCATGAAGAATAAGAAATAAAACTTCTTATGTTTTTATACCACTTATATTGCAGTTTCTTTTCCTGAACTCATAGACATTTTCAAACTATGACGGTCATTAATAAAACAAAATATTTATATAGAGGCGTTCAGAGTAAATATTATAATTTTTGCTCATATTTCCTATTTTAAAAATATCTACCATTCTTGGGTGAATCATGAAAATCCACGAAGAAAATAATTTACTATTAAGATTCCAATCTTTTGGTAAAAGACCTATTTTGGTTGTTCCAGTATATTTATTTATTTATTTATCTGAATGAATAGCAATGCTAGTTCACAAAAAGATGTCACAAAATGACAAATGAGCTACAAACATTGGCCGTAGATTGGTCTTATTAAAATAAAATGTTTAAAATTTCAGTAAAATGTATGAACAAAAAAACGCATTGCAAGTTATTAACAGCTTACGAATAAAAATAAGTTCAAAATTTTATAAATATTTTTTTTAAAAAGGCAAATTGAAACTGAAGAATCATACGCTTTATAATTTCATATCTTTACATCTTGAAAAAACATCTATTTTCATTTGAATTTCATGTTCGCTCTCCTCAATATCTGCAGACTCATTTTATCCCTCACTTGGCATGTTTTCTAAGTCTTCCTCCATTGGGTTCTTCAACCTAAAATTACATGTAAAACTCCCATCACATTTTTATGAATATAATAAGGTCTCTTGAATGAGCAAATTGATTTTTCAAAGAACGAGGCAAAAAAGTACCTAATTTTCAATCAGCTTGAATCAAAATCAGTAATAAGGTTTGTATCTACATGAAACTTAAAATTAACTTTGAATAGGTTACAGATAAATTATTGAAGTAAGAAATAACTTATGGTCGATTTATGCACCCTGACTTAAGAATTATATCAAATACTAGAACTAAGAGTTCATCAATAGGGAAACTAAGCAAGTATTTATCGAACTTTAACTAGTACTAAGAACATACACACTGGTTCACTGTTAGTTCCAGTTTTTAGTCTTAGGTTTAGTTATAAAGTAGGGGTGCATAAATCGACTTTCACCTATTTTTACAATCTATTTGTTGACTCACCATTTTCTTTAACTTCTGTTAACCTTTTACTGTGTTTTTCGATATTTTAATAAGGAATCTTTTGACTGGTAATTACTCCTTTTTTGAGTTTTCTCTTAATTGTTAGAGGTGTAGCTGTAACAAATCATAATAATTCAGCTGGAATATTGCAAATGAAACAATGTATTTACCATGTAAACAATAGTCTTTGTCTTGGAAGTGGAGACTGCAAACATGCATATTTTGCGTAACAAATTTTCTAATCTTGAGCACTGTCTTCCATTTTAAACAAAGCTTTCTATGACCAAGTGGACATTTATGAAGACTGATATTTGATTGCAATAAGATGAACATTGAGGTGCAGAACAAAATTTCCGCGATTTGGTAGGTAGGCTTTTATAAATATTCTGCATGTTTATATTCACAAACACCAAACAGCTAAACACTACAGTTCACATATGGTCAATTCTAAGAACTTTTAGGTGTTTATCTAATCAGAAAAACTGGAAATCTAAGAAATTTCAGCTAGTCGTTTACACGGTTAACAATGTGCCATTCTTTGTTGTTCACACCTACGGTAGTTGCTGGCATAATTGTTAGATGGCGTACACTACGATTTTTTAGCCTATACTTTGAACACTTGTTAGGAAAAATACATATTTCAAGCTCAGAGTAATAAAAGACATAGAGATGCCCTGCCTATACCTACACAAATACCTGTTTTGAAGTGAACATGAACTATCCCCTTCCATTAAATTTGTGAGCGAGGGGGGTGACGGTTGATGTAATGTTATGGACAGTTTGTTTACATTTAGAGTAAGAAGTACCACAATACAAACGAAGAATGACAACTTGATCCGAATGAAATGAGCGGGTATACACGAAACTACCCGAATGAATACGGACTTAACATGTGTAAGGCCCTCGCTTGTAAACAAAGTTATGTTGACTTCAAGACAAGGATGGAGAAGGCATCTCTATGGTCTTTTATTACTCTGAGATTTCAAGTGCATTTCAAAGCGGCATATTCTACATATAATATTAGGGTATGGTAAAACCGTATCAAAACGAAGCCGCTTACGACATGAAACAAAGTAATGCACGCCCAGAAATAGGTAATAACCTTAAAGCTCTTCAAATAGTGAATAGTCTCAATTTCCAACGTATAATCGCGCTAATGGAACTCGCAAAATTACTCAATCATCTGGAACGAACCCTTTTCATAATCAATTAAAGCTCCTGAAACAATACTCGATTTTCGGTACCATTCAAATAGGTTCGCTCATATTTTAGTCATGGTTTATTTGCGAACGTGCTCAAGTCGCGCTTGGTCCACTTTAACGACCAATCTATTCTACACCTTTCTGCTGTGAGAAAATGCTTGCGATAATGAGATTGCTTCCATATCGTATTGCAGTAAAGTGGAACACTGATGGAAATGACAAATATATAAATTTTTTGAACAGTAGTGATTTATTGTAGTGGATAGTGACTGATGCATGGTAATGTGGGGAATCAACAAATAAAAAAAATAAACTCTTATGTTTATCATTGATTTTTTTTATTCTTGATTATCTTCAGATCCAACTTGTCATATATTCTTGTGAGTGTTATAACATGAGAGATATAAGCATATAAGATTTTTCAAGAAACAATTTCAACAAGATAATTTAATTCTCCACAAGAAATATACTTAGTAATTTCTCACGAAATGCGCTCGTTTTCTCAGAAAACCTGATTGAATTCCGATATCAAATTTCAGGCTCGCGTTAACACGCCACTGCAATTTCCGGCAGGGCCGGAAATTAGATTTGTCATAACTTTGCTAAAAATTATAGTAGAAGAAAAAGAAAAAGTGAAAATCGTTCCTGAAGACTTCTACTTCCTAATGCAAATATAACATGTGAGTATCTGAGTACCTAAAATGTGTTTTGTCCCACTTCACGTAACCCTTCTACGATATTTACGGAGGATCCTAAAGCCATGGATATTTTAGTTGATATGAAATAATGATATATACTGAAGCGGGAATCAGTACCCTCTTTGAACCATATACAACGATTTTAGACTAGTGAGACAAGTCTCACTTATGCATGCCAAAGAAAAAAGTGGGTTTTACTCCTGCCTCAGTTTCAAACTTACCCATATAATCATGGCAATTTCTTCAGTAAATGTTGAAAATTATCGCTCATTCATATCCTACATAAAAAATTAAGTATGTGATTTCAAGCATGAGGTTTGCGCATCACAATAGTGTTATTTAAAATATATGCAGGATATGAATAAGCGATTATTGATATGAATAAGCATTTACTGAATAGAATGCCAGTTTGATGGGTAAGTTGAATATAAGGCAGGAGTAGAACAAAGTTTTTTTTTGGCATGTATAAGTGGGACCTGTCACACTACTCTAAAATTGTTGCATATAGTCTAAAGAGAGTATGGGTTGCTGCTTCAGTACGATAATTCCATATTGACTAAATTATTCATGATTTTGGGATTATCCGCAAACATCTCCGTGAAGTGCGACAAAACACATCTTAGGTACTCAAATACTTGCATATATATTATATTTGCATGAGAAGGTAGGAGTCTTCAGAAACGATATGAACTTGTCCTTTTCCTTCTCCGATCATTTTTAGCAGAGTTATGACCAATGAAATATTCGGCTCCGCCAGAACTTCCAGTGGCGGAGAAGCGTGAACCTGAAATTTGATGTCGGCGTTCCATCACGTTTTCTGAGAAAACGAGGGCATTTCATAAAAAATTACTACGAATCATTTTTGTGGAGAATTGAATTGTCTTTCACCTGGTTGAGTTGTTTTTTCGATAAATTATAGGTATACTTTCCAAGATTACAGCAAAAACCTATTTATTTATTTTTAAGAAATATGTAAATGAAATTTCACGAAAATGTCATTTTATCTCATAATATTTATGTATCAACAAATTTCAATGAAATTATAGTCAGTGATATTTCGAGACTCCCTTAATCCGGTTGTGTAGTCAAAGTTTTGATAAAAGTTCTGAAATTGAATTGGTGGGTTGATTAAACGGCATATTATTCAAATTTAATTACCTTATAACTTTTGTATTGATTGATGCATTTCAACGTGATTCACATATGAACCATTTGAAAATGTCGCGAATCCAGTGGTGTAGTCAGATTTTTTATAAAAAAATCGCTAGTAATATTTTTAGGTTTTTTACCTTGAAAAATAAGATAGGTTGGCTTTGGAAATCGAGATTTATTAATGAAATTTGGTGTCCTGGTGGACTTTTTGAATGTATACCTAACGAAAAAAAAATCATTCCAATCGGTTGAAAAATGTAAGTTTTAGAAGGGTGCTTCCATCTTAAATGGGTCACACTGTAGATGGTGAGTCATGCTAATTTTCTATATTTACATCATTGTTGCCCCTTTAACTATATCAATATTCTGTTTATTAGTATTCAGAGAGAAGCATATACTGATGGTAGGTATATACCGACTCGCGTGCCTAAGGTCAGTCCACGATGGGGGTAAACAATCACATTGGCGCAATTTTGGAACATTTTTTTTCACTTCGAAATCCTTACATTATTACTGTGTCTGCTGTCATTCCATTGGGAGCATATTATTCACTATGAAGTTATCATTTAAGTAGTCATGGGAGGTGGGTTGGGTAATTATCACATTACCCCCCTCAGACACGCGCCTGGGTATACAACTGTTTTTATACTTATAGGTATATTCCTAGAATTTCATTCGTCACATTTGGTAGGTTTATAACTTTATTAATTGTTACTATTACAACTCCAAGTTTTTCTCGTATCAAAAAGTAACGGTTGAAATTCCAGAAATATACCTATAAATATAGAAAAAGTTGTGGCATACTATTAGTATATATGCTTCACCCTGTATACTAAAGAACAAAATATTAATATAACGGGATAACGATAATGTTCAATGTTACATCACACGAATGTTGTAAAAATGATTCGAATAACATTAAATGGATGTATGTATGTAATATATTTTCATTGAAGTTATGCAAAATATGGTAAATTTTTTATGTAATATTTAGCATTGAACATCACATTGTAATATTCATAAGAGGCAGAAAGTACCATTCACGCAAAGTTTCTGCAATATCAATCATACCACTTAATAGCATCACAAATTAACAATGTGATGTTATATTTATGTTTGAGTTATGTATTTATGTTTATGGGTATTTTCGTTATCAGATACCAACTGAATTTTTCAGACCTCCTGATTCCTGACTACTATTTTTCCGAAGATATAACTCGGTTTCCTTTTGGGTAAACCCCATCTTTGAATAATTCGAAGGACCCTTTGCGAAAACTGAATATTGTAATGTAATACCCACCTACAAACTTCAGGATAATTTACAGTCGTTCTGTCGGCTCGGGCATCTTGTAACTTGAGAAACCCTTCAGTGTCGACCTTTACCGACTTTCGAACGCGTCGGAAATGCGGAGTCGCTAACAACGACTATTTCTTTGAAACTGACTCTTATTTTACGATTTTTTTTACTCATTCTTTTCCGTACAAATTGGTTCATATGTTTCGAGAGAATGACGTTGATTAGTTCCACATGTATGACGTTCCGTTTTTTGCGGAGGGCTACAACATGGGTGATAAATGAATGATATTCTCACCTATTAGGAATAACAAAAATATATATACTGATGATCCTCAACCCACTGCAAATTCGAGGGTTGGATATGGATGTGGAGTACCAGCTATTTCCCGAAGATACTTAATTTCATATTATAAATTTGGTGTGAAGCAAGAAGCAAAGCTTCACATACATACTTCATGAGTATGACTTCTAAAAGAAACGATTGCTTGTTGACATTACAAAGTTCTGGTCTTGATACTGAGTTTTGAGTCAAAATCAGAGTCATGAGTTCTGTTTCTCCATGCTTGCTTAGAATTGACAATGTGGAAGTGTTTCCAGACTAACTCATTTGACATAATTTCAGGTGAATACTCGATCCGTAGCGAAACTGACATTTTTATATGGCAAACTCAATGTAGAACTATCAATTTCGCTTTGAATCAAGTGTTCATATTCTCACCCTAGGTGAAGAAGGCACATTTTTCAACTTTAGCTCAATATTCTGTTATCATACTATTAGGAGCTTTTTGGGATTTCCCAGTGGTGTTACCACTATAGCCCAATAATAAATATAGACCCACTCAGATTGATTCACATTCAAAATATATTCAATATATTCAAAATGAAACTGATAATAACAAAATAACACATAAGCGAAGCTGTAGATAAAAATAAGAGGCTCTTTTCATACAAAATAAAAGACGAAAATGGCCTATACTAATTTTTATAAGATAGTTGGTAAATGAAAACCCGGTTTTCGCCCTTACAAAATTTCTTTGTGGAATTTTTTAAACAAGAAATAGTGAAACAATTACAACTTTTTTGGTTTCTCGCAAATATCCCAAAATGAATGGAAGGAATCGTTATGCAGTCAATCGAACTTTTGTAGAGATATAAACCTACACAACAGTTTTTTTAAGTGACAGGATCGGTGCATTTTCCACTGAGAAAATACGGGAAAACCTCGAAAAAAAAGAGCATTTTTCATAAAAATTCAGAATTGGTACAAATCTGAAGCTGAATAAACAATTTTGTGGAAACCGATAGATAATAAATGTTGTTCAACTGTTCGCAAGATGTTTTCTGTCCGATGTGTAGTTTTTATGTAAAATCGCGTTATAAAAAATTTAAGGGCACACACAACTTGCAATACGTGTCGATTTAAGGGAAATCTACATATTCAAATAGTGTTGAAGGTATGTGGAAGAAGATATCAATATCAATAGTTTGTATATTTTGAATTTTCACCTAAAAGGTGGGAAATGTGTTGGAAATGTCACTGAAAGTTGCTCCAAACGCTCCAAAAAAACCATTTTGTAGGTCTAATAATTCTCTACAAAAGTTCTATTCTCTTTAAAACGATTCCTCAACAAGTTTTGGGAATATTTATTAATTAATAATTTTTTTCAATATTCCTAGTTTGAAAAATTCCACAAAGCGATTTTGCTGTGGCGAAAACCGGGGTTTTCATTAACGAACTATCTCATAAAGATGCATAAGCCATTAGCGTCTTTTATTTTGTGGGTGAAAAAATTTCTATATCTTGGTCTAACAACAAAAATACTCGGCGCTCCAGGGTGGCTTATTGTAAGTGTTGCATTTGCATTTAGAGCTGCAGATAAATCTCTATAACTGATAAGACACATTTTTCGATCGGTGAAACTTTTCTCTTTTATAAAAAGCAGTAGGTCTCCATACACTTCAATTTATCCAAGGCATCTGATGGGGTTATTGCCCCACAACTATCATTAAATTTTAACCCGTTCGTTCTTTCTTTGGTCAAGGTGTAGTAATGGTCCATATCAACTTCAGATTCTTCAAAACCAGAGTGAATTGATGACTATTTCTTAGAACTGCAGTCGGCTAGGATAGGGTGTTCATCGTTGTACGAGTTTGGTGCTTCAGTCAGAGAGAGCTTCAGACTTTCAGAGTTATTATTGAATTGGCAGGAGCTTCGAATACTCTGGTTTTTTTATGATTGTCGGCTAGGTAGGCGTATATTCGCCAGAATTGTTGATTAGGTATCAATTCAATTTCAATTCAATTCAATTCTTTATTGCCTCTAATGATTACAATATCATATAGCAATGGATTGTTAGTTTGTTACATAGAGAATTATAACATTTTAGGTATGAATTCATTCTTAAATTACAAAAAAAGAGAAAAAAAAAAGAGGGAAATCCTAACTTTGAAGTGTTAAAAAAAAAACAATATGAGTTATGTAGAAAAAAATAAAAACAAAAAAACAATAGTGAAGGTCTTTCTATTCGTTCAGAACAAATGAACGGAGTTTCAGTATATTCCAAACATGAGTACACATTTTTTTTGCTTCAGTAGAAGTAACATTCTCGAAAAATGTCATTAGATCATTACAACTTGTCAGGCAGAGAACATCTGAGGGTTTCATAGAAAAATATATTGGACAGTCAAAGAGAATATGTTGCAGTGTTTCGGGTTCATTTTGATACACATGGTGCATAATTCGTTTGGGATTATACGATAGGTACTACCATTGTATGTAAGTTTTATGCCATACTCACTAGCCATTCTTATTTGAGCAAGAGTTCTAATAATTTGTATAGGTACTTTCAAAAGTAAGTATTTTTGGGGAGATACTGATAGTTGGGAATTGCGATACAGTGTGAGAGATGAGGAACGAGCAGCTAGAGATAGGTCAGAGTCATGGAGCTTGCTGTAGTATGTAGAGAGAATAGCTCTTCTATTTCGTCTGAGGGTATTGCTGTCGATCTCGTTAATAGGGGCTTCAAAACCAGAAAGATCAAACTCTTTCTTTAGTTGTGATACCCAATTATACCTAATATCTACATTGGTGAAACTAAGGGAAGCTAGTCGCATGAAGCATATTTTAGGAAGGCGATGGTCTTCCATTCGGAGTAGTTTATCAAGGAAATTGAGGGTACATTTGAGGATTGTGTATGACATTCTGACACGACCTGAATCGAGCCTAACAGCATAATCCGGGGTGTTGCTTGGTAAAAGAAGAAGACGTTTAAAGAACTTGAGTTGAACTCTTTCTATTACGTCAAAATACCGAAGTCCCCAAACTGGGATACAGATATCACTGGTTAGATACTCAGTTCCCCGTTAGTATACACTTTTTATACAAATAGGTTATAACACATGATAATGCAAACTCAAAAAAGCTATCACTTACACCAATTTTAAGGAAATCAATTTGAAACCAAGTAGAAACACAAATAACTCAATCAGCTGTTAGGTTCGTTATGGTCCACCAGCCATCTTGAGTTTGCTTTGACAGCATCTTGGAATGTCTAATATTCATTGAATTGTTATGTATGAACATCTACTCACAATACTTTTTCTTTACAGAAAACCAAGTTCAACAATACGGCGAAGTTAATCAACTTGGAGGAGTGTTCGTCAATGGCCGACCCTTGCCAAACGCCGTCCGATTACGCATCGTGGAATTATCCCAAGTAGGGATAAGGCCTTGTGATATATCCCGACAACTTCGAGTCTCGCACGGATGCGTCTCCAAAATTCTGGCTCGTTACCACGAAACTGGATCGATATTACCTGGTGCAATTGGCGGTTCGAAGCCTAGAGTAACAACGCCGAAGGTAAACAATGTAAAAGCCAAGCAATGTTAACTATGTAAAGGACCCCGCAAAATCCTCATGGAAAATGGCTCTCGAGTTTTTGATCGACTACATAATTCAACTCAACTGTAAGGAACAACTGATGTGCAAACTCAATATTCAAGCATATTTTAATATATCTTAAATTTGCTTCAGTTCTGTGGATATCTTAACTTTACTGTGTCAGCATAACAAATTAATTTTCTGTCTACGTTTTCAATTTCATCAATACTGCTTATGTACATTAAAAATGGGATAGGCCCTAAATCCGTGCCTTGGGGAATTCCCGTTCGTACCTCACATACTATATAATATAATTCTCAAGTAATTTTGAGCAGAGGACCTCGCAAAATCCTTATGAAAATGGCTCTCGACTAAATTCAATGAATTTTTGGTATGTTGTAGATTTTGACTCGACAAAAAAATCGGCCGACTAGTTTTCGAGATACAGGGTGTCAGAGATGAAATGTGAAGCTTTTTGCTGAGAGTTTTTAACAATTCAAAGAACTGACAAAACGCCTATTTATTTTGCGAATACCATGCCTCAATAATGCTACAATGTCACCTTGATCTCGAATACATTATACTTTTTCATTTTGTGCTCTGCAACAGGGTGAACAAAGAAAAATACAATTCGATTAATTGCAACCAAGTGTGAGTTCTTTAATGCGAAATGAATACTCAATATAACCAGGATGAACTACCTCAATCTCGACCAATTCAATTCAGATGAGAAAATATGTTATATGATTTTTGTGGAAAGTGGGGTTTATGTAAAATATGGGATATTTTCCAAACAATCAACAAATTAATGGTGAAGGTGGGTGTTAGAATTCTACAAGAAATTCCGCGAAAGTCAATATCTACTTTTTGCGGACATTCATTCAATGAAATAATTCTGAAATGTATTCAAATATATTTCGTACAAAAATATAACTTAATGTAAATAAAACACTTTTGAAGACAAGCTTTCATTCAACATGTATTGCAATTTTGGAATAAGTACCACACTAATAATCTAGTCCAAATATTTTCAATCAAGAATTGGTCAAAAATAGCTCATTTCGGTCTTCGATGGAGTATATATGAGGTATAAATAAAATCTGTACACTCAAAAGTATGTTGCCAACAAATGAATCCGGAGACCTATGCTGAAATTGATAACAATATCTTACCATACAATATGTCAACGATTCTTTTCCGAAATACAGGGTATTTATTGAAACAAAAAACATACAGCATTGTTCTAAGAAAATTGGACTGAACATTTTTACTCACCCTGTATACATAAAATGACTGTGTGACGTTATCAACAATGAAGAATGTTTGATAAATTAATGACATGCTCTCCCTTATCCGAAATAATAATCTAGGGGTTGACGTACCCTTATTTTCGAACCACCCTGTATGAAAAAATAATATAATTTAGCTTTGGTTGAGATTGAGGGAGTTCATCATGCCTATATTGACTAGTCATTTCTCATTAGAGGACTCACACTGGTTGGAATGAAATTAATCGAATGAATGTATGTTCACCCTGTTGTAGAGCACAAAACGAAAAAGTATAATGGATACGAGATCAAGGTGACATTGTACCATCATTGAGGGATGGTATTAGCAGAATAAATAGGTGTTTTGTTAATTCTTATAATTGTTAAAAAATTTCAGCAAAAAGCTTTACTTTTCATCTTTTACATCCTGTATCTCGAAAACTAGTCGGGCGATTTTGTTGTGCCCAAGACACTTTTGCCGAGGAAGTCAAAATCTACAACATACCAAAAATTCACGGAATTTAGCCGAGTGCCATTTTCATAAGGATTTTGCGAGATTCTTTGCTCAAAATTACTCGAGAATACTATTATATAGTATGTGAGGTACAAACGGGAATTCCCCAAGGCACGGATATAGGGCCTATCCCATTTTTACTGTACAAAAGCAGTATTGATGAAATTGAAAACGTAGACAGAAAATTAATTTGTTATGCTGACACAGTAATAGTTAGGAGATATCAACAGAACTGAAACAAATTTAAGATATATTAAAATATGCTTGAATATTGAGTTTGCACATCAGTTGTTCCTTACAGAAGTTGAATTATGTAGCCGATCAAAAACTCGAGATTTGCTGGTTTGATAAATGGATTATAATTATAATGATAATAGGGCATCAAATACGTGAATGAATTAAATTAATTTGATAACGAGCATTAATTGTGATTTCTGTTTCCGCACGGCGCTATACTCACTACTCGGCGTAAGTGTAGATTTTTGGATCTTCGTGCATGCATGCAGGGCCACAAAGTGAATCAAAACACTTTAGATTTTGAAAACAATATATTTCCGTATTGACAATTGCAAAATTGGTATAATACACACAATAACAGTCAATATCGACGCAGTATTGACATGAAAAACGCCAAAGTACTTCGGCAGTGTCATTAGAGCTCTCCAGAGATTTGTCCGGAAACTCGTAAAGTCTGTGGACTGTTTGCAACGCGAGATATCATACAGGGTGTGCAAATGATTTACTATGACGGTACTGCATCAAGACCGAATATCAGCAAAACAAGATATTTTACATTTTTTTCCACATATTTTTTTCTAGGACAGTGCATGTTTTGTACTAATGTGTTTGTTGAGCTCGGTTGCGCCTCATTCAACAAACTTGAATTAATTCATAATCCTAATTCACTGAAGGAATAATTGCCCATATACAGGGTGATTTAAGTATGCCGTGCATTTGAAGGTTTTCAACTTGCAGTTGGACTAGTAACTTGAGATTTGGTATACTATCATGATTGATCATGTTCGTTCTACCTCAAATATTTTTAGTGCTGCAACTATACAGGGTATGCCAAAATTCGGTACCAACTTTCTTATTTTGAATGGATTCGATTGGCTCTCTGATTATGACTTTGGACAACCTAAGTTATGTTAAGTTATCTATTTAGGTTTTTGATATTTTTCCATTTTTCTGAATAAAAAAAATTACCGCTGTTGTAGATTAGGAAAACACGTGAAGCCCGCAATCCGTTCAAAATATGGAAACCAAATTTATGGGGCAGTTAGTTTGTAGTCCAGGCTATTACCTGATGTCCCATCGACGATCCTATTTTTTACCTTATGGGCGCAAGCGATTTTCGAATGTCGCGTTATAAAATTGTCAAAAACTCAAATTTTTCAAATGGCACCTACCATTTTTTTAAACCATTCAAAAGAAATATATACCCAAGTTCAACCTCTGTCGAGTTATTCAATAAAAAGCAAGAAATGCCTTATCTTGCCGAATGATTATGTGTTTATTCAAGTATGCCATGGAAACGAAAAACAACTGTAAACAAGAAGCTGATATTCTCTCAAAGTAAAATCGAGTCGTGCTAATTCTTAAATAAAATTGATTCGAATATGGAAGTTGTGTTTGACTTGTTTGTTTTCCACGGCATGTGTCACAAAATTGTGTAGCGAACTGTCCGGGAGTTTAATTTGAAATATCCAAACTTACCGAGGATGACACGGGAAAAGTTCTCACGATTGAAAAAAGATTTTTTCTACAAACGTCAAAAAATGACAAGGTTCGCGAATCGACAACAATATGCTAAGTGACACTTTTTTTCATTTTCCTTCGTTACCATGACAACGTGCGCGAAGTAATGCATGTAAACTATATGGGATTTTCATATTCTAACCTATATAGTCCTCAATTAAGCAAAAATCCAAAAAATCGTTTATTTCTGAATGTTCAAAAATATTTAAATAAGGCTTTTTAACATTTTCAAATTGTGACAAAATTTTATACTTTTATTTTTTTTTGACGTTTGTAGAAAAAAAATGTGTTTGCATCTCGCGCGCAAAATACTTTGGTGATAGAGAACTGATTTTTTTTAAAGAGGCGCAGCCGAGTTAAAAAAATTAGTGGAGAGTACCATTTCGCGCACTAGATACAAAAATAACAATTTTTTGTCTAACTACCAACAATTTTCTCAGAACGTTTCATCACTATAATTGACATTCATTTTGTTTTCAGGTCGTGTCATACATCAAAGAACTGAAACAGAAAGACCCCGGAATATTCGCCTGGGAGATCCGAGACCGCCTCCTCTCCGACGGCGTTTGCGACAAATACAACGTCCCCTCGGTCAGCTCGATTAGCAGGATACTGCGCAACAAAATCGGCACCCTAGTGCACTCCCAGCCGCACACGCACCCTCTGTACAACGCCATCTATCCCTCGTACCCCTATCCCCAACAGAAACTCTCGCCCTCCTCCCCCCAAAGACACGGCTCGGCGCACTGTTGGCCGAGTTCGCATTCGGTGACGGACATTTTGGCGGGGGTTCACGCGGCTGCGTTTCGGGGGCCACACGGGAACCCCCCGACGGCATTACCGCCGGGACCCTCGCCACCGGGCATGGATTGTGCCTCTCAGAATTATAATTATTATATGTATTTTCAGTCGGGGAATAGCGCGGCGGCCATGCATATGGTGAACGGGGGAATGGGGGCTCATCCGCTTAGCGGGTCGCATATTTAAGGGGGGAAATATATTTTATGGGTTGATGATAGAAATGAAGATATTCTTCACAGGGTCTGAGTGGGTATGGAGTTTTTCCGAGAAGATGGAGCTGAAAAAAAGGCGACAAAGATTAAATGTGAAAAGATAATTATGAAGAACTAGTTTCCTACGACCGTTGACGGCGGCGGTCGCCGACAAACTCGCTGTACTGTTCTTACATCTACGCTCAAAGGAAACCATTTGTAAATAAACCCATGTAACCAGTACAGCGCATTTTTTGGCGGTGACCGTCGAACGCCGCCATTATGAATTCCCAGAAATAATTTTCGACTAATTTGATAAAAAAAGCTTGAGGGTAATTTGGTACGACAATTCAATGGATGCATTTACAATTCACATATGAGGTAACTTAGAAGTCAATAAATTAACAAACAAGGTGAAAATTCGATCATTTTGAAAGTTTTGCAGCTGGAAAAGTTATGACAAACTTTTGTTACTGTCAAAGTGATTGTATCACCCACATTATGAGAATTTGAGCCTTTCACAGTGTAAAACTCGCCATTACTTGCTATATATTTCAAGTATATTGTACAGCGTATTTTTGAGCTTTAAACTCCATTTTCAACCTTTGTATATTTGTAAGTTAATTTTTTAAATATATTTGTATATTATACAGAAGGATATTTATTAGGAATTGTTATGTAAAAACTATATATTATCCATTATATGGAACATTTTTGTAACAACTTATTTTTCAGAATATATAGTAATAAGTATGTGTTTTTATTTATTTATAGAGATCTTCGATCTCTACATTACAAAACTATTGTTAATATTGAAAATGTGCCTGTAAATTCGAAATAGCATTACAGTTCGACAAACTAGCTGAAAACGTGAAAACATGCTGCGCACTCATCGGACAACGGACTGTAGTCCGCAATATATTTGTTTTGCTGTTCATTAGTACATTTATTCACAAACACCGCTTCTATAGTGACTCACTTTGGAATAATGACTACTTGGTTGACTTAATGATTATGTGTTGAAGGTAAATATTGTGTAGTCACAACAGATTGATTCTAAATCAAATTTGGTTACTAAATTGAGTAAATATTGTTAGTTTGTTGAATTTGTTGAAAAGTTCTATTGTATATAGTCAGTTTATCTGAATCATGTTTTATATATTGTGTATTGTGTCTTGGTTATATGTAAATAATTTGTATCCTAATTTTAATGAAAAGAGTGAATATAAATATATATTTGAAGACATCGCCTTTAATTTTCTTCCTTACAATTTAACTTCAGTTCAGATTGATTTCATTGAGATTATTTTCAAAAAGTTGCATTCAGTAAGCATATTGAGGTAACAAAAAATTCCTACAGGGCCAGGAAAAATATTGCCGAAACAGTTCAATTCCAATATTTAAACAATGTGTTGACATGTAAATTATTTTTCCTCTAGCACCATAACAGAATTTGTTAACATTCCCTCTCTTGTGATTGAACAAATAACAACACCTGTTTCTAAGCAACCTAAATGTATTTCCAGGCTCTCTCTATGGATTAGAAAAATATTCCTACACTATTGTAACAATAATAATGTTATCCTTAACAGTCATCGCAAGAAAAATATTTGAAAAAGAGTTCCTAAATTATTGTTTGTGGCATTTTCAGTTGATAATATTTAAAAAAAATTATTAGAACGAAAATTCGCTACTAACATCGAATTTTCGGTCTAACCTTGTTACAGAATATATCCACTACGATAATAATAATAAGAGTAATAATAATAAGAATAATAATCGTCTATATTATTTCCAAAAAAATGACGAAAAAGTACAAAAGGTACATTGGTATAATCAGAATAGTTATTTATTATACAAGGGAATAAAGTATTAGATTTTAGCTCGAGGTTGTGTTGTGTCCAGACGCGAAGCGGAGGGAGATGAAAAACCGAGAGCTTAATCCAATCTTTTTCCCGTGTATAATACACTATTTTTTTCTGTGAAGTACTCACTTTTTTCCCACGGGCAAAAAGTACTCACTATTTACCCGGTTCTCGGGGAAAAAAGTAATATCATAAAAAGTTATATTTTATTACATGTCAACAGGAATAAAATGTCAAACTTTTTCCCGTCACAGAAAAAAATTATTTGGCAATTAAGGGCAAAGTTTATTTTTTGAAGTGACAAAATTCCAGATAATAAAATTTTTATTTGTACGGGGACTTTAATATAAATAAGTAGGTATACTCAATACAAATAAATTGAGTAAAATAAATCTCTACTGAATGACACAAATACTTATTCAGCCTACACGACTGACTCAAATTGACTTCATTATTGTTATCGAAAATTTAAATATTACCGAATTCGTCGATCACTTCACTACAAAATAATGCACTCTATGTAAATATTGAAACTATCCACACAATGTTACAATGTTAAAACATAAAGAGACTTTTTGATTTTTGTTCGAAAATATGAATGGAATATTCATTCATACAATCTGTTGTGGAATCATCTGTGGCTGATGAAAGACAAACTTTAGTCGCTCTTTTCCATCGTTCAAAATAACTTCTTTAATTATTATATGTATTTTTAGTTGGCGGAGATGCATATGGTGAACGGGGGGATGGGGCGCATGCGCTTAGCGGGTCGCATATTTGAAGGGGGGGAATATGTTTTATAGCTTGAAACAAATGAATGAAGATATTCTTCGCAGCGTTTGAGTATACATAAAGTATCGGAAACTTTTCATCTGGGGTATAGACAGAAATCTACGCGAGCAACAAGGAACGCAATGATATGGCAATACCACATAAATAAGAGAGACGCACTAGTGCGCACCTCTCCTGTTACCCTACCCGACGCATTAACGGACCACGTGGTAATGCGACGCACCGCATGGAGCTCACGTCGATATCCATTCCTCGAGCGAGTAATAGAGGAGAAATTGTTATGCTCTCTCAACATATAGCAAGCTATTCTTCACGCTCTCATAAAACCACCATACCCAAGATGAAAACTTTCCGATACTGTATATGGAGTTTTTTCAGAGAAGATGGAGCTGACTAGAAGTTGAAAAAGGTTAGAGGTTAAAAGATTGATATAAGAAATGTCCCAGAAATAATTCTCGACTAATTGTTATTCAAAAATATCAAAAGAAACCCCAAAGACATCGTACAATGCCGTTCCTCGTATCGTGTTTGGCGGGAACTTAAGAAAATCAAATAATAATCGACATAAAATAACGATCTCTGATGAATCTGGTTCCTGAAATAATTTTTGAAAATAATTTTCTGATTATTATTAATTTATTAATAGAAACAATTAATTTCATTTGGAATATTTTTCTATGATCATCTTAAGAGTTGTAAATTTCATTTAATTAAATGAAATATATGGAATATATCTTTAATTTGAAATATCATTGAAACTGTGTTAATTGATAATGGACCCCGAATGGAATACATGGAATTTTGGTTGATTGCGGAATTCAATGAAACTATAATCCAGTAACGACAGACAAAATCTAGCAAAATGTGAAGAATGAATTGTAGCAATCTGAAACTCGGTACATGACATCTCGACATCATGCATTATTAGAAAAAAATTGTTTACCAAAAAATCAGGGGTGGAACCTAAAAAATTTTTCATTAAAAAAAATATAATTTTTGTTGTTGTTATTAGGTCGAGAGATAATTCAATTCTCCACAAGAATGATATTCTGTAATACCTGCTCATGAAATACGCTCGTTTTCTCAGAAAACGTGGTTTAACGCCGACGTCACATTTCATGCTCGCGCTATCCCGCCACTGCAAGTTCAGGCAGGGCCAAAAATTAGATTCGTCATAACTTTGTTAAAAATTATAGTAGAAGAAAAAGAAAAAGTGTTTATCGTTCCTGAAGACTTCTACTTCCTTATGCAAATATAAAACATGTGAGTATCTCAGCACCTAAAATGTGTTTTGTCCCACTTCACATAACCCTTCTACGATATTTATGGAGGATCCGAAAGTCATGGATGTTTTAGTTGATATGAAATAATCATACTGAAGCAGGAATCAGTACCCTCCTTGGACCATATGCAAAGATTTTAGACTATTGAGACAAGTCTCACTTATATACATGCCAAAGAAAAAACTGGGTTTTACTCCTGCCTCAGCTTTCAACTCACCCATAATCCCGGTAATTTCTTCAGTAAATGTTGAAAATGATCGCTCATACACATCCTGCATGTGATTTCAAGCTTGAGATTTGCACTTCACAATACTCACAATAGTATATTTAAACATAGCTTTTCTCCTTTATTTGGAATTCATAGCAAATAAACTCGGACACGTGAAGTGTGCCTTTGAGAGGGACACATTTTAGATATATTTTGCAACTTGTGTCTTCAACCCCCTAGCGAGGGGGTGTTACAACCCTAAAATTTTAAATGGAACGTGGGGTCGAGTGATATATCATTTGAACGGGCATAAAATTATCTTTCCAATGATACCCTATTTGTTGAAATTTATTGAAACAGTTAATGCGAAAACGGCTTTAAGAACATTAACCCGATAATTTTGGTATTAATGAAAAATACAAATCAGTTTTGGTTACTAGGAATCAGGATAACGACAATCATTTCTAAATTACTTTATTTTGCCGAAAGCAACATTTCAATGATAATTTTTTGTTATCACAACTAAATTCCCCATTTATCGTTTGCGTGATTTTGTCGAAAACGACTGCAGATAAGTGTAAGAAAAAAACTGCAGATATGTGTAACATTTGTTTTACAGATGAGTGTACATTTTATTTGAATGGAGCTTTGAATAGGCATAATTGCCGTTACTAGGATGACAGTAACCCATATTTATTCCGTGAGGTTCATTCCCAGGCCCCTCAAAAAATAAACGTCTGGTGTGGCATATTAGGAAGTCATCTCATAGGACCACTTTTCATTTCTGGAAATTTAAATGGTGAAATCTACCTAAACATGCTTGAAGACGCAATTGATCCTTTCATCACACAAATAATAGAAGATGACCAAAATCATAATGCTGATCGGCTTCATTTCCAGCAAGATGGAGCACCTCCGCACTATTTTGTTCCTGTACGAGAATTTTTAGATAACCGGTTCCCCGCACAGTGGATCGGCAGGAGAGGCCCAATGGAATGGCCTGACCTGATTTATCGCCTTTGTACATTTCTCTATGGGGACACTTGAAAAATAAATGTTTTGACACGAAGCTCGAGTCCATAGAAGATATTTGCCAACGGATTATCGCAGAGTGCCGAAGCATAACACCTGATATGCTACAAAATGTTAGACATAGATTCGAACAAAGTCTGTATTATTGTATGGAAGCAAATGGGTCACAATTTGAACACTTGTTGAAGTAACATTTCAATAAATCAATTCAACAGCTTGTTTTTTTTTACAAAGCACTATTACAAGTAACAAATATTGAAACGTACTAAGTACTACTTGTACATGTTTTAATTCCTAGTAACCAAAACTTATTTGTATTTTTCATTAATACCAACATTATCGGGTTCATGTTCTTAAAGCCGTTTTCGCATTAACTGTTTCAGTAAATTTCAACAAATAGGGTATCATTGGAAAGATAATTTTATGCCCGTTCAAATGATATATCACTCAACCCCACTTTCCTTTTAAAATTTTAGTGTTGTAACACCCCCTCGCTAGGGGGTTGAAGACACAAGTTGCAAAATATATCTGAAATGTGTCCCCCTCAAAAACAAACTCCACGTGTCCGAGCATTTTTGCTTGCAATTCCACAAAAAGGATAAAAGCTAGGTGCATACTTTTCGTTGGTCCACTCTGTATATCTTTAAATATGACAGAGAGCAAGTTATTTGTACTTAGTGCGGCCGTTGATTGAAGTATGGATAGTTTGATAATGGTAAATACTTTATTGTCAGGGTTCTATTTTTATTTGTAGCAAATACTATACTTTAGAGCTCGTAAGTAAAATATGTATTGCAATTATTGAAATAGTGTCAAGTGCACTAGTGAATTTGAACATTTTTTCTCGGCGCAAGAGTGAGTGTGACGTGAATAACGCAGATAGACAGACCCTGAAATCTTCGTTTGTTTGATTCAATTTGCAATTTTCTGTGCTTGTTGATGAATATCCATCTTCAACATTCTCTCCTTCTTATTATTTCCATTGTTAAATTCCGTCTCAAACAGACAATAGGTCGCTTTTGGCACGATGTTCATAGATTTCATGTGCTGTTAATAATTTACAAGGTCCGTCTTTTTCTATTTTCGCTGTCCGCCAGAGAGCGTGACCGATTCCCGTTGACAGAAAGAAGCTTTTGAAGCGCTCGGGCCAGCAGCAGCGCCGCGCACGTGCGCGCATTCAGGCGAATCTTTTCAGCCATGCGTGGCTCGTCACGGCCTGCACAGACTGATGGACAGGGCGGTCGTACTGCTGGCTGCCGTCGCGTCGTACAGCTCGGGACGCGCGTCTGTCAACTTTGCTCGTTTGTACTAATCAGGCTTATTTCGAATTTGAGGGATTTATTGGATAAGTTGCGGGCGTTGCGGCTGATAGGATTTGACGGTTTGAAGTTGACGTGGATGCGAGCGACTGAAAAATTAATTGCTTACCGGCAGAGATAACTAAATGATCGCTAATAGGTATGGAGAATCGGACATTCTTGATAGAAAGAAGAATTTCTGATAATCCCGTAACGACAGACAAACTCGAGCCAAAAGTAAAGAATGAATTATAGCACTCTGAAACTCGGCACATGACATCTAGACATCATGTATTATTGGAAAAAAAAATGTTTACCAAAAAATCAGGGGTGGAACATAAAAAAAATTTTCATGTGAAAAAATATATATTTTTTTGTTGTTATTTCAGAAAATATAAGATTTATCAAAAAACGATTTCGATATGTTGAAAGAATGATATTCAGTAATACCTTATGAAATACGCTCGTTTTCTCAGAAAACGTGGTTTAACGCCGACGTCACATCTTAGTCCAGACTAACCTTATATACTGAAAGTGAAACATTGTCAACCACCTTCAAACAAACATGAATACCTACTTTTGCTGATTAGTTATTGATCTTCCGTCCACTCCTTATGAAATTTTTAATTTACATCGAGCATTCATCAGCAAAACTTTTTTCTTAACGGAATTTTCCTCGAGGGTAATTTTTTCACAGCGCTACCCCGCCACTGCACGTTTAGGCAGGGCCGAAAATTAGATTTGTCATAACTTTGCTAAAAATTATAGTAGAAGGAAAACAAAGAGTGTTTATTGTTCCTAAAGACTTCTACTTCCTCATGCAAATATAACGTGTAAGTATTTGAGAACCTAAAATGTGTTTTGTCCCACTTCACATAACCCTTCTATGATATTTACGGAGGATCCGAAAGTCATGGCTATTTTAGTTGATATGAAATAATTATACTGAAGCAGGAATCAGTACCATACTTGGACCATATGCAACGATTTTAGACAAGTGAGACAAGTCTCACTTATATAGTCCAAAGAAAACACTGGGATTTACTCCTGCCTCAGTTTTCAACTCACCCATAATCAGTTTCTTCAGTAAATGTTGAAAATAATCGCTCATACACATCCTACATAAAAAACGAAGTATGTGATTTCAAGCTTGAGGTTTGCACTTGACAACAGTGTTATTAAACATATAGGCAGGTTATGAATAAGTGATTATTTTCAACATTTACTGAAGAGAATGCCGGTTTTATGGGTAAGTTGAATATGAGGCAGGAGTAAAACAAAGTATTTTTTGGCATGTATAAATGAACCTGTCACAATGCTTTAAAATTGTTGCATATAGTCTGAAGAGTGTATGGGTGGCTGCTTCATCAGTATAATAATAATCCCATATTTACTAAATTATTCATGATTTTCGGATCATCCGCAAACATCTCCGTGAAGTGCGACAAAACACATTTTAGGTACTCAAATACTCGCATATTATACTTGCATGGGAAAGTAGGATTCTTCAGGAACAATAAACACTCTTTCTTTTCCTTCTACTATAATTTTTAGCAGAGTTATGACCAATCATATATTCGGCTCCGTCAGAACTTTCAGCGGCGGATAAGAGTGAACCTGAAATTTGATGTCGGCGTTCAAACACTTTTTCTGAGAAAACGAGCGCATTTCATAAGAAATTACTAAGAATAATTTTTGTGGAAAATTGAATTGTTTTTTACCTTGTTGAGTTGTTTTTCCAATTAATCATATAGTTTCTAAGATTACAGCAAAAATCTATTTATTTATTTTTAAACGAAATAAAAAAATATGTTCCACTCCTGGAATTTTAAAACCCAATCGTACTGGATTATGAAGGATGGTTGAAAGTTCTATAATTATTTCATTATACCAACTGTTCTGCAGATGCTGAGATCCGATAACATAATATTATTTATTTTTAAGTTAAACGGTTTTATTGTGAAGAAACATAATAGTGATGCAGATAATGTACTGAAGAATATAAAAAAATAGATAGGAGATCGTCGTTCAACTACTTTCTTGATAGAGAGAATAAGTATTGCCATCCAACGTGGTAACGCTGCTTCTGTTTTCGGAATAATTCCCCCTTCTCATTGTTTGGATGAAATTATGTATATCCCCAATTTCAGTAAGAAAGCAAAATGTCTTTGCGTGGAGCAGGAATCAGTGCATTTAAAATCTATAATGTATGATGAACATCTGACTGTTGGTCCTCTTTCCTTTTCAGAAGACTCAAGAATCAAAATCACTCCCTCAGACCATAAACTAGGTGTTACAACGACCTATTCCAGTCAACCAGTTCAAGAAGAAACCGAATTGATCCCTCTAGATTCCACTTTATTAGAAAGGATTGATTACCGCATGCAGAATGGTTTGGTTGGAGATGTTGCTGTTCATGATCTTGCAGTCAAGTGTTTGGAAACTTCATGTAGCTCAGTGGTTGAGACTTTCTCGTTCGAAACCAGTGACTGCTGGTCGGCTAGGTTCGAATCCTTAGCGACTACAGATTTTTATCTGATGGCCCGAGAAAGTGCTAGGAATCGCACGTTAAAAGTTAAGACCTCGTTAATCCTTGGCTTGCACAAGTTTCGACTTTTGAGGGCTGCCGTTCGTAAGGGGACGACAGCTGGTTAACGGAAAGAACAATTTTAAAACAACAACAATTTTTTCAACAAGTCATCTTGAACATCACATGCGTAAAGTTGGTTTAAACAATTTGGGAAACACTGTTATATGAATAGCGTCTTACAAGCGCTATTTATGACAGAGTCTTTTAGGGAAGACATATCAACCAACAATAATGATATTGCCCCATTATTCTCGGAACTGAAACATTTGTTCGAACAACTTCAATTTTCCGAAAAAGTGTCTTTTTCTCCGTATGATTTCATGCAGTCTTTGGGCCCAACTAGTTTTTCGTCAGGACAACAAGACAGTTCCGAATTTTTAGGATACTTCATGAGCAGAAGAATAATTCAGTCGATATTTTTGAATGCCCTTATGGTGAGGAATTACAACCTATCGCTTCTTCAGTACAAAAATCTTTTGGAGGAAGGATCGTCACAGTTTCATGTTATAGCAAATGCAGAATGAATAGCAGGATCTTCAATGACTTTTTTGAATTAGACCTCGCGTTTCCCAATGTTTCAGGAATTCAGCCCATACAGAATCTACTCATTCATCACCCGAGACCAGAATACCTAACAGGTGATAGTCAACTGTACTGTCAAAGCTGTGCCATAACAACAGACAGTCATAAAATAACAAGTATAGTTGAAACACCTGGAAATCTGATCATAACTCTGAAGCGGTTCAGTTATGACTCAGCAACCCAAAGATGCATCAAACTATTTCAACGAATCAAGCTAGAAGAACACCCCAATCTAGCCGACTGCATTTACGAGCTTTACGCAGTCATTGTTTACTTTGGTTCTGGAGCAGATTTTGGCCACTATTACACCTTAGCCAAAGATAAAACAGGCTGGTACAAATTTGATGACAATTGCGTAAATAGAATACCTTCTTTGGAACTGGACCTTTTGGAGCCTTCGAAGACACCATACATCCTATTTTACCGTAGAGTAGATTGTCACAATTCGTCGGACCTCTTTAGAAGTTCTCTATCAAGAAATTCCAACTCTTCAGATGATGTGGTGATGTGGTTTCCCTGCAGCTCTGAAAGCGAATGCTCCACCAATACCATTTGAGCCGCCCCGGAGCGCCGATCAATCATTTTGATGTTGTGCGAGTTTTTGAATCAATATGCAATGGGAGTGTCACAATTATAGATGATTAATAAAAAATTAAGGAAATAAGAATTTGAACAATGCAATTCTTCCAAGCGTTTGGAGCAACTTTCAGTGACATTTTCAACACACTTCCAAGCGTTTGGAGCAACTTTCAGTAACATTTTCCACACATTTCCAAGAGTTTGGAGCAACTTTCAGTGACATTTTCAACACACTTTCATGCGTTTGGAGCAACTTTCAGTGACATTTTCAACACACTTTCAAGCGTTTGGAGCAACTTTCAGTGACATTTTCAACACACTTCCAAGCGTTTGGAGCAACTTTCAGTGACATTTTCAACACACTTCCAAGCGTTTGGAGCAACTTTCAGTGACATTTTCTACACACTTCCAAGCGTTTGGAGCAATTTTCAGTGACATTTTCAACACATTTCCCACCTCTTAGGTGAAAATCCAAAATATACAAATCATAGATATTGTTATCCTCTTCCACATGCTTTCAATACATCTTGAATATGACGATTTCCCTTAAATCGGTACATCTTGCAAAATGTGCCCTTAAATTTTTTATAACGCGATTGTACAAAAACTACACATCGAACAGAAAACATCTTGCGCACAGTTGAACCACATGCTGTCATCTATCAGTTTCCACAATATTGTTTGTTTATCTTCAGATTTGTACAAATTATGAATTTTTGGAAAATGGTCTCATTTTAGAGGTTTTCCCGGATTTTCTCAGTGGAAAATGCACCGATCCTGTCGCTTAAAAACTGTTCTGTAGGTTTCATAATTCTCTACAAAAGTTACATTGACTGTCAAACGATTCCTTTGGTACTTTTTGGGATATTTGCAAGAAACCAAAAAAGTTGTAATTTTTTTCACTATTTCTTGTTTAAAAATTCCACAACACAATTTTGCTGGGGCGAAAAACGGGGTTTTATTTACGAACTATCTTATAAAAAGTAGTATAGGCCATTTGCGTCTTTTATTTTGTGTGAAAAGAGCCTCTTATTTTTATCTACAGCTTGGCCTATCAATTGAAAATCCAGATAAGAGTAGGTAACTCGCTGTTTTCAAGAAAAACAAAAAACAAGCTGAGCATAAGCTTGCAAGTGTTCTCATTGTGTTCATTAATAAAGCTTGAAACAAACGCTTCTGTAAAGATGTGGCCAATTATATAAAGTTGGCGTAGGTCTGACTGAAACATGTGATGGACAAAAGGAAATGGGCGTAACTTCGGAACGTCAAAGACATGGTTGGTTAAGGGTCTTGACACCCGTGTAACTGCTCTATATTCGATCATTTATACTACGGCTAAGTTTTTGAAGGTATTTGGCTGAGTAGAGGATTTCTTGACCACTTCGGCCTAAAAAGTATAATGGAACCTCTCATTTTGTACAATAATTATACATACAATTTCTAGAAATGGATCACTTTTACGTTCGATAGTTCACTTTATTTCCCACTAAAATTAGGCCCTTTCCTGATACAGGCAGTTATAAAAAGGATTGAAAATGCATAGATCACCTTACTAATTTACAGTTATATGAAAAGTCATTAGTAGGTTCTGATAAGGTAGGAAACAAAATTGATGGTCACAAAAATATTTTCAAAATCTCACTTTTTATTTTCATTTCAATTCTTCGAGATTGGTTTGAACTTGATAGATACGTCTTCCTAGAAACTCCTTTATAATTGCCAGTTAAATAGGCAAAATAAATGGCATTTTTTAAAAGACAATAGGGGAATTTTGTAAGCTGGATGTTAATTTTTAACCGGTGTTAATTTTCATTCGTATTTAATATCTGGTTATTCTGTAAAAAATATATAAATGTTGTGGTATCTCTGCAAGCTGTATGGCCTGTATGTTCATGTTCACACATATTAACATATATCTGGTTATTCTGTAAGAGTTATGTAAGCGTGCAACAAAATATGTTGAATGGGTAAAAATTAACATAAAGCTTACAAAATTACCACTAATTGGGATAATTCTACAAGCTGTATGTTCATTTTTAACGGGTGTTAATTTTAATAAATATTTAATATCTGGCTATTCTGTAAAAAATATATAAATGTAGTGTATATCCGTAAGCTATATGGCCTATATGTGCATGTTCACACATATTAACATACCTGTTTATTCTGTAAAAATTATATAGACGTGTAAACAAATATGTTAAATATATAAAAATTAACATAAAGCTTTTGCACGTGATGTATAATGTCATTAATAAATAAAACAAATAATATTGGTCCATGCTTGACCTGTTTTTTATTGGAGTAAGTGTATTTAACTAGTTGTTTTCTATTTTGTAAATAGCTCTGAAACCAATCAAAAACCTTACCTTCGATTCCATACTTGTTTAATTTCTTTAAAAGTAATTTTATATGTGTAGTTTCAAATGCCCTCTGTAAATCCAAGAAATGTCCATTTTCTGTTTGGATATCAAAATCTGAAGAGAATTAGAATGGTGTATGCTTGGGGTGCTGGTGAAGAAAATTGTTTGTTGACTTCTCGTATGTATGCTGCATAATATCCTAATAGAAGGCATCCATAAGTGAATTTTTTTTGAATATTGATGGAACGATTTGAGACAACAGTCCACATTGAACACGGAACATGCAAAATAAAATTACGAAAACTGCAATATGTTCACAACTACCATTATTATAAATCCCCCATAAATGTTATGCTAACAATTATCAACATATGGCGCAGTATTGTTGATAATTATGTTGTCGGACCATATTTTTTCGAAAAAAAAAATCACTAAGTGGACAGGTCGAGAAGGACCTATTCCTTGGCCACCGAGGCCACCGGAGCTAACATGGATTTTTTTTCTTTGGGGAACAGTAAAATCGGAGGTTTGTCCTACTACCGCCACTGCAATGTAATATATGAAAATAAGAATTTTTGTGGTATTTCAACGAATTATGCCTCTTCATTCGAGCAGCGTGAAGCGTGAGAACAAACGTCACGAAGAGATTGAGAAAATGTATTGAACAGGGCAAACGCCAGTTTGAACATGTATTATAAGTGTAATGTGTGTAGTGTAAGTGTCTTTTGTTTCAGATTTAAAAAATTTAACAGATATTTCTCCAATTTTGTAATAATAATTTAAAAAATACAAAAAATCAAAGAACTCTAATGATAGGTGATTTCGATGGCAAATTCTTGTGAAATGCGAAGAGAAACTAATATACAGGGTGTTCCAGCTAAAAAAATCACATAAACCTAAATCGAAGTGGACGAAAATAAAAGTAATATTTGAAGCACCCTGTTATGAACAAACATGATGATCAGAACAATACACGCTACTTTGGTGTTCTCTACGGCACTTCACCAGACAAAGTACAGTAAAACAAATCTAGCTAAACATGTTAAATTCCCACTTCATGCGCAAACAATAACGTGAGAAGGCAATCGAAAGAAAATGGATAGACTGAACGCTCGGGTCAGTGAGCGAAAAGAGGTACAACCGAATTCACAAATATTTGAAACGTTATATGCATGTGCAGCCTTTTAGATTAGATCGAAACTTTATTTTTATTTTCACAGACTGTACCAAGTTTTTTTCTACATAAACGTTTGCCTCATCACTAGGTATTCGTCATACGGCTACTGCGCATCTTGGGCGTGAATATTCTCGAATTTGTTGCTATAGATGTATACTAATGTACCTTGTGTTACTTACCCACAAAGTACAAATAACGGGAATATTTTGTTGATGCATCCTGTGTATGTGATTTGAGAAATGACGTTGTCGTAGAAAAAGTATAGCGTATAAATTGAATGGAATGTCTACATGTGCATCTCACCACAGAAGACTCATTACTTTAATTATGTTCTATTAACTTATTTCTCCTGTTTCCGAGTAATTCAAAAGGAACTCTCAGTTCTTTATGGGACGGTTTCAGTTTACCAAAGAGCGTGCCGACATGTTGTAATTAACCAAAATGTGAAACCGAGAGGCTGGAGAATTCTAGACATAGTTGGGTGAGAAAGTATTGAAATGGGATAAAGTTTTGTTATCAGTTTTGTAATAAAGTATCGATACCAGATTCGTGTTTCATAATTCCGTGATGAGTTTTAAAATATCTTTAATGTCAATAATTTTTTTATTATCGTTATTTTTTTTTTCTGTATCAATAGAACCAAATATAGTCATATTCATTTATTTTTATACGTTCATGCAAAAAACAAAACTTTATTGAACTATATTTGGTGGAAAAACTTTCTCTTTATTGCACTCATCTATCATTCTACTATAGCGTTCTGTCATCATGACAGACATAAACTTTCAAATCGACGCCAAATTTAGCCCATTTTCTGTGAGATTGTATTACGTTTTAAATAGTTGCATGTTTCATCATATTCATTATATAATGGACTATGAAATTACTAGAAAATGCAATTTGTTAAAAATAAAATTATTTCCTTCGAATATCATTTGAATTACACAAAATGTTTTTGAATTACTTTTAGCAGATAGATTTAAACAAACAATGTCTTCCTTACAGTTTAGTGCCACCTAAATGAAACATTTTCTGGTTTTTGCATGAACGTAGAAAAAATATTTTATGAAACTCGTACTTTTTGCACTTGTTGCATAAATAACTATTAATGTCAATAATTGTTTTATTATCGTTATTTTTTTTCTGCATCAATAAAACCAAATATAGTCATATTCATTTATTTAAGTATATCTTACTGAACTAAGTATATAAGTTTAGCATATAGCGAAAATTACAAAATTTGAACATATCCTTACACGGACCCGTATCCAAATGCGTACGTTTGAAATAAGTACTTTTATATCCTAAAAAGTACGGAAAAAAGTATTTTTTCCGCATACGACTGTTATAAGCAACTGAGTGCTGCAAAGTACTTTTCCGTATGAGTTGAGATCAAGATTTTTTCTACAAGCGCATTGAAAAATCTTATAAGGCAAGCCTTGAAAAAACTTTTGCGTGCGGCAAAGTTTTTCCCGCACTTGTTTCTACAAGAATAAAACATCCGAACTTGCTCACATACATGAATTAGGTTTAAAAGCATAAAGAGCTTTCATTCTGTCACTTGTATTTGTTAAAATTTACCTCTTTCGAGCTCATTCGTTGATTTTTAGCAAGTTTTTCCTCAGTTCATCTGCTTACAGCGTACCGCACTGATTTCTCTTTGGCGCTAGGTGATCCGAACACCAAGTCAGAGGATAATCAAAGTTTGAATAGAGCACGAATATAACATTTCTTCATTTTATCCCAGAACCTTGCGGAGTGACTATATAAAGGCGCCAGTCGCTCCGCATCCATGACATTCTTTCCACTTTCTACGGCTTCTCGACATTGAACCCAGTGAAATCTCTGCATGGCCTTGTCCAAAATTTCAATAACCCCATGAATCTCCTTCAAAGACTAACTCCCAGTCCCACTTGAGTAACCCACTAAAAAATCCCAATGTGGTCACATTGTGAAAGTGGGGTGCCTGTCTGAAATTTATCTCCGGAGGGTCTACCATTTTCGTTTTTATTACAATATAGAGAGAGTCTCGAATGTTTACATAAATTTTTTGTTTGATAGTCTCGTTTATCTTATATCAACACCTCTCTTTCATTGTTTTCGATATATCTTCGCTCTGTGGTTTTGGTGGTGGTTTTGGTGGTCGCTTTTTTGGAAAAACTGTGGTATTTGGGAAAACATATTGAAAAATGCAAGCGCCTCGACAATATACCGTGTACTCCACTGGTTCAGTATCTTATTGTGGGTCGTTACCGGATCCTGAAATACATCTTCGAGTCCCATGCGGTTGACACTTTCCGACGGGCTTCAAATAAGTGTTAATCCGTTTAAAGTTTCCAGCCGCTGAATGTTTGGGTATTTAAATGCGGTTCATTGAATTTGCCAATGAAAAATAAACATTACTTATTTTAGTGTTATCTGTCATATTTTTTGTGCTATAGTTGCTCGAATAAAGGCGAAATAGTAGTTTACCTAACAAGTGCGGAAAGTGATACTTTTCCGTACGCGATTGCAGATGGCCGAACGACGTGTTGACATAAAGAACATTTATTATTAAATATATATTAAACTATACAACCATACTTGGTAAGCTTTCTATTTTAACCTTCTGCGACGCAATATTTAAATGTCAGTATAATTCGCAAAAACTAAACAAATCTACTTTTCCTCACTAGTGCGGAAAAGTGACTCTTTTAAAACTAAAATGAGTGCGGAAGAGTGGATTTTTCCGCACGCTAGTAGAAAAAATTATTTGAGTAAGTAGTGTTTCGGTGTATTTTTTGAGTTTAACTAACTTCTCCATTTCCGTGCCATATAGTCGGAGGAGAAGCAAAAGGATTGCTTATATGCATGATTCATATATTCGAATTAGAAAAGGTATTACTAAATTTTCCTTCCACACAAATATGACTTCATTACTTCATGATTTTTCTAGTAATTGTATCGAATAAATGAATATCTGGAATCTTTGGGGGGAATTTGTTTCAAGAAATAGAAACTACCCATTACCCAAACACAAAAACTACGTCAATTTTAAGGCTTATAATCGCCCGCTTCGGATTTTCTACTTCAATAATTGCCAACCGCCTAGTTTAAATTTTAGCTGCTCTATCTAAACCATTGATTCAATTCTCCAACTAGTTACTTGTTTTAGATTCAATGTAACAAATTTCTTGGAAATTATTGCTTAATGTCCGACAAGTGCGCAGCACGTTTTCACGTCTCAAGTTAGGTTGGTATCACTGTACCTACTATGAATTAGAACAATAAGTTAAATGGAATTAATTTCAAACTTGTGTCATAGATTCCGTGGTCGTGATCCAAAGCGTGTTGGGCCACACTCGATTTTTCTTGTCTCAAAATGTGCTCTTTGAACCGTACTTTTATGCCCCTTCTAGTTTGACGCACAAACTTCTCGCAGGTTATAAAGCTAATTTTATAAATTTCCGACTTTCTACTGTCTGATCTTTGAGAGAACTCAAGATTTGTTTTAGTTTATACGAAGTTTTGTATACTACCTTCACATTGAGGGCTCTAAAAGCGCCTTTGAAACCTCGAGTATACTCGTAGCTCGAGCAGGGATATATTCAGGAGGGTGTTTCTCTTTTTGAAAAGTCGACGAGTAACGAAGGATTTTTAAAAATCTTTTTGTACAACTGACATTAAAAATGACGTTTTTAATTCATTGACACATGAACTAAAAACTGACGTTTTCACAAAATCACTTTTAACACTAGTGTTAAAAGTACTTTTAACACTAGTGTTAAAAGTAAAATGACAGATGAGATGATGGATACTCAGTAATATAGATCTCTCTAATAGAAACACTTCAATCAGATATTATAATCAGAACACCTACTCAAGAGGAATCGTTTATAAAAGTTCACACATGTATTTGGTCGTTTGCGCAATTGATAATACTAATTCCTTTTGAAGTTACAAACGAAGTAGTATTTAGTCCAACTGTAGAATGTCCTTCATCACTGACAAATAATGACATTCATAAATAAAGTGCGTTGGGGTTTATTATATTTGAAGTATCTGTCAGTCAGCCTTGTAATCCAAAGATCGTGTGTTCGAATCCTTATGGATCTTATTTTTTTTTGTTTTTTTCTTACTAGCAGTAACTGTTGAACAAAAAATTTTGTATGATACATTTGTTAAAAGTGATTTTATTTTGCTCGTGGGGTTGCTCCACTCGCTAACGCTCGTTTCGCAATATTCCCCACTCACAAAATAAAATGCCACTTTTAACACTTGTATCATAAATAACTATTTTGTTTCCTTTTCCCCACCAAATCCAAAGAAGTGATGCACCCAAGAAATTCACTCCTGCCATTTTGTGCTGTGTGCAATGGTGTGCATCGGAGTGTACTCGTTTTCTTTCAACTTTCTGTAGACCACGTATTTTCAAGCTGATTTTGGTCATTTCCAATTACTGTTTCTGCTTTCAGTTTCACACGTGAAAGATAACTTGAAACTGGTTATTTAATTTTGAAACAAAACATTCCAAGTGAACCTGTTGAAATTTCTTTCAGATTCATGTTCCTAATCTCTCGATACATTCCAGTAAGGTTTTTATGCTCAACTTTGGTTGTACCAGTGGAAGATTCTGTACCAGTGGAAGATTCTCAAACTCTTTCGTGAGCCATTTCGCTAGATAGAGAATGCGTAGAAATTCGGAAAATTTTCCGATGGGTAGAGGGGCTCGTATCACCTTCCTTCCCAAAAAAAAATTATCTGTAAAAATTGGGAAAAACATGGGACCATCGAATAGGTCCATTTCAAAAAAGCCTTTTTTCGTTGACCTCTACAAAAAAATGACATTTTATGTACTAATTTCCGGACGAAAAATCGACTATTTTTGAAGGCAAATACTTTTCGTCCGCAAACGCTTTTCGTCCGCAAACGCTTTTCGTCCGCTGTGGTCACTATGCCGTATCATAGCGGACGAAAATTGTTTGCGGACGAAAAGTGTCTGCGGACGAAAAATACTTGCCTAAAAAAACAGTCGATTGTCGATTTGAAAATAGGAAATTAGTAGGTAATTTGTAGAGGTCGACGAAAAAATGTAATATGCACCTCGGCGAAATACTGTCTATTGTCTCGCCTGCTTGCTACCCTCGGCTACGCCTCAGCTATCAATTTGCAGGCTCGACTATAATAGACAGTTTTTCGTTCTTGGTACATAAATAACTATTTCTGTTCCTTGAAAGCAAGATAAGTACCTATCAAGTAGAATGTTTTCTAACATGAACGTGACTTTGACTAAACACTGAATGTCACTGATAATGATGACTCGTCATGCTGGGAAAACATTTATATTTTTTTTTTTTCGGAACAGGCGAAAATTTTAAAACTTGTTTTTTGTCAAATTTTGCTGCTGTTAATGAAACTTGTCACATCTGCGACTTCGCCATAATGTCGATTCTTTTAATTAAGTTGAAACTGAGGTGTGATGTATGATAGTTCCATCCTTAGCAAAGGATATAAGCTAACACAAACTTTGGATATTGCTTCCAGTTTTCCCATACCCAAAGGTAAGAAACTGTTAACTTTATTAGCGAAACATGTACTCAGCACTTTTATTGGAGCGTCTTAGCTAGCCAAGTTATAAATTGGAAAATTCTCACAATCCTGACTATTTTCTTGAACATTATCATAAGTAATTTAGATTTCTTAAAACATTTTTAAGTTTTGCAATGCAAGTTTTCACTATAGAGCACATGTGAAATCGATCAAAAGTATCTTTACGGTATCGGAAACTTTTTATCTGGGGTATAGACAGAAATCTACGCGAGCAACAAGGAACGCAATATCATATGATAATACCACATAAACAAGAGAGACGCACTACTGTGCGCCTCTCCTGTTGCCCCACCCGACGCATTGACGGACCACCGGGCAATGCGACACACCGCACACAGCACACGGCGATATCCCTTCCTCGAGCAAGTAAAGGGGAATTCCCAATGGCGCGTTTTTGCTTTTCGCGTCGCGCATGCTGATTGGCGAATTCCTGACACGATTCAGCAATCCGCCAATCAGAATACGTGAAGAAGGCGTGACGCGCGGCGCGAAAAGCAAAAAGCGGCATTGGGAACTCACCTTAAAGGAGAAATTGTAATGCTCTCTTAACATATAGCAAGCTATTCTTTACGCTCTCATGAAACCGCCATACCCAAGATGAAAACTTTTCGATACTGTATATCTGACGTTAACTACATACTTTATGATTGCTCAAGGTTTAAATTTTATTGCACTAAGTACTTATCAAGTATGCTTTTACTTTTTGACTTGAAATTGGTTAATTGTTACGGTCACACAATATTATTTCCTCCACCACAGACCTGGTCTAGGTAACAATACCTCCTTGTATTTTATTACCCACCTTTGTCACCTTTAGGCAGGCGCGTATATAAGGGGGGGGGGGTAATGGGAGTAATTAGCCCCCCAAAATTGAAGAAAATTCGGTATTTCAATAAAAATTAACTTTAAGATTCACAAAATGAATATTATTTCATCCAACGCGTATAACTATCTAAATCTAATCATATAATCTATTTCTTCATAAATATTTTTTTTTATTATTGGGACTACATATGTTTCCTCATTTAGTTTCAGAATGCATCTGTTAATTTCGTTGAATAATTTTTTCTTGATTTCATTCCATAATACCCGATCTCATTTTCTCTTTTATTTGGAAGGTGTCATTGTTTGTTTGTTCTACTATGCTTTTCGTTTTTCATATTGAATAAAACAAATTGAATTTGACATGCTTTTTTTCCCACCTTTATGATAGGTACCCCACTGACAAACATAACTATCAACCATTTAAAGGCATTTGACTTTGAACAAAAAAAAATTCGCCTGCGGCGCTTTTCTATTTTCTGTCACCCTGCGCTATGATTACCTTTTTTTCCTACCTTTATGATACCCTACTGACAAACCTAACTATCAATTTGAAAGCCTTTGACCTTGAACAAAAAAAATTCGGCTACGGCGCTTTTCTATTTTCTGTCACCCCTGCCCCACGAATTACCCTCCACGGAAGAAAGCTGTATACGCGCCAGCCCAGCCTTTAGGTAGGTAGACACTAGACAGGTAGACTACTTTATAAGATACATCTACCGATCTATCAGGATATCACGAACGAGGGATCAACCTTTTGATTTATCGAAATGGCGTCCCATTATTTTCAATCGATATAGATTTCAGCACCTCAAAGGAAGCCCAGAAATAAACGTGTAAAACGGTTTCAATTAAAAAGTCTGCTAATGAACAAACAAATGGCAGAATCTCTTTAGATCTTATGTTTTCAAAGAGGCCGACTGTCGCAGGCATTTTTTAATTTTGTCACAGGAAGCTTTGAAGGCAGTTCATCAAATAGTTGACATGCTACATGACACGCCCATTGGTAAACGTCGCTTCTCGGTTTGTGAGTTGTGACGATATTTTGCATAATATGGGGACCACTTCATAATTTTTGACGCTAGTGAAACAAAGCCAGATTTTTTTGTGACTAGTGACCAGGTCCAGATTAGGAATTTCGCTGCCATTTGGTTGCTACTTTTTCAAATTATTATTGTGAAGAAGGAACAATATTCAGATGAAAACTAGGTAAGTAAATAATAGAAATGTGTAGGTAATAAGTAACCTAAGTAAACAGATAAAAAATAACAACTACTTATATTACGTAATATACAGTGTGTCCCTGCTAGACCAGTCGGACTGTCAAATATCTCCGGACCAATAGAAATATTATAATTTCATATCATACGGCCTTATGGAAGATATCTTCAGGTTCAGGAGTGACTATTTTTAATAAGAGGGGAGCAACAAAGACTAACAAAATCGAACATTAATTTTTTCAATGGAACACCCTATGTATTACAACATATGAATATGAATTCCTATTAATTTAGGGTATTATAATTTTGAGAAATCTACAAGGAGTTGCCAAGTCATACCAGTTTTTCATGAAATGGGGAACATTTTCAAGAAATACTTAATACTCACAATACGAATAATTTATGGAAATATTTAAGAGTATTGATAGTTCATAGTATATTAATATTATAGGAAATATTAATTTTGTTCGAAAGTTATACAGGGTGGCTTGAGATATATGATTTTCACGAAATTCTAACTTTCTTCACCTCGATTTTTGAAATAGTGCACATACAATGTAAGTATATTATTTTCTTCCACTTTTTACACTTGTATCCTATTAAGATATGGTTTATTCTTTTAGTATATTTTTGAGTTGTTGATAGAAATGCTATGTAATGACGAAAGTACCTACCTATATATAAGTAAAACTAGAAACCTTGCATACCACCAGCTATAGTTGCAAGATTTGGCATTGTTTATTCTTTATATTACGTTGAGTTTAAATTACTATAACTGGTAGAAATGTTTTAAAACATATTTTAGGGCAGTTCGTTTTCTCTATGATGCCTCAAACCCATTTTTATTAAATGCTCTACTACTACTACTACTATTCGGATTATATGGCCCATATGACAAAAACAGACAAAATTAAAAAAAATCGTGGTTATTTTTGTGCATTATTCATTTAGAAAATAATATGACCGCATAATATAATTTAAACGTCAGCATTTGGTATGTGGAAACGATCATTCAAAAAACTCATTTAAACTCATTAAACTGAAATTTGCACAAATTTAAACTGAATCTTCAGTTTAATCTGGTTCAAGTCCAACGCATAGGTATCCAATATACCAAGAAAGCCGCGGGCCATATATGCCGACAGCGCCTTGGGCCATGTTACCCAAGAGGTTTACTTAAAATTAATTATACCAAACAAAGCAATCCACTATCTGAATGAAAATGCGAATTTTCACTTTCAGATTTTTTCTTTTCAGTTAGAGTCTTTTCACAATATCTATCAGATGTAGTTCAATGTCCAGCGATGCTTTAGCCGAGGAAGTAGTTGTTTTCTGTTAGATATTACAAATGAATAACATTTTTCATTTTTTAATTTCCATTGAGAATGTTCCCCTTTTCAACAATTTACTAATCTGACATTCAATTTTACAGAAAAATCGAGACCATTTTCGTAGGTAGGTATTGAAAAAAGACAGGAAATAAAACAAATTTACATTTATTTCTTCAATATAGTTTCATTGCAATTCATCAGACAGCTGAGAATATGATTGAACTGTCAAAGAGAGGATATACCTACAGTTAACATAGAAGCCCATGCCACAAACAAGACCATTTCGAGAGTTCATCAGCTATCTAACGAACAGCAACACACATTTAACAAAAACCATTCTGAACATAAGCAGAAATCTTAAACAAATTTCGTTTAATGCAACTGGAATGTCATTGTTGGCTCATTGTCCAGTAATAATTAATTTTTCAACTGATGGCAAACATACAAGTACGATACGAAATGATAACACCTTTTCATAATTCATAATTAATTTGAGTATCATATCACTTAATACTAAAAATAAAATATCTATCTATTTTGAATATAATACACATAAGATACAAGGAATGTTTCCACATAAGACGCTGGAAAAATTTCGTCAGATATTTCGACCTTTCTTCAGGTTCTATAATAATTAAATAATTTTTAAAAATCAAGAAAAAGTTCCAACCAAATTGATACTACTGTAAAGTTATCCTTCAAAGCATGCGCAAAGAGTTTGAGAGGAAGGACGCGAAGGGTGTCCATAACGTTGCGAGTGCTTTAATGGCACTTTTATCCACGTGTATCAATATTTTTTATTATGTCTGCATCATGCCTTCACAATCAATGCTGATAATGAATTTTGACAAATAGTTAAAGTGACATTTTTCAAAACTAACGTGAATGTCATATCGTCCAACTTTTCATCACAAGTTAGAAAATGTTTTACTTTTCCTAACTGTTCAGGAAAAGTTCATTATATCATCTAATTTTTGACATTAAAGTTATGTCAGGGCCACCAGTAACAGACGTAACTAGGAAAACATACCGACACAGATATTCACTTGATTTTACAGATTTTTTAACAAAAAAATTCGTGTTTATTTTTCGTTTATGTTTAAAGGATGTTCAGATATTCAAAATCTTGTATGGAACATGTAACCAAATAACATTTAGAGGGAACTCGCTTTGTTCATCTTGCAAACATCCTCTGGTCACACGAAATGAAGCTTTTCGTAACTGGTTACATAAATAGCCATTAAATCAGGATAATCAACCTTATATTTTATCTAATCATGTAGGTATTGAACGTGTGATGTCAAGTATATTGTTGACATGGAGGCTTATTTCACAGTTCCTATGATAAAACTGAGAACTTGGCGTTGTTACCTAGCGAAATCTTTTAAAACACCGCGCCCTTTAATCTTAAAGATCTCGAACGCTTTTTAGTACATTTGATAGATATCATGAAGCAGGTATAATATAAAAATGTTAGCAATCATTATTCATCAGACTCGCCAAACTGCTGTTTACCACCACCTTGATTAAAATCAGTATTATGACACTGATGTTCTATTTTGGATCTCAATAGGGATTGCAAGTAGCTGAGGGATTGAAAATTACTATAAAATATTTACAAGAATTACAGAAAAGTTTGATATATTAAACTACTTATATATTAAATAAAAAATACGAAAAATCTCCCAGCAAAAATTTGAAAAGAACCTGACAAGAAAAGTTCATTATCATTATCCGTTTAGAAACCTAAAAAATGTTGAAAAGTCTATGTGGAAACATCGAAAGAAGGTCGACAACATCAGAGAATGATTTGTATCAGTGAGCTATTAGAAAAAAATGCTTTGTAACAAATTTTCTCTAATGCTGCCAACTATTCGCAATAAGAATTGATATTGTAACAAATACATGCAGGATGATCTGATGGTAAGACGAGAAAAGTAACACTAACTGAAGTGTACTTTGAAATCAAATGTTGATCTGACAGTGAGCCAGGAACCTTCACAATAGATTGAAGAGGACTGTGGTGGATTGTGGTGGTAATTCCCCCCCCACCAAGAATAATTATAAAATAGTATTTTTAATATTTTCAAATTGAACTTAATAATATAAGTATATCATATATTTAATAGTTTTACGCAAAAAATTAAGTGGTACCACTGACATATTAATACTGCATTTTGTATTTCTGAAAAATTGTTGTCAGTCGCGTTTAAATAAAATGATAATGATCGCGATGGAGAAGTGAATGCCATGTAATAATTTATTCATAGAAAAAATAAAATGCGTTTGAAGAGGTTCATCGACAATAAAATATTTTGCCGCCAGTAGACTAATATCTTTGAAGTTTTTGTAAATATACAAGGACCGTTATGGGACCATCTTTGTCAATGAGTTTTCGACTTATATACTGGGCGTTCACGGAAGGTGGCTCGCCCCTATAACTTTTTTGTTTTTGATGACATTGGAATAAAATTTGGAGGATCTATATAAGGCATAAAACTGCATTTTTTGACAGGTAACTCAGCTTCATGCAACTTCCGGTAACGCGGGAAGTGATATGGACTTTCGATTTTTAAATGAGACACCCAGTATATTTTCACTTTTTTGTCTCCATATGACATTCTGAATACAATGTAAATATGTAAATTACGTTGAAATGCGTCAATGAATAAAAAAGTTCCATCTTAAATGGGTCACACTGTATGTCAATACTCACATGAAATTTCGTAAATGAAATACTTACTGAATTTGGTTGTACTATTCAACTTTGTTAAAGAACTGCCAGAACAAAAATAGCTCTTGGTGGAATTTTCTTTAAATTATTTTCGACAAATGGTAAGTCTGGTTCTGTTTTTTATATTGTGAGAAAAAGTAATAATAATAATAATGCTCCCTCATAAACACTCGTAGAGTGTAAAAGCATAGCCTGTGCCGGTAGAGGACGGCTATTATTACTATTTGCCGTGGCGCTCCGGGGCGACTTACTAATTTTTGGTGGCGTATTCACTTTTCAGCTGCAGGAAAACGCATGTATGGAAAGTAGATACTGTGAAAAACCATCAATACTATGAAATTCGAAACAAGAATAAACAGGTATTATAGTCATAATTCAACCTAATGAATGAAGCATGACGCAATCTCTTCTTTACGCCTATAACTCGTTAGCCATTGAAAATATCAAAAAAGTATTAATCACAAAAAAGAAAGCTTGATACATTTCCTAAAAGAAAGTTATCCACAAATTTTTTTCTGCATAAGATATAGTTTACGAGAAAAGTAGGCAAGCTAAGTTAAAAAACTGAATTGGGCTCTAAAGATGATGAAAAATACTTGCACTCCTTGTCATTTTTAATGGTCATAAATATGTATACGTATAAATGTGTTCAGTCATACTTGAAAGGTTTTAGTTTTATGCACAATAGGTAAAAAATGAAAATTTTCCTTTTGAAATAATTACCAATATCTGAAAATTAGCCAAATTTTCGCAGTTTATTTTTTAATGAAATGTTGAAAAAATCCCGAAAATGGAAAATTAATTCTGTATTATTTCCAAGTCATATATTATTAAACTATTTTATACATAGAAAAAAGTACTGAATTCATTTTCCCTATTTTAGTGCTTCTTCAATCAACGAAAATTTATTAGCAAATTTCAAAATACTGGTAATTTTTTCAAAATGAATATTTTAATGTTTTACCTTTTGTGCAATAAAACTAATACCATCCAACTATGAACACATTAATAATTTATATTGAAGGCTTTTTGATCAAAGGGGTGTTTTTTAGGGGTGAAACCATGTCCCTCCAAAACGTATTATTGTGGTTTTATAATATATGGGACCTCTAACAAATTATGGGGGAACCTTTCAATGCCGATTAATTGGTAAGATATAATGTATATTTTACTTCAGCTACTGTACTAAAAGGTCAGTGGCAAATCGGACAAAAGAGATGACTGAGTACCACCTCTCCAAAAACATTCGGACAAAGAAATCATCAACTGTACATTTTCTTGTCAAAAGAACAGAAACACATAAAATAATAACCCAAGTTGAAGGCTATAAAAAATAGATGATAAAACTGAAAATAATTACAAGGAAAAATCACACTTTTTATTATAAATAACTAGAGGAAGAAATGAGCGTAAAAGAGCAATAAATATATTAAAAACAATTACATGAATGATATTTGGTCATTTTGATATGTTTATTTCAATGAACGTTGAGAATGTTACTACAATTTTGGGAAGGATGCATCCTTCTATCAATCTATCAATCAGATCAACTATTAATTGTTAATTAATCTTCTTATAGGTATATAGGTCCACATCTCTATTTTCAAAATAACATTTTACCATCAGGAATGTGATAAAGCAACAAATACTATAACCAAAGCAGGCTCAATTTCGTCTCCAATTTCAGGCAGATCATCTTGACATTTCACTCATCCTATATGAATGTTACAGACATAATGTTCCAGAATATAATATATTATTCTAAAGAGTTCAACATTAACAACTGTTTCAGAACCTTCGTCTGTGATGTTTCCCTTATTTCTCCAGCTAAGAACATTTCGTCGACGACAGTATAAACTTTATAAAAGTTGAAAACAAGATCTAGTTCACAAACATTGTGGAAATATTCGTTAAGTACTTCTACAAAATTGTGTATTGCTTCTAAATAGCATAAATTATTGTCGTTTACGTCTACACATATACAGAAGTATAGGCCGGCATATCGTCGATATACAATTTTGAAGTTACGAAACTGAAAAACAAATAAAATAAATGTAAAAGCCGAATCATAGAATCTTCAGTGGTGAATTTCAGTCAGATTTTTTTCACCAGGTATTCATTAGGGAACTCAAATGTTTCAGGTGGTGCATTCATTATGTGTAAATTGAACATGGAAGGGTTATCAAATGCTTAAATAATAATATAGCTGTGAGAGAGCCAGCAGTCCCATCTTACCGCAAAGCAAAAAATTTAATTTTAGATATACTACAAGACATAAAAAGTTCTAGTACTACAACATCTAGGCGCCTAATCTTGAAAAATATAATAAAAAAATATATATATAAACATAAACAATCAAGAAAGATTAAGAGTGTCCACCGCCAAAAAAGAGCCCCAATAGGCCATGGGCCGCAGTGGAGGGCCCGATGTGGACCCACTCATGTTCAAACCAATCCCAACCACCGCCAAAAATTTGAAACATTATTCATGAACTAATGAATCTCTCAGGAGTTGTAATGGAAACAAACAGGAAGTGCTAATGATTGGCTCCCTTTCATTTCTAAATTGAATGAAAATTACTTGACACGTCTCTCATCCCATAGGTTAACTTTTTCAAATTTGTGTCTTTTTATGAGTTTGAGTATTGTTAATTTAGTCAGATATTCTTTTGTATTTTTTGCGAAGTTTTTTCTTTAGAATTCAACCTTCTAGTCTGAAAATGTCAAATCAAGGAAATTTTGTTTTGATTTCCTTCGATTTTCCTTACAAAAAGATCTTATTGTCTCCAACTATATAGAATAATAATAGAATTTTCAACAAAATTTGATAACAGAGACCACAGTCTTGTAATATCAACGTTTTCATAAAAAATAGAAGTATTATTTGAATTTTTAGAATTTTTTAGAATATTTTCAGATAAACAAATTCATAATCCTACCATAAGTTAATGACAAAATTGAATAACTTTTTCAATACTGAACATGAAAAAAAGTTCAGAAAATAATATACATTTATGTACAAAAAATAATAAATTGAAATTAATATTTCTAGACGTGTGGCTTTAAGCTTCAATTTATCTGTAAAAAAATTGTCGTTTCTGATCAGTCAATACCTTCAGAAACAAATTTGATCCCTCCCTCTGGCTCAAGAGGGAGAAAGTAGAAACAAATCAGGGAGATCTCCCCAGTGGTCGTTCTACTCTATCACTATAAAGAATCGAGACCCTGGGGTCTTTCGGTATTTATGGAGTTAATATTAATGTTTTTTATATTTTCAATAACTATAACTATTTTCCCTCAATTTAAAAACCTTCTGCTCACCTCAACAAAATTCGTATGTTTGGCATCCCTTACTGTGACAACAGCATGAACTTCTTCAATAAGTTTCTGTTTTTCATCATCATCAAAATTCATATACCATTTGGCTAATCTTGTTTTTCCAGCTCTGTTTTGTATGAGTATGAATCGAATCTGCAATGGTAAAATTGATAAGATTGTTACTTTATATGGAGGCGTTTTCCTGAATAAACTGCCAAGGAATTGTTTATTAAAATAAATATGATGTACATTTAGAAATCATTACAATTTTCATATTAGGATTTAAAAAAAAAGTAATTACCATTTTCAAGGCAGACTGACTTGACCAGATATTTTAATGTTTTGGAGAATTTAAAAAAAAATTACTTCCAAAGTCTTTAAATCGGAATGATTGACGTTTGTTGTTGATGTGAATTGTGACATGTGACATGCCATGACAACCTGTCAACCTGTAAACGATTTCTGCTGATTTTCTTCTTCCTTTTATGGCCTATGTCAGTCACCACCAGCCAAGGATATTGAATACGATTTGACAAGAATGGTCCAAGTGCCCGATTTTACGTCAAGTCAAGTCAATAGTTTATATCAAAGGGTACAAAGGGTATATAGATATACAAAAGCATGCGAAAGGAATCGCAACATGGGAAGTGGGCCATCTTTGTAAAATAGTGTTCAATATCCACGAAAAAGCAAAAACAATGCATTTGGAAACTCACCCTCAGACTCATGTGAAATACGAGTTTTTAAATTCATCGATTCATTGCGCATTCGTGCTGTCATTGTAATTTTCCTTTGGTTGAAAGTAAGAATGCAATGCTCAACGATTATCCATCAATGAATTAAAAACTTGCGCCTAATTATTAAGGTGTTCAAGCGAATGACCGCAAAATACCAATCGACGTCAGTATTAACAAACTTATGTCGAAGGCATTCAAAAAGCCATGGAGCCTGCTCAAGCCTCTTATGATGAAGGAAAACCAAGGACACAACCGTGATATTTACCAATGACTCGCTTGAAATACCTATGGTTATGATCAGTTAATCGACTTTGGTCATGTTGGGTTTTTGGTGTCCCGTAAATGACCTTCCTGAAAACCTATGTTGAAGATCTCAGGAGCTTTATGTACTGGAGCTATTTTCTGTTTATTGTTTTGGTTTCTTCACGAAAATCTACAATACATCTTAAATATCATCTGATAATTGTCCTTCTGCAATCATGGCATGTATCTGTAAATTGGTGATCGGAATTAGTACATTTTAGACAATGTAAAAATTATTGAATTTGGTCATCGATCATAATCTTCATTGCTTAGTAAAATTCTATAAATCATTCGTCTGTAACTCGTTTTCGTTACTACTATCCATTTTGTGTCGTATTTTATCCGATTCTACCGCTACTTTAAACATAAACATAACCATAAGGTCTTGTTGCACCGAGTACTTGGTAGGTGCTCGAGGGAGTTGCACTGGAGCTTGAAGCACAACCCAAATAGTACGGATTAGTGTTGGTGTTTCGTGCCCCAGAGTAGCTCCGGTGCTCTTTAAATGATCAAATAGAAAGCTGCTTGTGTGATGTATGACATGACATTTGACAATGACAAATACGATATAAACATAACCTTACTATACCACTCAAGTAAACTTCAAAATTTAATTTTCTGGAAAACTCAAAAATAATTTTTAATTTTGATTCAGTGATCTCACTTCAAACATTAATTTACGATGTCAAGAGCAAGAGGTATTATACTGGTGAACACCACTAAGTAACTTTAAAGTGAACTCTTCAGATTCCCTAAATTAACAACTTGTAAAATCACTTATCACTGGAATCTACAATCTCCTTCCAGTATTTCATGGCAGTTTCGAAGTGTACTTTTAAAATTCCAACCAAACCTAGACCTAGAACGTCTATTTATTCAATTATTTTTCATTACACTCAGTTCAGCTCATCAAGTGAAATATTTTGGTGAAATGTTTTCCAAAAGTGCATCCTTGGAAAAAAAAATTTTGGCTTCTCATTTTTCTATTTTCGGATCAACTGAGGAGCAATATGATATCTTGATGATCATAATTTAGATGTATTTCTAAACAAATGCTTTTCAGGTAAAAAGAGAGGCAAACCTGCTGTAGGTGACAAAGCAAAGGAGACACTCTTGCAGATGGATGAAGATAATCCAGTTCTATTAATGTTCAAGGAGTATGCTTGTACCTTGGATGCAAAGCATGATCGATATGAAAGAATTGTGAAACTGGGTAGAGATATTACAATCGAGTCTAAAAGGATTATATTTTTGCTCCATAGTACCAATACTGACATGTAAGTGGATTCTTTCATTATTTTTTTTTTCATTAACATAATTGTTTTGATTATCAGTGATACTAATCCCTAATTTTTTGCTCTCCTTCTTAGAAAAATCCGTGGCTTTGCTAGCTTCGGCCGAACTCAGCAGAAACATATTTTAAAAATAAAATTGAATGTGATTTTAAAAATTAAATTAAATGTGATTTAATATAGCCAAATTGTAGGGCCTATTTTAGGCTAATTTAGTACCCTATTTAAAATTTGTTTACTCTTTTCCTTTTTAGAAAAATCTGTGGCTTTGCTAGCTTCAGCTGAATTCAGCAAAGCCATTTTTCAGCAAACAAGAGAAAATTTTGAGAAATACGCATTTAAATGTTTTCCATGATTACTGATTCCCAGGGTTCTTATATTTTTAAACAAATATTTCAGCTCACTGAGTAGTTCATATAAAAAATGATGGACTATTCCAAAAGTCTACTTTAGCAACCACTAGCTGGCACCATTATTCTGTTTACTTGAAAAATTGACTGGGTTTTTTCCCTGTGAAGGGTACAGGGGAAAAACACAATTATGACTTCCGAAATGGAAATTATCTCAGTATGTATTACCTGTTGAGTCAGTGCAATTGGAAATACACTGTTATAAAAATAATCCCAATAAGTCAACACCCAATTTTTCACTGAACCGTATGCTGTATACTGTATAATATATTAGATTAATGTATACCTCAAAAGAAGAAATATATGCATCGATACCTATATGGTTCAATAAGGAACTGATAAATAAAATAAAATTAACACATGAAACGAAAGATTTCGACAAAGTCAAATTCCCCATCTCTCCACACTATCCCACAAAGTGGAAAATTTGAGGCAAATATCTGTCAGAAAACAACTACTTTCCCCTACGAACATTGAATTGCATCTGACATCAATTTGTGCAATGTTCCTCCAAGAGGACACAATTGCAAGCTCTAATTAAAATGAAGAATTGAATATTAGAGCCAGTTCTGATGAACAAACAACATGGTTTTGTCAGAAATAAATCTACAGTTACAAATGGCTAAGGCGTCTGACAGAGTTAACCACTAACTTCTATTACAAAAACTGAAAACATGCATTTCAAGAAAATATCATCTAATTTCTGGATTTATATCTCACAAATCTTACAAACTTAGTCAAATTCAACAACTGCCAGTCAAATCCATTTGTTAATAATTCAGAGGTAGCACAAGGGTATATATTGAGTCACTGTTGTTTGTAAATCTACATCAAACATAGTAATTTAATGTTATTGTTGTTGCTATTAAAATTGTTTTTTCCGTTAATCAGCTGTCGTACCCTTACGAACGGCAGTCCTCAAAAGTCGAAACTTGTGCGAGCCAAGGATTAACGAGGTCTTACCTTTTAACGTGCGATTCCTAACACTTTCTCGGGCCATCAGATAAAAATCTGTAGTCGCTAAGGATTCGAACCTAGAGAAAGTCTCAACCACTGAGCTGCATGGCCTTTCATGCAGATAATCTGAAAATGTACATGAAGATCAGCTATGAAGAAGACATGAATAAGCTCCAAAGCGATATTGCTTCTGTCACTATATACTGCAAAGGAAACGATCTCACATTGAATTAATCAGAGGTAGTTAGGGAAATGAAAGATCTTGGGGTGATTTTCTCGAAAAACTTCTAATTTACAAAAGAGAAAATTAAAAAAAAAAAACTCTAACTCAAAGAAAAAATCTGAAAGTGAAAATTCGCAATTTCATTCAGATAGTAGATTTTACAGAGAATTAAAAAAAAAATCAACTATTTTTTTCTTTTCAGAGTCTTTTCACAATATCTATCAGATGTAGTTCAATGTTCAGCGTGGCTTTAGCCAGTGAAGTAGTTGTTTTTTGTTAGATATTACGAATAAATCTCATTTTTCAATTTTTATGGCTAATGTTTCCCTTTTCAATCAATAATAATAGTCCACGCTTCAGATTATTTTTTTTAAATTAGTTTAAATTCTTCTTTATTTCAGAGAGTCAAAGAAAAAAGGCATAGTTGAGGAAGCAGAAAATAGGCTGAAAGTGCTTATTGACACGAACTTTAAAGCTATCGCCATTGAGCTGAAGAACGAAGATAGTTATCAGTACCACAGAGCGTACACTAGTGGTTTACAGGAATTCATCGAAGCATGCGCATTCTGTCAATATGTCAAAGACGAAACCATTGGCGACTGGCTTAGCATCAACAAGCTATTTCAGTATGAAGAGGAGAGTGAGAAATTCAGCCTACTCTTTCCGCAGTTTGACTTTGTTCTGGGTCTTGCTGACTTCACCGGTGAACTGATGAGGAGATGCATCAACACTCTAGGGGTTGGAAATGTGGGTGACTGCTTTAAGCTCTGTAACTTTGTGAGGCATATCAATAGCGGGTGTCTTGGTAAATATAATCTTTTAAATATCTAGAGATAGTATTTTGAACTGCAAAGTTAATATCTTGGTTTAGAACATAATCTGGATATAAAGGGGTCAAGGTTGTGTCACTAGAAATAGAATAGGATTCTCCAAAAAAATCCAAATACCCATTGAGAAATCACTCTTTATATTTAAAATTCTTGAGTTAGTGGTAAAGTAGTAAGTTCAACAATTACTATTGAGCCAAAACATAGTTTAGTTGACGGTATTTACTTATTTTCTTTTGTCTCTCATGGTTCAAAAATTAACAGGGGAATGGGGAGACTTTCGACCGACACTGTACAATAAATCATTTCGTCCAAGTATGTCGATTTTGTCCAAAGTAATTTATTGTTTAATTATTTTCCAATGTATTGAATGTGAGGAATCTTTTGAAAATGTTGTTATATTATTTTGGTTTTCAGGTCTAATTGCACCTGGATATAAGGAGTTGTCAAGAAAAGCTTATGTTCTTCGTCAGAGCCTGGCAAAAATGGAGCTAGTCTGCTACAACATTCAAATCAGAGGCAGTGAAATTCCAAAACATATGCTCATGAGTGTCATTGAATCAAGCGATATCAATGCTGATGAGGATGAAGGGTTTTATTGATTTTTCAGTCAAGAGCCAATTGAATGAAGGGGGTTCTTTCCTTTTTCACTATCGGTTATTATTTTGAGAGAATCAATCTTACCATCTCTTTAATACAGATGAAATGCCAGAATTGAATCTAGGTTTGGTTAAGATTAATCAGTATTGGATTCAAATTTGAAGATGTCTCACATTACTTAAGTTAAATAATTAGTTTTATTTCAGTATATTAGTTGACCATGTTTTTTTATTATTTCTCAATAAATAAATTATTTACTTGCAACTGCATTATTATTTGGTGATGGTAGTTGTTTGTTTTTGGAGTGAAAAAATATGAACAAATGAAAAACATGGCACTGGATGCATGTATTTTTGAGGCTACTATTTTTGGATATATCATTCTAGAGGTCACTAGGAAGCAACTTTCTTCATTACATTTCATTTCTAGCCCTACAGGGTTAAAAATGGGTTGTTTGTGAACACTAATTATGGAAAATACTGTCTTTTAGTGGATTTTTCTTGATTTTTGGGTATAATTTGCTGTGGAAAATATCAATTGACTATTGACTTTGAATATATCAATTATGTTGTACATACTTACAGTATGAGGAAGAAAATGCGTTCTCTTTGAAACCCATTTATTGATTGATTACTCCATGGCATTCCCAAAAAAGTGAAGCAAGAACTTTTCCAGCAGATTTTTTAACACGAAACTTCTTTGGTCTTGGAAAACCAGCATATCTCCATTCCATCGATTGCTGATTAGTTTCTGGTTTGTAAAAATATACGCAAGTTTCGTCTATAGTAACAATACGGCTCAAGAAGTCTTTATCTTTTTCAAACCAAACACAAATCGAATGAGATGCCATGAGCAATGGTATCCATTTTGCAGAAATTCTTCTCATGTCCAAACAGAACTATATTATGGAACCATTTTTATGAAATATTCAGTCGGGATTTTTTCGGGAACGGACACAGAAACTGGTCTTTCTGGTCGCTCTTTTCCTTTAATGGAAAATTTATCTCTTTTGAAACTTGCAATCCAATTTTTCACAGTCGCATACAAAAGACATTGATCGCTTAGGGTACTGAGCATATCTTTATAAATCTACTTACTTCTTAACTCCTTTAGATAACTGGAAGAAATTCTGTTTAGTTCGTAAAAGAGATTTAAACGAAAATTTGTACTTTGTCAATCACCAATTTCATTATGGAACCTGTCTATTCTATCAAATTAGCAGAAAGAAAAAAAAAAGAGTCATGCCTGCAGCAGATCTAGTTGTTTTTACCCTTTTATAACTTTGTGCCTTTCGAATAAAATACTTGTTATTTTTTCAATCATTTTAATAACAAAAATAGACATTTAAAATAAATATAATAATAATGATAATTTCTGGTTGATGATACCGTAATGCGATAATTCAATATTTAAAACAGAAAATATATGAGCTTGTACTAGTTGCGGCTATATCAAGTGCGCTAAATTTTCCAAAAAATCCTAAGTATGTTATTTTTTCCATCTTTTGTAGTTCACTATATGAGAATCATATTGTAATTCATCATTTGGTAAACGGTAATGTGGCTCCCAATGATATTTGATTTCACTTCCCAAGTTTCTATCAATCTGTAATAAAACAGAAAAATACGAATATAACTGCAAATGTAACTGAGAATGTGTTAACTGATACATAAATTGTTTGCTAATAGAAATTAAACATTCAGAAACATATTTTCGCATATACTGACATGCAGTATCATCTGACATAAAAATAAATAAATGAGAAACGGGATGTCAAAAGTTTACTAAAAAATCGGTTTTTCATGAATTACTCAAAATTCTTTACGCCGATTCCTGATTAAACTTCGTGTGTTTCTTAGTAGTAACAGGAGGCTTCTTTTCACGAAATCAGATTTCGATTTTGATTTCCAGTGGCGTCGCAGTTGATTCTCTGTGTTTCTCGGAAACGAAGCAAGTTAGGACACACACGTTTATATGAACTGAACGAAATTGATGACATCATTTAAGATACACCGTGTATACCAACATCGCTTAATGTTTTGAGGCCAATATTTCTTCCATAATATTTCATAAATATTATTTGTATAATGCCCAAGTATATTGGACCGATATCACGAAATATTTATACTTTTATCCCGCCAATTTTACGTTTGAATATTCTGCCAATATTTTCATAATATTGTTCCAATATTGTCCCGATATGAGTATGCTACTTGGGGTATTTTCAGTTTCAAGAATATGTTTTGTGATCCAGATGCCTCTGAGGCCTGGCAGAAACCTCACTCCAACTGTCGAGTTTGCCTCGGCAATGGGAAGCACTATCTATTTTCTGTGACTAGAATATAACGAGAAATTATTTACCTCAACGTTGCATGTGAAGAATATCTGTTCTTTTTCTGGAAATCTAAATGATGTAAAATTCGTGTATAATAGAGTTTTATATTCGACTGGGCTCTTGAATTTCTTCCAATCGCTTACTATTTTCTTCTTGCTGAAACAAACAAATAACGTTTAATATAGGTTGACCTCAAAATGTGAAAACAGTCCTTGAGATCCTAATAATTCGAAATGAAAGCCATAAATGTAGAAGTACTTCGATTATATCTAGAGAGCAGATGAAAATGAACACGTTTCAAGTGACATGCTGACACCAACTCTTTTTCAGAAGCATGTTACAAACCAAAATAAAATCTGTACTCAAAAAGTTGAAACTATCCAAAACACAAAACCGGCATCAATTTCACGCGTCGCGCGTTTCACCGACAAAGTTATCTTCAGGAGCTCAAAGTTTATTCGTAGATATATATCTACCTTTTTTTCGTCTTAAATGAACTGCATTTTTGAATGTTCATATTAAAATAGATGTCTGTTCATAATAATGGTATAAAATGTATTGAGCAAACCATTTGTACCTACCCTTTTGACCGTTTTTTGGTCAAACTAAGTTTATGTTCAGAGAGCTCCAAATTCGGATCGTCATGTGCCCAGCATTCATCTACAGCAACATTATGAGAACCCGTCTCATCTAACAAAAAAATTATAATGCTCACTGGTTGGCCAATACCTACAAACGAAGCATCCTAGAAGAAAAAGAACTCGTGTATGGATCAGTGTCAGTTTGATAATCATGTATAATCATGGAGTGTGTATTCAATTACGGTCACATTACAAGATAAAAAAAATAACAGGAAATTATACAGTGACAATGCTGAATTGGTCTACATTTTACCGCTATACGCACTACAAGAAGGTGATAAGTGAAGTATGAATGAACATCTTGAGTGGCGCTGCGACTGATTTCATTGTAGGAAAATTATACAGTGGATTATAATTCATTGGGCTGGGTCACTGTCACTGACGAGCGACAAGAACCGCGAAACGCGTCTGCAGGTGGTCTTCATCCCCAGCCAAATGGAGGAAAATCTGCTGTATAATTACAATGAGCATTTGCAACTGGGTCTTCTTGGAAGAACGTTGCACAAATATCTGTCAGATGTAATTCAAAGTCCGTCGTGGTATTAGCCAGGGAGGTAGATGTTTTCTATCAGATGTTTGCCTCATATTTTCCACATGGTGGAAATATTTGGAGAGAAGGGTACTTCGACAAAGTCGTTTTTACTATTTCATCTTGACTTACTTGTATATTCGGGTATATTCCTCTGAATATCTGCATATATACCACTGCTCCTTCATTTGAATAGGGAAAATTAATATATTTCAATATGGAGGAAGGACGAATTTGGAACGTGCGCTGATTTGAATCGTTGTGCTGGAATTAATAAAACAAAAATACATATTTCCAATAAAACATTTTTGAAAGAGTGATTACAAGATACTTTTTCTATAACCACCTACCAAAGTAACCTTTGACGCTTTTAAATATGAACGCAAAATTAATTTTACCGAGAAATGTAATTTTGCGACTAACCAATTCTGACTGAAGATACCCATTATCCCCCTCCGTTGATACCAATTTTCAGGCGTTAAATCTAATATATATATATGGTATATATATACAGGTTGACCCAGGATTAAACTACCAAACGTTCAGTATCGGTTTTTTAGGTGAAAACAAGAGTTATTCTTCATATAAGCGTGTGTCCCAACTTGCTTCGTTTTCAAGATACAGGGTGTCAAAATTTTTACAAAATATATTTTTTGTTTATTCTAATTCAAATAAGATGTTTATTACCGCAAATGAGCATATCAACTTTTATCAAAATCAGCCATGAAGTTTTTGAGTAATTAATCAAAAGCTGATTTTTTTCTTTAAACTTTGACACCCTGTATCTCGAAAACGAAGCAAGTTGGGACACATGCTTATATGAAGCAAATGTCTTATTGAAACCAGAACTTAAAAAAAAAATGGAAGATGAAACAATAGCATGTGAGTAACAATAATTCGATTTCAAAGTTTCACACTATGATTTGTATGCAAACGTAACTATTTTCTTAATTTTGGTTTTTCTTTATTTTTCAACATCGATAAACTCATTTCTTTTATGCTAACATAGGATTTTTTTGTGTAGAAACTCCTTTCTTTAGTGAAAGACAAAACATGAAAAGAACTAGGATGGAGATTATCTTCATAAAAAAAGAAAAAGAAAACACAAATAAGCAGTTCTTATCATGTTTTGTATTTCAATATAGATAGGAGTTTCTAACCCCCAAAAAGTATATTTCATTCGGTTAACAGATGGTTGAAGGTCGACCTCTCTTCGTCTCTTAGACTAAATGTGTCTCATTTATTTGTTATTCTACACGGTTGCCGAAAAAAATAGTGCACGCAACATGTCCGAAAAGAGTTTTTTTGGACGCGCAGACTTCCAGGACGTAGGATGTAGCCACCTTTTTACGGCCACCTCAAATTCTTTAAAGAAACAACCAATTTTTACTTGGGAACGGGTTGAGCTGAGAAATGAAGAGTTCTTGGCACTGGATCCTTTTTTCCGGCTACTTTATGTTTTTTAAAGAACAACCAATTTTTACTTGAGAACGGGTTGTGCTGAGAAGTGAACGGTTCAGGGCACTGGACAGGAATTGTCGACATCAGCGGTGAAATAAACAGCTAGTGTGTTCTCCTTGTCTTTTTAATTCGTATAGCGGAGCCTATTCTTATGTCGACGGTTTACTCTGATCTATAAGTTACTGATCACAACTGTTTTTTAATTCAGTTTTTATGTCCAAATTTTGGACACACAAGTTGAGATGAGTGCTGCGGATTCAAATTGTTTGTATGAAAATGCCGTCGCACACTCTATAACATATCGATTCCTTCGTAGAAACGAAAGTTTTTTTATAATGTTTTGTATGTACCGTAGTTTTGTCAGGAACCAGTTTCGATAACTGTTTTTCATCGTTGGAATATTTGTAACTTGTAACCTGCCTATGAATCGCATCAATATGACCTGAACTAGAAGGAAAAGTTGGCGTGAGGAATAATCGACAGAGGCTAGTAATCTTAATGAGAAAATGGTCATTAACACCTATTGATTTCACATTAGAAATCTTTAGCAAATTACTAAAATTTATGTTTCTGAACGAGAAAACAATGAATAATTTATCAACAGTAAAAACATAACAGCTTTTTGTATCGGATACATTTCTCCCTTCAACGAATTAATTTTGCCTATCAGTAATTTAACGAGAAAAATTGACATGAAAAAATTGCGAGACCGCAGGTCGAGTAATTTTGTCTAATGGCAGTTTTTCAAGTAAAATTACTGATGAAAAAAATTTGAGTTGAAAGAAATTTATTCTATAAAAGGAAAGATTGTTTTTTGGCAAGATGAATCAACGACAATAAATAAATTCACCACGAAATGGGTTTGAGAGAAAATTCACTTGATGCTCAAATTATTTTTATATTAAATCCAGTATGTTTTTTTTTTATAAACAAATTTGATTTTTTAAACACGTTAAAATGTATATTTTCAACAAGAGTTGGTTCATATGAATTTCTTTGATTGCAAGGTTTCGAACATGGAAAATTACGAAGAAAAAAATGTTAATCGGGGATTTCTAAAAAAGTGGCGAATACTCGGGAAATTGAAATCGAAAAAATCCATAAATAAAATTAGTGAAAAATATCTGATAGGCAGTCGAATAATTCAATGAAATTTTTTTTTACCACCCTGATTCCCTGAAAGCTAGATGAACAATGCTTAGTTAATTGGGACATTTTCGAGTGTTTCGGATGAAGAAAATTACGACGAAATAAAAAATAATTGGAAAAATTAGTAAAAAGTATTAAAAACGTCGAATATTCAAATAATTTTTGTAGATTGACCTCTATGTATGTATCCAGTAACGTTAAACAGGCCTATTAAAACAGATAATTAAATAAATTCTAATGCTGGAAATTGCCAATTAAAAATAAACAAAACATTTCGAATGAAATTTTTCATTTAAATGCACTGAAAAGAAGAAAATAAACTTTAAAGTGAATCAAACCCATCATTTGCTTACATTATGAAATTTTATATGATTTAAAAGCTTGTTACGATAATAAATTTTGATACAGGTAATTTTAAATTTAATTTATAAGAAAAAATATGTAGATACTAAGATACTTCTCGCGACAAGCTTTTATATAATATACAAGTTTAAAATGTATTTAAAAAGTTGTTACCAATTCAATTGTTGCCCAAATTTTTACATACACTGTAGATGTCGATGGTATTTTTTTCTAATTTACACCTAATTTTATATTGAATGATAGAAAATCTTGCTTTTAACTGCCCAAAACATCGTTCAATTATTACACGTTCTCGGCAGGAAACGTATTATAATTTCGCTGCTCTTGGGTTGCAGGATTTCTCCTGCCGTCCTAAGGTCTGAGGATGAAAGCTGTATGTTTCGAAACATCGTAATTTGAGTGTTTCAAACACTATTATCACAATTCTTACATACCGACCCACTTTATTGCTTGTTTTTATTATTTCATTTGTCTATTGGAAATATATTCGATTTTCACTTTTCTTCAATGAGAATATTTATATTCATTACCCCCCCATACCAGTACCCTGGATCCGCCACTGCCTTCGTCTCCTATAATAGTACACATTATTCTGTGTAGTTTTCAAGAATGTTGTATATGTTAGAATTTTTGAAAATTCTTCTATCGTGCACAGAGCCTAGCCATTGGCAATCTACTCTTGTAAATATTTTTTTTTTCATTACAAATGGCCTGCACGTTAATGCTAGGAAATCCTTCTAGATTTACCTATATATTCGAAACTTAGGAATCCGGGCCTGACATGTGTACAGTCTATCACACCGATGGCGTTTGGAAAACATCATTTCAACGGTTTAGCTTTCACAACAGGTTGAGCACTTCTAGGAAATTCAATATACAAATATTGGCTTTCTCTAAAAAAGCATACAATATGGAAGTAAATGTTTTACAGACAGTAGTAGTTTGGTGAATACCGAGTTCTGCATCTACAGAATTTTTAAAGCTCTGAATTGAGAATTGCCGCTGAAAATGTTTCATTTCATATATGGGTGATAGTGCAGCCTTTCACCAGTATCAGTCAAAAAATAATCCGTTAGCCACTCAAAATATTTGCGGTCAAATCGTTAAAACTTTCTAAAGTCATCGTATTTGCAATTTTTACGCACACTGATGTATATGTTTTTCTTTTACGCATATTAAAAAATCCAGCCATAATAATTTAACGTCAAAGAAAGTACATATGCCGCAAAGAACCAAAGTAGACTGTTAGCATGCAAGCAAATGATGAAGGGGTCCGACCTATCTTCAATATTTCAAGTACCTAATTGCCAACCTAGAAATAGTTATTTTCCTAACAAGTGCGGAAAAGACATTTTCCGTAAGAGTTAAGCACAATATTTTTCCTACGAGCGTTTTTGTCCATCTTATTTCTGAAAAAACAAGGTTTTTAATAAACAAGTTTTTAAAATAATGCTACAATATGACTAATAAGACAGAATAGTTTCATAGATTATTTAGTTAGTTCTAAATTCCTCATTTTCAACAATACAAAAATCGTGCGGAAAAGTAAAAATCGTACGGAAAAGTAAAAATCGTACGGAAAAGTAAAAATCGTGCGGAAAAGTTACTTTTCCGCACGCTCGTAGGAAAAAGTAATTACTTAATTTATTCACCAGATTTCAAGCAAATGGCAGCAATTATTGCTTCTATTTTTTAAGGAAAAGCTTTGCCCAGAAGACTTCTGAGAGTTGTTCGTAGGGATCCATCCGGATGACCGTAAGAACAAATTAAAACAAATTCAAGAACAAAACTTCCTACTGGCAACTTTTAACACATTCGTGGAAGACCAGCTATAGCCGTCATGAGCGCTGCGATATGCCTGGGGTGGGATTCTGTGTACCATAGAATTCTATTGTCGACCGTTTTATCTTTTTCTCTTCTATTAATTCAACCATAATGTCAGCTCAGTTTTTTTATCGACAATATATTTCCTTGCTTAACAACCAATCAGTGGATTTAAAATTTTGAAATTCAGCCAATAGAATCGGAACTACAGTGAAAATATAGCTTGTCGCTGAATTTTCACGGTGATAAACCTGCTTAGTTTTTGTTTTACTATCTGTCAAGTGAAAATAATGATTTAAATTATAAACGTCAAATTTATGTGTTTTGACTAGTTGGGGACAAATGTCCATTGGTATCATAGATGAGGCCGTGGAAAAGAGTATTCCGTTGAATACGGCTAGAAGTAAAGCATCAATTACCAGGTGACACGATTTTTCTTTATTTCAAATCGATATATTGTCGCCCTAAATATAATTCGTGGTATGATTAAAAACCTATAATTTTTTGGAATATCAATTCATTGGCAATCCCAATGCAAGAAAATTTTCAGCTTTGGGATTGCAATTCATTCATATTCCAAAAAATTATCGGTAATAATCATACCACTTATTATATTACCCCTGACAATATATTTCCTTGCTTAACAACCAATCAGTGGATTTCAAATTTTGAAATTCAGCCAATAGAATCGGAACTACAGTGAAAATATAGCTTGTCGCTGAATTTTCACGGTGATAAACCTGCTTAGTTTTTGTTTTACTATCTGTCAAGTGAAAATAATGATTTAAATTATAAACGTCAAATTTATGTGTTTTGACTAGTTATCTTTATTTATCAATATAGGCGATCGTTGGGGACGAATGTCCATTGGTATCATAGATGAGGCCGTGGTAAAGAGTATTCCGTTGGACGGCTAGAAGTAAAGCATCAATTACCAGGTGACACGATTTTTCTTTATTTCAAATCGATATATTGTCGCCCTAAATATAATTCGTGGTATGATTAAAAACCTATAATTTTTTGGAATATCAATTCATTGGCAATCCCAATGCAAGAAAATTTTCAGCTTTGGGATTGCAATTCATTCATATTCCAAAAAATTATCGGTAATAATCATACCACTTATTATATTACCCCTGACAATATATTTCCTTGCTTAACAACCAATCAGTGGATTTCAAATTTTGAAATTCAGCCAATAGAATCGGAACTACAGTGAAAATATAGCTTGTCGCTGAATTTTCACGGTGATAAACCTGCTTAGTTTTTGTTTTACTATCTGTCAAGTGAAAATAATGATTTAAATTATAAACGTCAAATTTATGTGTTTTGACTAGTTATCTTTATTTATCAATATAGGCGATCGTTGGGGACGAATGTCCATTGGTATCATAGATGAGGCCGTGGTAAAGAGTATTCCGTTGGACGGCTAGAAGTAAAGCATCAATTACCAGGTGACACGATTTTTCTTTATTTCAAATCGATATATTGTCGTCCTAAATATAATTCGTGGTACGATTAAAAATCTATAATTTTTTGGAATATCAATTCATTGGCAATCCCAATGCAAGAAAATACAACTCGTCCTGCGGACTCGTTGTATTTTCAGCTTTGGGATTGCAATTCATTAATATTCCAAAAAATTATCGGTAATAATCATACCACTTATTATATTACCCCTGATAATACACTTTCATTTCGGTGTTGGAAATTAATCATTGTTATTAGAGAACCAAGAGATTATATTACCCCTGACAATAGAATTCTATGGTACAAGGAATCCCACCCCTATAGCAGACATTTCATATTGTGCAGAACCGTCCCCCAGCAGACATAAAATACGTGTTATTCATATGACAGCCTTAAACGTGTGTCTCAGGTCCCAGTAGACATGGGAAATAGTTTTTTACCTAACAAGTTCGGAAAGTAGTACTTTTTCGTACGCGACGGCAGTTGCACGAACGACGCAGAGCGGAGTTCGGGCAAGCCGTTAAGGGACGGAAAAGACATTTTCCGTAAGAGTTAGGTACAATATTTTTCCTATGAGGGTTTTCGTCCATATTATTTATAAAAAAAAGGTTTTTAATAAACAAGATTTTATCAGAATGCTACAAAATCACATACAAGACAGAATAGTTACATAGATCATTTAGTTAGTCCTAAATATCATCATTTTCAACAATACAAAAATCGTGCGGAACAGTAACTTTTCAGTACTCTAGTGTGAAAAAGTAACTTTTCCGCACGATTTTAAAATCGTACGGAAAAGTACAACTTTCAAAACGCACGCTCGTAGGAAAACGATATTTTGATAGCGTGTGACTGCAAGAACTCTCCCAAAGGCAGGTATCTTCTGTTTTCGAGTTTTTTATTCCATAATCAGAGTGCTACAAATCACCATTATATTCTTCTGCTTCTAAGGCAAATGTTTTGGAAAAATGTCTCTTCTAGTTTGAAAGTTGACATATTTACGTTTTTCTTCAATTAGCATTAGTACATCTTTTGCTATATTTTGTGGGATAGTTCTCCTTCTGTTTTTCGTTTTTTTGTGACGGTTGTAGCAGGTCCGTCACAATTTTTTTCCTGTAGTGGGACAGAACTGCCATAGCCGTCATCTGTTTTTTGTCAAAAAGTACGAAACCAAAATATTTATTTCATACAATTCGTCACATTTGGACATAAATATACTCGATTCTGTAAAAAAATAGGTAATGATTTTTTGACGTCTTTCGAACTCCTTCTGTCTACTAATGTGTTAAGTTTGACACTACGAATATGAAAATAATTGGAGTCTCACCAAGATGTCGAATATCGTGATTTAAATTGATTGTTTTTATGTATTTTTCAAGTTTTATCGACGCTCGTTATATCTACGCCACTAAAACATTATTTTTAGAATGTGCAAATAAATCAAATTGATGTCATTATTTACAAAAAATGAATTCTCTATTAAATTTTCAACACTCAACATTCAGTTTTGACATGTTTAAGAGAATTTTACCTACAAACATATCGAATTTATGATAGTTATTATGGATCACCCTGTATATTCTAGACTATGGTCGGTATGGTAAAAATGAAACAGACCTGAGACTGAGAGTTCTCTGATATTTCAGTCACTTCAGTATTTATCAGAAAAGCGATTCCTCAACAGTGGTGTTAAAAAGTTAAATTTATATACTTACAGTATTAACTTCAACGCATAACAACATACACTTGAGTAAAAAACACCATAAAGAGCACTTTTCCATCATCGAAGAATTTCTCGGTTGATCATTCAATGATTAGATAATCAATTGTAGATGTTCATTTATATCGTCGAATCCTACCTACTTTTTAAGAAGATAGGAAGTCCGCATTAGCAACATTATACATACAATTAAAACATTAACGAAATTATTTTTGGAGGTTTCACTTTTTTGGCTGGGGTCATTATCGAATGACACGCATGTAACTTTAAACTTACGGAAGAGAAAACGTAACGAGTGATTTGGGTGTTTCTTAAACACTGTGATGAGATACTGTTGGTGCCGCATGGTGAACTTGTAACTCATTTGCAAGCAACATGTTGGTGATTTTGTTGTGAGGGGGGATGTGATTTTGTTGTGAGGGGGTATCTGATCTTGCAAAAGTAGTTTATGAATTCCTACAGGGTTCAGTTCTTGGGCCCTTTCATTTAAATACCAATGAATAATCTATATAGTTGATTAGGGAAATATCCAATTGGATAAGCTGATGATTCTAATCCAATTATACAGGGTGTTTCTGAAATTGGAGCGATTGAGAAAATGGGTTGTTACATGGAACATAATTTAACAATAAATGGCAAGAATTTTCGGTTTTGAAGCAATCAAAAATTTTCGAAATTTTTATAAAAGTAGGATATGAAAAAACATTTTCAAATGATTTTATTCTTTTTAAATCTAGAATAAGTTAACTTCTATAATATGTTCTTATCAATTATTTTCAAAAAATGTAAAGTGGCAACATGCATTGCTCTTGAATTAATTCAATACCTAATTGTCAAAACTGATATTTTCCATTTATTGTACTTCGAAACCCAGGATAAACACAAACGCGTTGTTGCCAAAATGGCTAGTTTATCATTGTTTATCTTCAAAACTCTGCTCTAAAAGAACTTATTAGAAGATGTTCCGAAATGGTTTATTGGAAGTTGAAATTTTGGGAAAATGTTTCTTTTTTATAGACCTAAAAATGTGCAAAATCTTATGACAGAGAGCAGTTGGCCCAGAAAAGCATATCATCCTTTTATGAAATCGCTTTCAGTTACCTTTGTTTGCGAGGCACTGGTTTGATTCTCCAGACCACACAGTGTCTGCCGCTGGCAGTGTCTTAGCGCGGTTTGCACAGGGTGTAGACCTCTGATCAGTGATTACAAAAAAAAAATGAAAATTCTCCCAAAATATTTTTTTCCGATAAAAATGTAATCTTTCATTTCGTTATATTTTGTCATCTTCTACTTCCCACTTCATTTATCACTCCAATTTTGGAAACACCCTATATGGGGATCTTGGAAAAGACATACACAGTTAAGGAAAATTGGGACAAAGTTGAGTGATTCCTTGGTGAGTGGAATGTAGTGTAAAAAAATATTACTGGAGATATAGAAAACCGAGCAACAACAAAAGTACTCTATCACCATACGAAATACCCTACGCCACTGCATGGTGAATTGCGCGGCGCCATGTGCAGTTCTGAGAATCCAGCAAGCAGAGCCGGTTAGTGCAAGTTGGATTACGTCACCATCAGCCCGTTATCGATGCGTGTAATGAAAGCAGGTTCTAGAACCCGACGCGCGACGATGCGTTCTGAAATGGACGATTTTAGGCGTTCTCGCCGCGGCATAAGTTCACGATGTTTCCATCGGACTATATGAGGAAGGCGTTTCGTGAGGACAGGGCAATTCGAGTTGACGTAGAAGTTTAAAAAGTATAACTGATATATCCAGTGAAGTAGGCTGATTATTAAATCCGTATATACGAGATGTATAAATCAGTTTTTATTGGAATTTATTGTTGAAGCTGTGAATAAATGAGTAATAAACCAGTATTTGTCTGTAGCCACGAACCCCAATATCGTAACAGTTGGTGTCAGAAGTGGGATTATTGCCTAAAGACGGTTAGGTTAGGTTAGGTTAGGTTGCCTAACCGTCTTTAGGCAATAATCCCACAAAAGAACTGATGGGTGGACTCAAGTAGATTTGCGACAATTTTTGTCAGAGACAGTGATCAATTCCTACAGGCTGTTTCCAGAGAAGTTTTGGGTGGACCCAAGAAGATTTGTGACAGTTATAGGGTCGGAGGTATTGATAATTTGAAAGGGGAAGTTTCCAATTAAGTTTCGGGAGGACCCAAGATATTTGTGACAATAGAGGTATTGAAAGAAGGAGTCAGTGGATATAGGCGGTTTTGGAAGGAAGAATAGTTGTTGGTATTGTGGCCGTTAGTCGAGAACAGTTATGGCGGATACACGATTGCAGCAGATTGAAAGTACCTGCTTCATAACAGATCATTCTAGAAGACAAGCAGCGCAAGTATGAAGATGTGATTGCTGCTATGGAACTAAGATATGGCGACCACCATCGAGAACAGCTGTAATGGACCCAGTTGAAAACATTAGTTGAAAAACCAGGTGAAAGTCTGCATTCATTGAGAGTTGTCGACATACAGAGACTGGAAAAATTAAAAAACCCAGCGAACCTAGTCCGTTCCTTGGAAGTTAAAGCGGCCTTCAACAATAAGAAGCTAAGTGTGAGAGCTATATGTTATGTCACCTATATTTTATTTATGTTATTGCCTAAGTTTGTTGAGTACATTTTCATTTTCAATATATGTTTTTATCTGTATATTGTTCCTTGACAATATGATGTAAAAAAGTAGTAACAAAACATTGAGAACCAGAATAGATAAAACAAAAAAGAACAAACCACGATAATCTCAGGTTAGGGTTCACCTTCTGTTTTATGATCAAAGAATACCCTAAGACGTTTCAAAAATTGACAGTTGGAACGATATGCGCATGTCTAGTACTCTCTTAATTTCATTAAATTGATGCTGTATGAACACCGTCATATTCTTAATTTAAAATTCATATAAATCTTAAATTCATTTTAGTTTTAGCGTATATTTTGAAGTACTTATAGTATTACTACCGATTACCCGATCGAATGCTTGATTAGATAAGACATAACACATAAAGTGCAAATAATACCACCGAAGCAAATACAGTGCAAAATGGACCAATCTCTTTATCATGATGATATACTAGAAAATGTAACCGACATTGAGTTGGAAGCATTAGCAAATATGTACCAAAATCAGAGTGGACTACCGCATGCAAGTAATGTTCTGAGTCATGTGAAAACATTAAGGGCAGAAGGTTGTTACCTAATAACCATTTTGTCTCCAAGGAATCGAAAAGGAGATGGAACTTTTTTTGCGTTGATGGAGGTAAGAGTAAAAAAACAGAACACGTTTGATAATGATAAGAATCAGTGTTGTTCAGTTCTATGAAAAGATGAAATTGTCAGTTGTTGAGGTCAGTTGAATAGATTAGAATGATATAGCTGTGATCGAGTAACCAGGGACGTATCAAGAGCAAGAGTAAAGGTGATGCTGAGTGAATAAGATATAAAGGAATGATAGGGAATATAATTTTTTATTGTTGTTTCCACTTCGTGAAAATCCATTTCCAGTATTATAAAACAGTCAATGAAACCAAATACGTGCACTAAATTATGTCATCAGGTTTCAAAGATAGCTTATTGTATCGTTAAGCCATTTTCATAGATTTCTTTTTCAATAAGTGTATTATTTGTCTTTTTGTATCTTATATTTCGTTTCAAAGAAAACCTATATTCTGATTTTCTTTTATGCTGTTTCCATCTTACAGAAAAGAGCGTTACGAATAATTTTAAAACTAAAAATAGGTCAGTCCTGCAGAGGAAAATTCAAAGAGAACAGAATACTCACTGTACATGCTATATATATATATTCAAGAATGCTTACTATTTTTCTTCAAAAACAAAAACATATTTGAAAAATGTGAACCGCTAAATAAATATCATACGAGAAGTCTGGAATACATCTACCCAATACTAGGCATTTTACAGCTGTATTAAACTATATAACAAACTACCCGATAGCGTGAAAATAATGAATAACTTCAAACAGATTAAGAAACAAGTTTTTGACTTACTTGTCAAAATAGAACCTCATGATATAGAAGAATATTTGAATTACAACTGTTGAAATGTCGTCTAAGCTAAAATAATTTTAAATATTTTGATATATCACTTATTGTCCAAAATGTAATACATTGTTGTTAATCACCTATGTTTTAAATATGTATGTCTAAATAGTTTGTATACCTGCTTTGATTATTATTTCACTTAATGTTAATCTACCTGTTTATCTGTGTATTTTAATGTTACCTGAAATAAAATTTCTTTATTATTATTATTATTATAAAAAATGTACCTACCTATCTGAAATTCCATGCCAAAATAATCGGAACCTACTTCTTCAATTTTTCGGGCCTGGTTCATTTCCCTAAAATTTTTATGAATGCATTCATAATCTCACTATGAACTAGAGAATTCAAAATATATATGTGCTCAAAAATAAATATTTTTCATTTGTATTCATTTTCAGTTTGGCCAAACATATCAGCTAGCAGTCTTCACGCTGGACAAAACTGGTGAAACTGTGTTTGAAAGTCTTATGAAAACGAGAAGAATTGAATTCGAAAGGCCAGTACTTTTTTACGCCATTCACAATAGCATTTTTCCGACCATTGAACGAGTAGTGGAGAAGAAGAATATGAAAATGAAATTTGTTTCTCCAGCGTACACATACAGAATTCCAAAGGGGGAAGCGATGCTTTTTAATGTGGAGTGAGTAATTCATTTTGAAAAATGCGTTTTCAAACGACACCATTACGACACCACTACGCAAAACACGGATTTAAAGCTATGCGCTCCGTGTGGTTTCTAAGCAGTAACATAATTTATGTTTTTTTTTTTGATTGACGTGGCCGTTACTTGATGGAAATCCATTTTGTGGAATTTTTAATCGTTTTTTACCTTAGTGACATAATTTATGTTTCTCAAATTTAAAAGAATTTGTATTTCGATAATCATCCATTTCCCTCATATTATATAAATCAATTGAAAGCCATAAATTTCTCATTTCGAACCAATTTCAATAAGACTTTTTGAAAATACTGCTCATAGCTCGTAGTATTTTCAAATCGGTGTTTCGCTGCTTCCATAGTTTTACGTTTCCATAATTCCATAGTTACAACTAAAGTCACTAATTACGCAAAATGAACCGTTTCGGCAACATGGATTCAATCCAAATATGTATTCTTGAAATTGTCTGATCGAATATTCACTCGAAGTACAGGATTTATAAGTTATTGTCACTATGCCGGTTACTCAAATTGTGCTGCATTATTATACGAGATCAAACGAACTTACCTTAATTAAGTGAAGTTCGATCTTGATTATATGAACCGCCTCGTTTGAAGAGATAACAATTGTAGTAAACTCTCATCGCACCGGTGACGCCAACTTCCAACGTATCTAAAAAATTCCCATCTCTCTCAACAGTCTCAACCCAACCTTGGATGCTCTGGTTCGACATTCTTTAAAGCACATTGTCACAACAACTTATTGGGTTTTGGGATTTCACATACCAAACGAGGGTATATTTAAGGGTGGATGTGATCTCTTCGAACGAGGCGGTTTATATAATCAAAATCGAACTTCACTTAGGGTAAGTTCGTTTGATTTCTCGCCTCGTTCTCAAGATCACAATTGTAGATGTTTAAAGCATGTTGTGGTATTATCTATTTTCGAAAATATATAACATATTTCTTGAACTGAAAATATGAATTTATGCTTACACATGTAAGTATTTTAATTCACTCAAGTAATCTTTGCTTGTCACAACTTGTAAATGATGAGGTTACAATACATAACCATTCCTTATTTTCCTATCCTAGGATTGCCTTAGCAAAATTATGATTATTTCTTTACATGATCGCTTATTATATACTTCTACCAAACCAATGTATTGGCTTTGTCAGGCCCCCCAGCAGTATTCGGTATTTTCGTTATAATACTTTTTAATTGCGGATGTGCTAGGTACTGCATGTGTTAATGCAGTTTTTCAAAGTACTTTAAATCCATTTATTCAGCAATAGTTGCTGGATTATGTGGTTTCTTGTAGGTAGGTTGCCTAATTTGCAAGAAGTGTGTTGTTTTTTGTCCTTTCTACTTATTTGAACATATTTTCAACTCATAAATCTGGTTTATGATTGAAAAAAGGGCAAAACCTAGCTTTTAACTCCATTTAATCCGAGAGGACAGCTCGAACGGTAGAGCGCGTGGGTCATATATATCAAAGCCAAGCAACGTGATGCGAAGTTATGGTTTGGATGGAGACTTACGGACGACATCCTTTCGAGATCTATTCTCTCGGGTCGTGCTAGGAATCGCACGTTAAAAGATGAGACCTCGTTGATCCTTATTAGCTCGCACAAGTTTCGACTGAGGGCTGCCGTTCGTAGGGGGACGACATCAGGTTAACAGAAAATACAATTTTAACTATATTTGGGAGTCAATAGCCTCTTTTATTTTTGACATCTTTCAAAATCGATTTTGATATTTATTCCACTTTCTAGTACCATCATTTACACTAAGGTTGATCTGTAAAATAGCCAGCACTTATTCATTTTGAAAATCTCATTTCTAACACCAATTGCTATATAATGCACTTATGTATAATGCATTCATGTAATTTATTTCAACGGTAAAATAATTAAATTATTTTAACAAAATAATCTTTATATAGATTACTAGGAATGAAGCTAGGCCGATAATGACTTACAAGATTCGGCTGTTCGCATCTAGATGGGTCTCGTCGCTTCTCGAAGCATCAGCCACTTCTAGTCGATGATGTCGCGTATTCTTAACGGGTTAGCGGTACGACGACTCATGCATTGTTTACCCAGCAGTCCCGAAGAACAATCGGCAAGGTCGGGCTCTAGGATTGTTACACTATTTTTTGTCTGGATATTATACTGAAAAGATTTCTGATAAGCTGTTATATTTGTAGATGCCCTGATGATGTGGAATTGGGAAACATCGAAATGCACCACTCACAAATGATACACTCTACGTGGTCTTTTAAGGACGCTCCTAAGTCTTTTGATTACGTGCGTTCGTTAATTGAGAACATCGGCGGTGTAGGTTTATTTCTGAAATCTACCAATGAACCAGGTGCGTGGGTTTTGAAGAATGCAATAGGCGAACTAGGATTACTGCATACTTCAGAAAAACATAGGAACAAAGGTTTCGCTTCAATCGTAATGAAACAATTAAGTAGACAAATCGCACTGGAAGATGAAGATCCGTTAACCAGTATTTTGCTGTCCAATGCACCATCGAAGAATTTGATCGAAAAATTGGGATTCAAGAACTTGGGCATGTGTTACTGGTTTTCGTTGGAAAAGAAAGATACAAACAATTTTTCTTAAAAAATATGTCGATGGCCTGTAAAATTTATGTACTAGGTATAATTCGAACAAAAATATTTTATATTTATATTAATATGGAGAAATTTTGCACACTGTGTGTAATTTGGTCTAACTTGAGAGAAAGGATAGTTTTTATCATGTTTAATGAATATTTTTTTATTGCAAATTAAATGTTTTTTATAGGACAAGGGATTTTAATTATTTATAAATTCCATAAGTTGCTACAGATAGCGTTGTAAGTTCCCAGCCACCATCATCTGACATCAAGAATTATGTGATGTAACAATGTTGCTCCAATGCGTTGTGTTTACCTATATTCGACAACATATATTCGATGTCACAATAACACATCACAAACAGGACAAAATGTGATGTGGCATCTACATTCATCAGACCACAACTATTCGACGTCAACAAATCTGCCAAGTCGTGATATCACGTTTAGATATATATGAGACGAAAATTATAGGATGCACACCTCTGGTGTGCCAACTCGTTGCTAAGTTAGCAGTCTTTCTTTGTTTCTCGACGAGAGGGAGTTGCGCGTTGTTTCATAAGCGAACATAACCTAAAAGTCCGCGTTCGAATATTGTGTTTATCGAACGATAAACTTTGGATTAGACTTTTGGCATTTAAGTTTCGAGAAAGAATAATAGTGTGTGTCGTTTAAAAGGATTTCAGTGAGTTTTGTAATGTTTCATCTTGGAATCGTTGATTGTATTTGGTTCAATGCTCGTACATTATCAAACACGTGAGTTTTTTAGATTTCAATTATTCACGATTTGCCTAAGGTGTCCACATTGATAATAACTGGTCTCATATGAAGATGCGTTAAACTTTCTTAATTATAAGTTTTTTTGTTGAGCTCAACGAGTCAGTCTCGATGGGACCGCTAATGGTGGAACGATTGATGATATTTCGAAAGAGCATCGTCCACGAAAATATCTATAAAACAGAGACAGACCTTTCTACGAGGTTCGAGAGAAGTAAGCGAGCTTGTAAGCGAAGTATCACCGACGAGACGAATAGATCTCTTTTGGACAGAATCTAAAAATTGCTAGAATTTTTGCCGGTGGACGGAGCGTCGCATCTGAAACCTAATCTGTAGCATGACATGGCGACGCTACTCGCTACGACGCTAAGGATCGAACTATGAAATATTGATGGTGCGTACACAAGTTGACGTCATAGACCGTCAGATAATGACAGATTTTGCTGACTCATTTTCTCTTTTCTGGGATTTTAACCTTTGAAAGTTATGTCCGTGTTGATCTCATAAAATAAAAATTTATCGATCGGACGTGTGCTAGGCATATGGAAAATAAATTTTCCTTGCTCAGAAAAAAATACTTTATTTTTCAATCTGTCATCATGACATTTTAACACATCAACAGGTAAGAACAATCTAATAGTGAAAGGTTTGCACGTACTTAAAGGGTTGAAATAAGGGCGCGATCTTGTAAAAGAGCTCTCGGTCGCTGATACATTTTCTCGCTCATGACAATCGATAGAATTAAATTAGATATCGTTAGGATCCCGAAAAAAAAATTCCAACCGGAAAATTTTGTGATTTTTTTTATATCTCTAGCACACGTCCGATCACCAAATTTTAATTTTTTGATCAACACTGACATAATTTTCAGTGGTTAAAATCCCAGGAAAGCGAAATTGAGTCAGCAAAATCTATCATTATCTGATGGCCAATTAACACGAGGGGAAAATCAAAACATCGCGTGACTCGAGCGCGTCAAGTGCTACAATAAACAATAAACAAAATCTAAGATTCAGTAATTTTCATGAGTCCTCGGAAGGAACTTAATTCTGAGCCTGCCTGTACGCTGAAAATATAAAAAATCTGACAAAATTTTTTTTTTGCCGAAAACTATCACAGATAGGTAAAAGAAAGTAATGGGGAAACTTATAAGGATTCCAAAAATCATATAATATATAGGGTGTTCAATTTGAAGTAACAAAGTGGCTACTACTTTCTGATACAGGTGGCAACGTATTGATAAAAATATCTTAGACGGATCGAGCATGTTTGATGATTATGCAAGATTGCAAATTTTCGAAATGATCTGTCTTTGAGTACTCCAGATATTTCTAATGTTCCATCCAACGTGAAACGCCCGGTATATGTAAAAATAATGTCATTTCCTCTGAACATATAGTCAAGTCAGATAACCTTTCTGATGGAAAAAAATTATATGATTACCTATACTGCAAAAAATACCAATAAGTATAAACCGAATGATTCAAATTCCATGATTATATTCGAAAAATGTTATCAATGTTTTATCTAGTCAAACCAGTACTTATAACTACTTAAGTGTTAGGTAAACGTTCAGATGAGCAAAACATATGTATTTGAACAAACATATTTCATTTAAGAATTCGCAAAGGTAAACTCTTGTGACACTGTAGCCAATTAAACCAATTATGCTTGGTAAAGGTATAGTACTGAAAATGAATGAGACGCTCGATGATATTTTAGTCGATATTCCCGATGAATCTTTGGATTCATTGGCAGATAGATACAGACGATGCAGCAACATTCCTTATGCCAGCAGTCTCTTGAGACAGGGAAAGAAACTAAGACAGGAAGGAAAACCTTTCATAACCTTTATGTCGCCAAGAGATAGTTGGAAAGAAGATGGTACTTTCTTTGGTTTAATGCAGGTAAGTGAAAATTATGTTTCTATAACTATCTAAAATTATTGAATACAATTTTCAGTTCCCAAACAAATATCACGTGACAATCTTCACTTTATCCGATAGTGGCGAAAAAGTTTACGAAAGTCTTATGGAAACGAAAAGAATAGATTTCTGTAAAAATAATGTGGTGTTCTACGCTTTACCCAGCAACCTTTATCCTACAGTTTTACGAGTAATTGAAGAAATTAACCTAAAAATCCAGAAAACAAATATCAATTATATTTACACTATATCGAAGGAAGATGCTAGCAATTATCAAGTTGAGTAAGTAATCAACACAACGAAAGTTTGTTATCTTCAGGGACTGAATTGGTTTCGCTCTCCGAGTAAAATAAAAAGAGCGCTGAAATGTTTCCGTTCCTTGAAAGATTGACTTATTGAAAAGATAGAGACCATTTCCTTCAATTGCTCTCCATTATTTGTTACCTCTCTTGATCTTCATTTGACGAATGCCTGAAGGCTCCTCTACCCCACCCATCACCCCCTCATCCTACTGATTGGCGGTCAGCAATTTGATATCTAACCTTTGATATGGAGCGCAGCCTTTTCGTGTCTCTGAGTCCTCAGTGGGTAAACCCTTCGATTCTTAATCCAATCGCAGCACGGTTACCGGTCCCGTGCATGGCATCACACTCTAAAAAGTAAGGGCTGCGTTTTCCCAAGCTCGTACAAGTCTCTCGAAGACTTCTGCTCATGATGCCGCAGACAGTTGATGGAAAGAACAACAAGAAAAAACTGTTGGTGATGCCCCCTAACACTGTTTGAAGGCCCTGTTGCCGGGTGGATGATCTTTGTTTCTGGTTGGATATTCGTCCTACTCGCGTCTGTCCCCTAGGAGTTCGGTCAGTATCGGGTCAGTGTCGGTTACTACTCTCCAGAATGTGGCATGTGTGCGTAGCAGGTCGTCTATGTTGTAGCCTGGTGGTATATCCAGGTCTCGCTGTATATGCTGGTTCGACATGTATATCTGGGTGCGTCTATTGCCATTCTTGGGCAGACGCTTAGGCATTTATGCATCCTGTGGCAGTACGTGTATACGCCCATTGGCCCTCGCGGTTGACGCGTATACAATGATCGGTATCAGGATGGTCTGATGAGACGTAGTTTCAGCTCTAGCTTCTGCCTTGCGGCTTTGGCCATTTTAATTCCAAGTCTTCTAGTGACGTGCCTTTGGAAGGAGAGCTTCATGTGTGTGGTTACTCCTAGGTACACGGCTTCATCTACCCCGGGAATTTGCTGGCTACTCATAATGATATTGCTTTACCCTTTTCCGCGTTTATGTTGATCTTCCATTCGCTGAACCACATTTCGAGTTTGCTTACTTGTCGTTGTAGTTTGGCTGTGAAACGGCTATGATGACTGTGTCGTCTGCATAGACACCTTTACTTCCTGGAAATCCACTTTTGGTAGGTGGGCAATGTAGACTGAGTATATAGGTGAGGGGATAGTACTGTAGTACGACACAAGAGATCACTCTGTATCGGCACCTCCGGTATCTCAGGGAGTTTATTAGCTTTACCATGGGTGTTTGATAACCTGCGTCTATAAGATTTGTTATGAGTACGTCGTGCCAGACACTGTCGAAAGCTTTGGAGACGTCCAGGAGTACCACCCGGTTAGGTGTCCCTTGGCTCATCCGGAAAAATGTTCAGTGTAATTCGGTCATTGCCTCGAATTTTGTCTGTATCAATCTTTCGACTTTGCTCATCACCGGGGTCAGGTTGATGAGGCGGTGATTCTGCGGGAAGGTGAGGATCTTGGCTTGCTTCGAAATTACGATGACGAAGTTCGTCAGGGCGGCGATGCAATTTCTTGGTAATGCCTCAAGGGGTCGGAAGGGTATCCCGCCCAATCCTGGTGCCTTGCTGGCTTTGCAGTACCTAACAGTGGTCTTGACTTCCTCTATTGATGTTGGATCCACAGGGTAATGTATGAGTCGTTTGTTCTTCGTAGTTTTCTGATTGTCCTGTATACGTGTGTCTCTATGTCTCCCGTTTCCTCGTTTTCTCGACATTGGCATTAGGAGTCTGCAAATCCTTTGCCCTTTTCTGCGTCCTTGTAAACTAGTCCTCCTTCACCGTGGATGGGAGGGCATGTCTTCCTTCGATCGTGCGTTGGGATTTTCTGTATCTTACACATAGTTATCTTCGGTGTTCAGCTCGCCCCATTGCTGATTCCTTAGTAGCTTGTTATTTTCTTAGCTGCCTAGTCGCGAGCTTGAACTGTCGCTTGTCTTCGGGTGTCAGCGTCTTCTGGTATCGCATTTCAGTCTGCGTCTTTGCCTATCAGCTTCGCTCCATGGAGTTTTTAGACTGGTTTAGCTCGTTTACCGCCGTTTCGAGCTGCTGTGTCGTGTCTATCCTGGGGATGTTGATGAGGCCGTGGATGGTTTGTTGGTACCTTGTACAGTCGACGATATTTTATACCCTAAGGGTTTCATCCTCTACTTATGGTAAGAAGAATTTGAGGTTATGGTCTGAAAAACCCTCGTCTAATACCGACATTGCCATCATGGTTGGAATGCCCTGTATCATCAGTATGTCGAGTTTTTGGTTTTCCGCAGGATAGTGTGTTGGCTCGTTTGGGGCCATCACCGTTATGTCCTGGAAATCTGGAGAAAGCGTAGTGGCTAGGTTATTTTCGTTGCGGCAGTGCTCTAGGTCCTTGACTTCGCGTTAAGTCTCCGATAGCTACTGTCGGGTGGTGGTCTGGAAAGAGTTTCTCATGTCAGTCAGTCTAATCATACACAGATGAAACTTCGATGCCCACCACTTTCATCCTGATCGTTAATGATTAACAGACTGAAAGTTTTTTTTTTGTGTCTTGGTATCGACGGCTATGGTCATTAGCCACGTGTTCTGGATAGGCCTCGTTACAAACTCCATACGCCACCTTAGGAGCAAAACTGTTAATTATTAACGCAACAGTGAATCATGGAGGATATGGTTCCAGTCGGCAAAAAAATCTAATCATTCAGACTTTTACATCTGAAAATGAAAAAACCTTGCCCCTGCCGGGAACCGAACCCAGACCTATCGGTCGCAAGGCCCGAGCGCTAACCACTGCGTCAATCCCCGCCCTCCGACTGATAGTTGTGGCTTGGCCTGGTCTGGTCTGTCTGTTGTGTGGCAACTCTAACCGGGAATATTGAAGTTCTTGCCTGTCAATTTTAGTAGTTCATCCTTACGCGAAATTTAATATTATAATATATTGCACACCATGTCCCACCTACTAGATTTCTGTGGTTTCACTGTTAGAATTGCAGAAAAAATATAAATATGTGATTATAAATGTTATTCAGAATTATGTAATTTTTCACTGCACCACTGCAATTAATCAAAGGTGAATAAAAATGATGGCATAATTATTTATATTAATAATAACTTTACAGAAATAATCACTTGATTTATTCCAGATGTCCTCCAGATATAAAGCCGGCCAAACTTGAAAAATGCCATGCCAACTTGGTGTGCTCGACTTGGGCCAATACATTCCCCGGTGCCGAAGAGTATGTAGAAGCTTTCATAGAAAATAATGGTGGAATCGGTTTGTTCGTCAAATCCACCAATGAATTAGCAGCCTGGGTATTGAGAACTGGCGTGGGAAAAATAGGACTACTTCATACAATGGAACACCATAGGAAAAAAGGATATGCCTCGATTGTCACGAAGCTGTTGAGTAAAGAAATAGCACAGGAAGGCGAAAATCCAACAACGAATGTTTTAATAACTAATACAGCATCAATGAAATTGATGGAAAAACTGGGAATGAAGAATGCAGGATTGTGCTATTACATCACTTTATCAAAAAGAGATCTATAGTGGAGTATATAAAACTTGTAGGGAAGCCTATTTCTCAAGGCCTGAAATCACACTATGGATGCTGATACCCCCAAATTAGTTTTTTAGCGAACTTCTAAAATATATAACAGTAATACAAGATTGGTTTGGATTGTATCCAAGTTTTCAATTGAATTTTCAACGATTTCCATTATCAGACATCCGAGCACAAACATCGGAGTTCTTTTCTCTATCAGATATTTTAAGTCAAATTTACAATGAATTGTTTATTGAACTTCTTATGTTACAAGCTCGTCTTTAGGCTGATTAGATTGTTTGAAAAAGTCCCATTTTTACTTTCCAGAATGCTGGAAATATCGATTTTGCGTTTTATTTACTTTAAACTGTTAATAATAATCAGACAGGTGGGTCCCGGATAATGTACCTTCGTGACTAAAAAGGCAAATTTGTTCTGAACAATTTGTTGTTTTTTGATTTTCTTTTAACAATTGACATTGGCGGTTTAGATTCTTTCGAATTATGGTTCGGGCTATTGTAAAGTACGAAACAAGAGCTTGGAAATTTGGCCTTGAACACAAAATATTTCACGTCAGATTTTGACTGTTTTCATAAACAGGAATGCATTTTGACTCTTTCAATCTGAAGATAAGAGCTCAGCAATGATATCAGCTACTACTTTTATAACCTTTTCATTGATATTGTCCTAACCAGAAGCCGGATGTACAATAGTTTGAGAATTTCCTCTAGGGTGGTTGGTAATAGAAACAAAATTGAAGAGGATTTATCAATGTTCCTTTCATGGTAGTTTTTGGGGATGAAAAAGAGTATATAAAAGTCATTTATGACTCGTTGACTTTGTAGACAAATATCATTCCTTATTGTTCACAATTTCATTAACAAAACTTTTCTTAACCAGTATGGATTTCATTGTGTGGTTTAGTTACACACTATATTACTAGACAAATTAACAAAAGTTCACCGCTTACCCAAATGATTTAAATCATAGTAAATGTAAAAAATCCCATTCTATGCATACTTTCTATGAAACTGGATAAAAAGATGCAATATTTTGCAACAAAATGGAAAAACTGAAGGTAAAATAATTAATGAATAGTTATCGAAATGAATGGACACATTTTACAAACAATGTTTGAGTAATTCAGGTAGTGAAAAGATAAAAATCAGGATAAAGGGAGATCTAACATACAAAATCACCAATTAATAGGAAACCACAAACATATAATTTTACAAAAATTGTTACAATATATTACAGACTCTTTTATTAACAACTTCCAACATACATATACCAAAAAAACTAGTTCGAATAAATGAATGTGTATCGAAACCTAAGATATTACCAGAAACGGCAGAGATCTACCATTCAACTTACAAAAAAATGTTGACTCCCATCGGTTCACTGAAAAATGAGACATAACTTTTGCTGCAGAAATTATAACACTCCTATGTTATTCAATCAGTTTCTTCGCCTTGAAATACGATCTCAAATATAACACTTGCCACGTTGCTAAGCCCAGCAAACAGCACATTGAAAATATTGAGAAGTACAGAACTCTGCTGTTCGTGGACTCTGGAAAATGAAGATAAGTATTTGAGTTTTCAACAGATATCAAATATTCACGAAAGGATATCAAATTCTCAATGTTTCTTTTCTTTACAAACAAAAAATAATAAAGTTATTAAAAGAGTGCCAGACACAATTTTCAACACATCGACATGTGTTTCAATCACCAAGTGATCATTTTCTGGAGGGAAGTTTGAACTAATTCTACATACACAGTTGTCGTCATTTATGATATATCTGCTGCATTTTCATCATCGCAAATTAATTTTACAAAGTTCCCATATCAAATGAATTATAATTTAATTGGATATGCTAATTACATAATGTGATACCAAACAACAGATTATTTTTCAACAAACTGTACAGTAAACTGTTTGGCACTGTTTGGCAGTTGCAAAACATGATGAGCAACTGCTGATTTTTTGTGCTATAAGCTGTGCTAAGAATATGGTGGATATAATTCAGTGGTCATCAGGGAGAAATGCTGTTGGATTCTTATGAAATTCGTAATGTACAGTATCTATCAGAAGTTTAGATTTTAAATTCTATTTTTATAATTCATTTAACAGCCTTCTCTCAAGAATAGCCGAATACACCATTCACTCAAAAAAATTAAACTGTTCTAACAGTTTAAAACATAAGCTTTAATATAATGTTACATATGAATGAGCATAATAAACTTGGATGCAGTGCCCCTATAGTATCGGAAAGTTTTCATCTTGGGTATGGTGGTTTCATGAGAGCGTAAAGGATAGCTTGCTATATGTTGAGAGAGCATTACAATTTCTCCTCTAGTCGCTCGAGGAAGGGATAACGACGGGAGCAGCGGGGGCTGTGTGCGGTGTGTCGCATTGCCACGTGGTCCGTTAATGCGTCGGGTGGGGTAACAGGAGAGGCATAAGTGCGTCTCTCTTATTTATGTGGTATTATCATATCATTGCTTTCCTTGTTGCTCGCGTAGATTTCTGTCTATACCCCAGATGAAAAGTTTCCGTTACTGTATAGTCACGATTATAGACAAATCCCCAAGAGAAAAGATATCTACATGGGAAGATAGTGTTAAATTCGGAATAAACTTACCATTTGTATCCCTCATTTCTTCTTCTCTTTTTCTCATGATGGCGAAATCATGTACAATTGCATTAGAGAGATCCTCCAACCTTTTCAGTTCTACCTCAATTGGCTTTAGTTGGGCTGCTTCTCCTAACTAAACAAAAAAAAAGAGAATGGTGAATATTGATAGAATAGAAACAAATTATTCCTCATTTAATTATTAAACATTAATCTCAACTGTAACTTACTGTGTCATAGTTCTTAGTTTCAATACCATGTTTGGTAATCAAGGAAACCTCTTGTGCAATTCCTTTTTGATCTGAAACAGGTGGAGAATTGAAGATTATTTGAAAACACATTACAAATAACAATTCTTTCAAAGTTCAACTCCAATCAAGTGTTAAAAAATTGAAAACTCTAGACTTAGACATTTATTTACGATACAAGTTCAAAAAGTAGGTCTTTTTTGTATTAGCGTGAACATTTTTGAATGAGACAGAGCCAAGTTCAAAATACACAGTTTCTTCTATAACAGTTATTATAGTCTAAGTGCCGAAGAGAGTTCGACCTTCACCCATCTGTTAACCGAATGAAACATGCAGTAAAAACCTCTATTTGTGGACACCTCTATATAATGGACAATAACACATGTCCGGAATGCGCAATGACCACTTGTGTATAAACGACCCTCTCAATAGCGGACCCTCTACATAACGGACGCGGACATACAAATAAGTTACCAAAAGATATTACTGTATATGGACACCTTTTCCAACTTTCGAGGAAAGTTAAGAATTTGTAACCTATCTTGTTTGGAGCTTGAGCTAGAGTGAGTTTGATTTTCCCACTAATCCTCATTATGATAGGTATGATGATCAGGAAAATACTTGTTACTAGAAAAAGTTATTGCTTCTCAATAGAAGACAAATTATTTGGTGAGTCTAGTTAGAAGTTTAGTAATTGTAAATACAACATGCCAAATGAAAAAAGAAAATGTGTATCTTTAAATATAAGGTAGAAATTATACATAGTATTGATAAATATAAATTAGGTATTAGGAAACTAGCAGAAAAATATGTGATGTTGGAAAAACAGATTGGAAAAATAAAAAAATTAACTTTCTAAATCTTTTGTTGATGGCTCTAGTAATGAAGTTAAACCTTCAAAGCATCAAATGGATGGTTGCTAAAAAATTTGTACAGAAAGGATAAATAAAACTTTTGAACTTTTAGAATTTACTGTAAAAAATATTTTTATTTTTCAATTTTGACAGCATGTTTCTCAAAAATCAAAAAGTTTCAAAGTTTATATTACTAAACCGATTTAAGGAATTTTGGGTAACTTCAATTTATAAGGCATTCATCGAACTTCCTTTATATTAAATTTGATAAGCCTTTTAATAACGGATACCTCCGAATAACAGACAAACAAATATCCCCTTGGATGTCCGCTCTACAAAGGTTTTACTGTACTTCTTATGAAGTTTCATGAATAGACGAATACGTCTCAAATGATTCAAATGTGGTCATGACTATACAGGGTAAGTCAGAATAAGACCGACAAACTCCGACTACAGGTTCCTCCTCATTTCAAGGTGAAAAGTTCCTATCAAGGTATGTCCTAAAATGCATTCCCTCTGAGATACAGGGTGTTGAAAGTACGAAAAAAATCAGATTTAATCTCCTGAAGGAAAAAATATCAAACTTGATACACTAATCAAGGTTTATCAATGTGATAATTTGAAGTTATAGTTTTTAATTTTCGTAAAACAGTGGCTTAGTTACGATAGTATATGGTAATATTTTCCTTCATATTCTCTTTGTACAAGTGAATGGACAAATGAGCGTTTGATATCAGTTAGACTCATCGGTACTCGATCTAAAAGTCATAATATTCCATGTGCCTAAAACTGGAGGTTTCTGAGATAATTGAGAAAAACTGCAGATATATCCTGAGTAGCAACGTAATTTCATATGTGCAATAATCGAATATTGCTAATTTCTTACAACATATCAGAATATTTGCCACCCCCCTGAAAATTAAAGTTGGAAGAATCAGAAACATAGTATGGGTGAGTCGACCGACAGCTCCATTTTTTCATTCACCATATTATTAACATGGAATGTTATTACTTTAAGGTTGAGTATCGATGAGCCTGACTGATGTCAAACGGTCACTTGTCCATTCACTTGTCCAAAGAAAATATGAAGGAAAATATGACCACATACCAACGTAACTACGACACTGGTTCACGAAAATAAACATGTATAAATTCAAATTATCACGTGGATAAACTTTGATTAGTGTACCGAGTTTGAAGTTTTTATCAGAAGTTTTGAAGAAAAAAAATCTAATTTATTTTTGGACTTTCCACACCCTGTATCTCAGAGGAGATGCATATTAGGATATACCTTGATAGGAACTTTTCACCTCGAAATGAGATGAGGAATCTGTATTCGGAGTTTGTCGGTCTTATTCTGACTCACCCTGTATACAGTTTGCACCATATGGGAAATTTTTTATCATTGATTTGTCAGAAAATTTTTATTATTAATTTGTCAGAAAATTTTATTCTTCATCAAAATTGATTCATTACGGAATGCATGTATTTGAGTTATCAAAATTGTAAAAATTTCCAAATGTTTTCCTAAAATATTAGCTTCCAAACCATTCCGGAACATCTTCAAATATGTTATTCAGTAGCAGATTTGTGAAGGCAAAAAATAATAAAATATACATTTTAGCAACACAGCTTATGTGCTTATTCTGGGTTTCAATGTTCAATAGATGGAAAATGTCTGTTCTGACAATCAGTTATTAAATTAATTTAAGAACAATGTTGCCACTTTGAATTTTTGAAAATAATTGATGAGAACATATTACATAAGATAACTTATTCTAGATTGAAATAAATGAAAATTCAATTTTGTATTGAACTGGTGTGCCCGGCCCAGCTCTGGGCGGCCCTGGTTATAATACTTGTTTGTTAGATAAAAGTTCTTATGCGAACCTTATCATGTCGTTATGTTGGTATTTCTGACAGTAACTCATCAGAATTGACAAAGAAATTGTTGTGTGTAAATACCACCAATATTGGACAATATTTTTCATGAATTTTATTGGACTGTGTAAATTGGCACTTACTTTATGCACAGTTGATGCTTTTACTCACTATTGATTGTTTTGCACTTGTGCACTTATGGGTAAACAATGCATTAACCGAGGCATAAACACTTTATATAATTATTATATTATATAATGTAACGAGATTATTATGGGATTTATAATAATCGAGGATGTCGCCTGTGGAACCTCCGAGATTTATTTAAATTGCATAATAATCTAGTTAGATTCAAAGCTTTATCGTATCATTGACATTGACAACAATGATGTGCAAATGAAATCAACAACTTTGGTTATATCACGTTATTATCATTTGAGCATGCCATTTGGTATCTATTATAAAGTAACTAAAGTATTATATTGTAACTAAGGTATTATGTGTTGTTATGATATTATGATGTTGATAATTTGTAATAAAGATTTAACTTAAAGGAAGCTTAGTATCCAATGATACGATAAACTAATGCTCTCGTGAAAAACTTCAACAAATTAACAAAGCATTTTTGATAATTCAATATTATTTAGGTAGGAAGCCTCCAGAAAATGGAGTTACAAACCAAAAAAGATTCATGGTGAAGCTGAATGGTTCTATAATAGATGGAAATGTTCAGAACAAACTACTGAATATCATCTTTTGAACTTATATGAATTATTATTGCTCATAGTAATAGTGTAGTAGAATGTTTTCACTAACCAGGAATCTTTATTAAGTCTCATATTTGAAAAAAATGGAAAGAAATATACTCACTTTGGGGTACATGAGAAATGAAACATATTTCATATGTATCGTAACTTTCTGTGTTGAATGAAAACTTTCCCTTTGAGATACCTTGCCTCTTTGCTAGAGATTGACCTTTCGAGTCTGTCACCTGAAAATAGTATGAGAGACATATAAACTGATATATTGGAAACAGTTGCCTTCTTATGATGTGGTGACATTCAGTAGGTAAAACTTTTTGACCTCTACTGGAACTTCTTTGCAAGAATTACGGATAATTTCTGGAATGTATCTCAAGAGAACTATTGACGTACCACATAATCTACAGTTTGTCCGGCAGCATCTGATACTTCAAACTCTCCTATGACTGGTATATTTTGCTGCAATTCTTCTTTCAAACATTTTTGAGAATTTGGTTCTAAAGTCCACATAATGCAGTTCGCGGACACTAAACATGTCAAAAGTACTAAACTAAATGAAAACATTTTTATTGTTAGGTTTCGTTATTCATAAGGTTTTTAAAATTTGATCCAGACTGTTTACTGAACAGTTGAGATGAGGTGGCCATTCGCTATTTTTCTCCTTTTTATTTCTCCTGCTTTTCCATGTCATCCGTCATCCGCGTGTCATCTTGTCATCCGCGTGTCATCTTGTCATCCACGCATTCACAGAACAAAATTATTTAGTGATAAGGATGTGTACGGCAAGAGTTCTTATCGGCCTGCCCTGGGATTCCGAAGTGACGATCGGACCTCAATCGTGTCGTTTATTTGATTTTGGCAATTCCGAACCCATTGAACAATCGTATATGTGTTGCAAATTGCCTACATTCTGACGATTGCGAAGGCACCACCAGACTTTAATCCGCTTCGTCGCGTCATATTGTCATATAGGGGAATTTGATGATACCGAAGTTATACGACAATCGTGTGTGTATTGCAAATAGCCTACTTTCCAACGATTATAGTAGACGTAGACTCGTAGACATGCAACTATACTTCCTTGTCGTCGGTCGAAACGATTGATGCATATCCATTTTGGTCTATTATATGTGTTGTTCTTTGTTCTTTATTATTTCAAGTGGCCATGTGCTTTTGTTTTATTTATTTACATTCCGTTATTGACCTCAAATTTTCACTTTTTGATGAATTTGAAATTTGAACTATCTGAAAAAACGCCACAATGGAATCATTTGGGTTTTCACCAGTAGGAATGCATTATTAGATACGGGTATATAAAATAACTTGAATTTTAAATTTTAATTCAACTACGGGGTTGTCACTTGGTGAAAATTTAAAATAATTATCAGCCACCTCTAGCAGAATGTCATGGAGAAATATTCGGGCTAGGCCAAATATAACGCCCTGTTGTGGAAAAGAAAAAATGAGAATCTGGAAACAATTACCCCAAGAATTTAAGGTTTTAGGATTGGGCACTAGAACAAGTGAAAAATGAAAAAAATTCTGATATTTTCCATGTTTTTTTTAAACAAAAATGGTATAGTTACCTATCACAAAAAATGCTAGGGTCAATATCATCAGTGATTCTAGGTGTTTTTTAGTATTAAAGAAACAGATAAAATCATAGAAATTATAATATATATATATAATTTCTATGGATAAAATCAACGTTTAAAAACCATTCAAAGATACCGTTCTTTTTGGTATTATTTCTGTTTGCTGTGATACAACTACAAATATTTGCAATCACAAAAATAGGACATACATAACTATCAGATTGATTATGATACGTGAATATGTCGGTTCGAATGGCGACAAGTCAATGTAATTAATTCACTTGAAAACGTATCAAGGATTATAGACAAGATAGTGGATTGTCCTTGGTCTTGGATTATGTTTAGTAGACCCGAGCTCAAATATGGCGGGTTTGTTCTGGTTTCGAAAATAACAACAGTGAACACTTCTCATCAACTACGCATGATCCTGACGACCTAGAACCAATATTTTTCAAAACCATAATAAACCTCTGTCAATTATGTCATGTACAACCGAAACTGTCATTTTGAACTGGTTCATCTCTGAACTTGGTTCAGCTGCACTGAGTCTCGAACCTGGAATGTACAACTGGGCCTAAGTTGTAACCCCTGGAATCACATTCAGTGTCGGAAACTTTTCATCTGGATTCTGGGGTATAGACAGAAATATTCGCGAGAAACAAGGAACGCAATGATATGATGATAACACTTGAATAAGAGAGACGCACTACTGCGTGCCTCTCCTGTTACCTCGCCCGACGAGTTAGCAGCTCACGTTGATATCCATTCCTCGAGCGAGTAGAGGAGAAAATTGTAATGCTCTCTCAACATATAGCAAGTTATTTTTCACGCTCTCATAAAACCACCATATCCAAGATGAAAACTTTCCGATACTGTATATGCTGGAATCACACGGACTAAATGTATCTTATGAAAGCAATAGCCATGTACATAGGTTTATTCGTTTGCATCAAGGTGTAGTGTAGTGTAATTTACACCACATTTTGAATCGAGTGTAGCTGAGTGCGGTTCAAACAAAGGAATGTATCAAATTAATTTGCAAACGAATGTTAAAATCGAGTGTAGGAAAGTGCTACACCTCGATGCAAACGAATAAACCACAGAACTTAATCACAGTTTAAGATCTGTGGAATGAACCTAATAATGAAAGAAGAAAGAGAAAAAAGTAGTGACTATAGTGATGTAAAAAATAATGAAAAAAAAAAACTTTGATCACTACCTAAAATCTATAAACCTAAACCTTGTACCACGTCTTCCTCCTACTAAACAACCTACTTCCTGCACAGACAAAAGACGAGGACAATAATAGTCAATACAGAGTGATTAAAGACAGGAATATACAAGGCATGCAACATGATTATTTAATCAGACAAGTTTGCAACCCTCTGGAGTTGAGCTGGCCAAATGTACCCCATGGAAAGCAATGACGCAATGACCATTAACACAAGAAGAAAAGAAGAGAAGAGGTTGAGGTTAGTAGTTAGTAGTTTTGACATTTTAGTTTTTTTTAAACTGTTATTTCATTCCGTGCGCCCTATCAAGTGTTTTTACTACGATATACACAATAATCTTGAATTCTGCTATTTTTTTTTTCACATATCTTACATATCTATGTTTCAACGTGAATACAACATTGAAATGTTTTGAAAAGTCCTTAACGTCTCAACTTAACAACCTTAACGAACCAACTACATTTAACAGCTCTGCTAAATGGAGAGTGATTAATGAAGTCATTGAATTAAATTAATATATCCATAAAATGAACACAAGAAATAGTAGTTTTGTAAATCCTGTCGATAAAATGGAGGCCTTACGTCAGAAAAAATTGAAAATGGTTATATACAGGAACAAGTACTTCCCTAACGGTTGTCTTGAGAAAAAAACACAACTCATCCGAAAATTATTAACAGATGAGAAAAAGACCCTTAATATTATTGAAGAATTGGACTCCGACGAAGAAAATTCTATTGCAGATCAGCTTCGATCTGATTTACTAGATAAGGAGAGAAGTAATGTTTATTATTACAATGAAATACCAGAGACCTTGCCCAAACCTGTAGCAAAACAAGCAACACACGCCAAAAATATTCCAACCATCGCAAAACAAAAGTTGAATCAGTTTCTTACATCACTTGGGGAAGACAAACCATTAAACCAAAGAGAGAAAAACCTGAAAGACTGTATAGATCACATCCATTCATCTGCAAAACCCCCATGGACTTCTCCATCAAGTATTATGAAAGCTGTCTATGATTGTATATTAACTAGGAACTGGAATAATTTGACGCAACTTTTATTGTTCATGATACATTTGCCTTCAGAAAGATACAAACCTATGATTAGACATGTAAGTAGTAATCAACTCTCATATTAACTTCTTAGTTATAGTTTGACTGAAATAAAATCGGGTGCAATGAGCCAAATTAACTATTCACGTATCTTGGTACTTTCTACTCAAACTACCACTTATAATTTTTTTTTAGACAAACTGTTATTTCTAAACTCAAACAAAACATAATGTCAATTACTTCCCACTATTCCCCACTTTTTTTTCTGCCATCCAGCAAATTGGCATTCTGTAATTTTGTTTAGAACAGCATCACAACAGGCTCTTGCCTCATGAAAAAAATAAATAAATAAATAAATAAATAAAAATGCGGTAATTAAGTAGTATGATATGGATCTGCACTTGGCAAGGAACACTCGTTTTGGGAGTATAAAGGTGTATTAAAACAAGTTAGGTCTGCTTGTTTGGACGTTGTAAGTGTCATTTGGAAACACCCTGTATGTAACCCTTTTTATAATTAATGATATTTTAACTGTTACTGCACTATTTATACTGAAATCTGTTTGCCTAATATATAGACATATATTCAACTTTGAAGCATCTTTTACCCATTATAACACCCGGTACAGCAGCCACACTCTGAAACTCCCAGCCAACCAACAATATCATTAAAGACTCCATATACAGTATCGGAAAGTTGTCATCGGTGGTATAGATAAATCTATGCGAGCAACAAGGAACGCAATGATCTGATAATACCACATAAATAGGAGAGAAGCACTACTGTATGACTCCCCTACTACCTCGTCCGACGAATTAACAGCCACGTCGATATCCTTTTCTCGAGTGAGACGAGGAGAAATTGTAATGCTCTCTCAACATAATAGCAAGCTATTCTTTACGCTCGTATGAAACCAGCATACCCCGATAAAAACTTTCCGATACTGTATTACAATGGTGGTGAAATGTAAAATCATCTACCCTTGTATATTACATTTGCAAATCTGAACGTCAAACGATCTGTCAAACAATTCATATATTCTGATAGTCCCCATTATAGGTTGATAGTCCCATTATATAGTTGCGGGAATAATATTTTTTTGGCTGACCCACTCAGGTTTTTATATTGAATATATTTATTCATCTTTTCAAACAGTAATGCAAAAAATGTTATAACAAAAGTTAATACACTTTATTAGACTATTAGGTTAGACTAATATTGTTCACCATATAGTTTTATATTTATATTGTACTACATCTAAATTGGATTAACATAGAAGATCAATTTTCCTACCTATAAGTAATAAAGAGGGTAATTTATACTTTCTTTTTGCATGTTAAATGCCTTATAAAGTATATACCTCTCCACAGTGGCCAGTGGGTCCATTTTGATACTTCACAAGCTAAAAAACATGCACATGATGTATTGAATTCTCGTGTATTCCTGGATTAACAAAGATAATAAAAAATAGAGGTCCAAGTGTAGACCCCTGCAGGACACCAAGGTCGCATTGCACTGTATATGACTCTACACCGTTTATCAAAACTGTTTGTTTCCTATTTTGTAAATATGAGGCTGTCCACTCATAAGCATCAGTACCCTGGACAATATAAGCTTATCCAACAAAAGTTTGTGGTTTAGCGTTTTGCTAATATAAATGAGTTGATCATTAGCTACTGATTCTAGTTAGTTGGTAATTTTCCAAATGTCTTTGTTTTCATATAATACAGTTAATACCCCATCATATTTTTTTATCCCTGTAATTGAATATTAATTTTATTGTTATTTTTCAGCTGTGTCGAATTATGGATGAACTTCACCCTGTTATTCAAGAAAATGACCTTCAAGGACAATTGAAATTAGTTCATAAGGCAGTTAGAGGAAAACAGTAAAAAAAATCATTGAAACAGAACTGAATACCAAAAATAATAATCAGAAGGCTTCCTTATAAATAAGATTTCATTAGGCATTTTCTTTGTGTTTTCAAATATATTTATTTCCTTCAGTAAAGTCGTGAGAGGTTTTTTTTTTAGGTTAAATCTTATTTATTTTTGCTTGCTTGGTTGGCGACCTTGAGTTTTGATACATTTTTTTGTTTTTTTATGAGTAAAATTCATTTACCTCTTTTTTTTCATTTCAGTAAATTGAGGAAATATTGAAATAATTTAGGATCTGCCTAAGAAATACACCAGGAACCATAAGGTAAATAGTGCATCTACCTTACGGCATGTCACAGAAAAAATACCCATATACACTTGCAATCTTGGTTGTATGAGCTGCCCTGTATTTCTACTAGAGTAATATTATGCTAGTCTGAATGAGTGCCGTTCTTACCTCTTTTTTTTTTTATAAATCCGAGTCGAATGAGGAATATTAAAATGCAATCTCTTTACATACCTTCAAATCATTTGAATAACGTCTGGCAATGTTCACTGAGAGGAACACGAGTCATAACCCTTGAGAGCTTTCTTCTGCAGGCGAAAGACTGATTGACTGCAGATTTATTCCATACATTAGACGAGTATGAAATAGGGAAGGATGTAGCGACTTACTTTCTCAACTGCCGCAACAGTTAAAGTTAAGTGGATGATATTTTGCATAACTAAATTAGTTTATGTGAGTCTCCCATTTGAGCGTACCTAGTATTAATGTTTATTATAAGTGAATTGCTATTAGAGGTTATTAGAGTTCTAGGATAGAACCTTGTTGTATACTATAAAATTAAGTTTATTTATTTGACAAGAACCTATTTCGACGTTTGTATGACCACTTGTAGATATTTTATGACAATAATAGCTATTTATCTTCCCTTACGTTGCAATTTTACCTACATATGAATTGCAGTCATTTAAACAGAAAAACCGAAAGAAATTACCATTTGTGACAACTTTCACAGGCAGTTTTCAGTTGCAACAAACGTTCCTTCAAAACCTGTAAGGATTATTCTAACAGCTTCACGAGTTTTAATAGTCTTGCTCATCATCTCCTGATTGGTGTGATATGGCTAAGGGAAATATGCCCATTTGCCAAAAATTTGAAGGATTATCCTGAATAATTTTTTTTCTTAAATACAAAATTTGATCCAAATCGTCCAATCAATTTTGAAACATGTCATGTGATCTCTGGTATGGCGGCAAATTGAAAAAAAAATTAAATGGCAAAAAATGTTGCTCAGAATTTAATTATATACTTGTATACAGAGTTTCAAATGAAATTTTGGGATATGTCAATAACCGTCGTGGTTTCAGCCACGGGAGTATTTGTTTTCAGACAGGTATTTGCCATAACCTACATGCAGTTTAGGTAGATGGGAGCAAGAAAGGGTAAAACATCGCCAACATCGGTAGGCGGTAGCTTTGTGTTATTTGACAAGAACCTATTTCGACGTTTGTATGACCACTTGTAGATATTTTATGACAATAATAGCTATTTATCTTCCCTCACGTTGCAATTTTACCTACATATGAATTGCAGTCATTTAAATAGAAAAACCGAAAGAAATTACCATTTGTGACAACTTTCACAGGCAGTTTTCAGTTGCAACAAACGTTCCTTCAAAACCTGAGGATTATTCTAACAGCTTCACGAGTTTTAATAGTCTTGCTCATCATCTCCTGATTGGTGTGATATGGCTAAGGGAAATATGCCCATTTGCCAAAAATTTGAAGGATTATCCTGAATAATTTTTTTTCCTAAATACAAAATTTGATCCAAATCGTCCAATCAATTTTGAAACATGTCATGTGATCTCTGGTATGGCGGCAAATTGAAAAAAAATTAAATGGCAAAAAGAAGGGTAAAATGGCAAAATATCGAAAAATGTTGCTCAGAATTTAATTATATACTTGTATACAGAGTTTCAAATGAAATTTTGGGATATTTCAATAACCGTCGTGGTTTCAGCCACGGGAGTATTTGTTTTCAGACAGGTATTTGCCATAACCTACATGCAGTGTAGGTAGATGGGAGTAAGAAAGGGTAAAACATCGCCAACATCGGTAGCTTTGTGTTCAGATATCTGAGTATTAGTTTAATTTGTATTTTGACTACAATTTGCAAAATAAATGAATGTTATTTCTGATGTTTTTATTTCATTTATTGGTTGAAATGAAAATAAACACTCAATTAAAATAATGAGTTGAATTGGGACCAACCAACATTACAGGCTTTTTCCTTTTCATGACAACCAGAACTTAAAAAAAGGAACAAGAAGTGGCAATAGTTATTTGGCCATATACCCCTAAGAGAGCAAATATGATTTGTTGAAAAAAGGACAATGATCAAAAACATGGTGATAAAAATAACAACCAATAATAATCTGGAATAAACATAATAATAATAATAATTTAGACTGCGTTACTTTTCATTCATGAAATATGTGCTGTTAATATAGAAAATATTATTTTTGTAAATAATTGTCGAGAACATTCATTCAAGTATTTATTTTTTTAAACTCTGCTATTGCTGATATTGGCAGAATACATTTTAGTCAAACATGAAGGATATTATTATAAAATTAAAACTGTTATGTCTAGAGTCAGTGATGAGTGATAGTTGGATGTATATTGATTGTAAGATATTAACAGTATTTTGATATACAGTACTTGTCGCAGCACAGCGAACATAGGAAGAATACAAATTATAATATAATTGATAACAGTTCGGCGATAAACTAGTATAACAAACATCAAAGACAAAATATTACTGGATTTCTTTTGTTATTCATTAGACGTGGGCTCGGCAATAGTAAATTGACCTTATTTATTCTCTTCTATGTTCGCAGTGCTGTGAGATGATCTGTGTAGTTCAGCATGAGTGAGACAAATTTAGTCAATAAAAAGAACCATTCTAACATTTTATCACTCTCAGCTGAACATACAATCCCATTTTCTTGAAACTCTAAACATTGGTAAAGGTTTCATTTACAATGGTGGGTTGAAAATAAAATCACTTGAAAGTTAGTACAAAACACACATCTACAATACTATTCTAAACATAAAATGCCCTCTTCTCCATCTATTTTTCTATCCTTTCCATGTTTCAGAATGAATTCTCTCTTCACTTGTGCAAACAAAATATCTGTTAATAAGAATATTTGTGCAATAGCAAAAGCTAAAGTGACTCCGAAGTAAAAGTTAGCATTGGCAGAGTTACAGTAAATCCACAGATACCATACAATGGGAGCTAATGAGGTGGATATCAATAATATAACACCCACTAAAAATCCTTGCTGACTATACATAAATAAATGTGTGAAGCAAGGAAGTAAACTGAATACAAATCCTATGTCCCCAATACTTGGATAAGACTTGAATATTGCAATTAGAAAAAGTACTGCTATTGTTAATAGAAAAGGCTGCTTTCGAAATTTAATAGAAAGCGGTACCAAATATAACAAAGAAGCATTTATCTGAAAAGCAAATATAAATAACTCCCTAAAATGATCGAACATTTCTGTAAAAAAGTACCAAAATAAACCAACATTTGGTTGCAAGTCAGGTATAGTAAGTATACATCCATAAACATTCCTTAAATAACTAAAGTCTTTTGCATAATCAGTGCAGAAAACTGCAATCAGGACTGAGGTCAATATAAATGTTTCTACACTGCGGAGAGCCTTAAAAGTATGTTTGTGAATGTTTGAAAAATAAAGGAAAACTGGAATAACTAGCACTACAGGATAAAATGATATTGATGAACACAAACCAAGAAAAATTCCACAGATCACAGGGACACCTTCCACCATGGAGAGCAGCAACAAAGATAGGAAAAAATTATGGAATACAGTTGTTGAATATCCAACACAACTCAAAAGAGTGAAAGGATTGAATAAAAATGACAGCAGTGCATAATACGGAGCCATAAACACTTTTTCTGGTTTCAGAAGATTATCCACTGTGTCCTTTGCACATGTGTTTCTAGTCAACTCTTCTTGCTTATATAATTCCCTGACATACTTTCTTGTTATGAAGTATAAAATCCATCCTGTGAGAACATTGAATGTTATAAACATTAAATCGGTTCTTCCTTGAAACAGCATTAGGAAATTTTTGTAGATATATAAGGAAATTGGCGTTTCATGTAGTAAATCTCCATTGTAAGGATTGATATTGCTTGATAATAAATACAGTCCTTCCGACACTCTTTTCCACGAGTTTAGAGGAGTAGACACCTCGATATGGTTTGCTATGATTGTTTGGAACTTTGATACCATCAAAGAGTATCTTAAAGAAACCGCAAAAAAGGTTATTGAAATTATTTGAAATGGTGTCATCTGGCCTGTTTTTTCATTCTCAGATTTGGATACTGTAGACATCTTCACATTATTATAATTATAAAAATAAATTAGACTTGACTTAAAATCCTATTTGTTTGACGTTAAACGTTAAACTTCATCGCAATGTTTGTGTTGTGTAGGTTATTTAGTTATAAGGTTATTCTTCTTCATCTTCATCTAATGGCCTTGCCCTTAGGTACTAGGCCCATCCCATCTGACCAATGATTAGGGAGCGGACCTTCATTGAGAGCCCAGCAATCCCAGCATAGAAATTATAATATATATACTTGCTAGTAAATAATAAACTATTTTTATACCAAGTTTAATCACAGATTAGACACCCTAACTAAACAATTGGTATAAAGATTTTGGAACAAAACCCTCGAATCTCTCTGACAGTTACACTCGGTGACAGACTGACAGACAAATGTATATATAACCCATAACCTATAACCTTAACCTTATTCTTTATCCATCACAGTTCCAAGAAGATGTTTAGGAAGAAAAAAGATGAACCACGAAAAAGTAATACGAATTTATATTTGGATACGGGAAATGTCTACAGAAACAGACCCCAATATCATGGAATTAGGCCGAATAATCAAAATTCACAATTCAATAATTTGCACAGGTAAGAGCTGCAATATACAATCTCACGTTGAACGGAACAAAGCAGAGAATAATAAAGCTAATTAACTGTTATACAAACCTCCTAATGATTTAAAAAAATAATAGAAATTACTGAAAACACCAAAACTAGGCCAATATAACTCAACGCGCGTTTCTTGAATTATATTTACACCAAAGGTTCTAAATATGCAAGTATTCATTCCATTCCTAATGTATAACGGCAGCCATATAATCTAGAAATATTTGTTTCACTTTTCACAATCTCAATTTCACATACCGATGTATAATATATTACAATAATATAACTAGATTTTACATGAAATATCATACATTCCTTTGTATTTTGAGCACAGACTGCTGTATTCTTTCTGTTCTGTGGTTGAAGCCAACATTCGAATGAGTGGCTATCTCTAGAAATTTTATTTTTAGTGTCTTATAGAATAATATGTTCATCATGCCCACTATTATTATTATTGCTCTGACTATTTCACTCATCTTAAAATTCTCACATAATATGACCAATCACAAACCAAAGACAACTTGTATTATCGCGATAACACCAGCTGTCTTTCAATTCTGATTGGAGGATCAGCTTCGGTATTTTCAGCGACGTAACCATGACTAAATGAATACGTTTGACAGTTCCATCAATAATAAATATAGCTGTATTTGTCAAAATGAGTTGCTTCGGTGCAAATTCAAATTAAATTATGAAGGAAAACATTATAATATTGATGATTTTAATAATTTGTTTTGTGATTGTAATACATTGTTCGTATTTATTATGAATAAACTTTACTCATGGTGTTTTCCAAAAGCAATTCAATTTCAGTCAGAAATAAATTGACAGACTTATCGCGAAAATTCAATCACTTGTGGTATTATTACTGAAAACAACATTGAAATAACATTCAATATTACATATAAAAAAAAAACTAAAACTAATAACACAGTTACTTGATTTCAGCGAAGATATTTAAAATAAGACATGGCTTTTCAGGGACTTCAGCATTTGTAATAGGAATTACTTCAAAGCATTCAAAAATGTATTTAAAGAATCTGCATTATCTTGAGAATTTCCTCCTATTTTTATTTCTCCATCAATGTCTAACTTATGAATGAGTGATGCGAAGAAATGATGAACGTTGCTTGAATGATTGATTGTCACCATCCAACAACAAAACTTTTTAATTTCTTTAAAGATTTAACAAGTTTTCAAAAGTTAAATAATGTAAGGAACAACAATTTTAAAGTTCTAGATATGGTGCTCCTATTGTAAAGGTTGATGAACATTATGAACCACTGCTAGTCATAATAAACCTGCTGGTGACCCAAAACAAAATCAAATCAACCAATGATGTATGAACTTTTGCTTGGGTAGATTAGAATATTATGTGTTTGTGTGATAAAGCCCATGATGTTATACATATTTTCTATGATAGTATCTATGAAATATTTGATATTACTCTTCCTAAGACTACTTTCAGGGTCAATAAATATCCGGCATGGTTCAACCCTGATTTAATTTGTGATATTAATCAAAGCCAAAAATAGGAAAAGGAAATTATTTTCGAAAACTGGTACTTAATTAATATTCAATAAATAAATAAATATTTAAAATAATAAAATAGCCTTATCAATTGTAAAAGATTACTTAAATACTTTTGAAAACTTATTTTAAGAATCTGAAAGATTAAGGGGAAATTTCTTACAATTTTTATTTCCCTATCAATATGTAGTCTCTTCTAGGGGCGGGAATTGGCGCAGTGGTAGCGCCGAGGCTTCGTGATCGAAAGGTCGCTGAATCGATCCCCAGGAAGGGCTAGATTTTTTCAGTTTTTCAGATATAATACACTACAGAATGATATAAAATTCCGAATGGTACACCTAAGTAGATAAAAAGGCAAAAATATTTAGACAATAAATAACATTAAAAAACATACAATCTAAATAATACCCAAAAAAATATATATACATACATACACCATATAACTCAGTATAAGAAATAATCATTTTAATAACATGTCAGGAGTTGTGCCGCAATATTGATATATGATAGTAGATTAAAATCACAGACAATAACAGAATTTTTTTCAACATAGTTGTGTTTGACACTGTACGTTTTCTATGAACCTCTGACAAATTTCAGCACTTGAGTCAGGTTTGATATATACAACACACATAACGAAAGTTTTTTGTGGTAGTCTAATTTCTACCCACAGATCTTCAAAAAATGGACAATACGGGGAGATAACCTTTTTGCGAAAAATTTGGAATGAACACACATCAGAATTCCACCTCCATGAGTACAGTTCAATAGTTCATAGTTTCTGTCTTGCCTGAAGACCATATAGTTGGAGTCACTTATTTCAGTATCTAAGAATTCATTGTTCAGCCAAGATTCGGTAATAATGATGATGTCGTAGTTGGAAACACGAAGAGCTCTATTGAAGTCATCTAATTTGGTTTTCAGTCCACGTATGTTTTGATAATAGCAGAGAATCTTACCATTATTATTGGCTTCGCCATCATTATTATTGTTGCTGGCTGGGGATAATCCTCCACGATTCATTGTTGCATTAATAATTAACATTGCAAAGAACACGTGGCTAATGACCATAGCAGTCGATGCCAACACACCAAGAAACACAAACATAAACATATAGTCTCTTCTATCAGTATAAAACTTGAAAGAGTTCAGATATTTGTATTTTTAGATGGGAAAATCCCAACGAACCTCGAAAATATGGTCGGTATGATCTACCAGGACCCCGCCACAATACAGACTACCGCTCAGAATCTCGTCACAACTCAGGTTATAGGAAATCGCTCAAGAAAAAGAAAAAATCGAGACCCTCTTCGCCACTTCCTGGAAGTGAAGAGCACATGAAATTGAAGATTGATCAAACCAGTGCCATAATTATGAGACATTTACTAACACCCGATGAGAATATAGTGGCGTTAGCAGCAAATCTTGTAAATTCAGAAAATGATCCGAGCAAAGATTTAGCAAGTGGTTCTTCTGGATTGGTAAAACAGAAATCGTCAAAAGTCTCTTCTGCAAAAAAGAAGAAAAAAAAACTTGCCTCTGCTAGTTCGGAGGAAATTCACGATAAAATAATGCACCATTTAAGTAATTTGAACGATGGTAAGAAGAGGAATCTCATTAATTCAAGTGGGTCTGTCTATGACGAGACTATCCAGAGAATCGTGAAACAAAAGCGTATTGAAATTTCTAGAGCTTTACGTAGTATGTGTGGTGAAGCTTGTAATTCACAGGAGTCTACTGACTACATTAATTCTATCATACCAGACATTGGGATAAAAATCGAAGACTTGCCGAAGGAGTTACTCCAAGAATTACAAAGCAGTTTTGAAATTGATATAGATAGCCGAAGAGTGGAAAGTTTTGCAGAAATTGGTACACATGTTGGTAAGTACTTAGGTTTAAAATTTGTTAAATAAATTTTGCCATTGGAATATTTTGTACGATTTTGTATGTACGCCAATCAATAGAGCATAAATGCCCAAACTTATCTGTCAATTAACAAAAAAAAAATAAATAAAAATTCAATTAAAAATATTCAAATATGACATTCCTCTATACTATAAAATGTATTGTCTGCTAAGAATGCTTGGGCTTTCTTTCTGTAGTTATTGATGTTGGGATGTGATGATGTATATACACGAACTTGTTTTATTTCTTGGGTTATATGAATGAATGTCTTTGTTCTTCTTAAGGAAGTGCATCAGTATAGAGTAGGTCTCTGTTGAATCGTTTGAGGGCAAGAACCCAGAAATCGATCTATAGGTGGTCCAAATGTTTCAATGAACATTTCCATGCAACTAGCAATTGCGGAGACATCCTTGTAGGACTCTACACGGAAATTCATTAAATGTAATTCAACGTTCGTCGTGGTATTAGCCAGGAAAGTAGTTGCTTTCTCATGGGTTTTCGATCCAATTATTCCTATTCTATAGGATTATGGCAATAAGCATGGTCCTGGTATTGCAGGACATCTTGTTTCTCTATAAACAACAAGTTATCATTAACAACGATGCTAGATCCAATCAATCCTCTTCGACCCACAATGTTGAAAAGTTGCTTTTTATTGTACAGGCTCTGGAAAAATACAATTTTTATTTTGTTTTTCTTCACTGCCACTTTTGTTTACATCTGCAGTCAGCCTATAGTAACCCCACACATTCCCAGAAAGAGGCAGTTGATGATAGCGGTATATTTTTATTTGATGTAGATTTTTTACCAACTTTCATTTCACGATTTGTCGATTCTAAAATCGAAATTTAAATTAAGCAATGAATACATCTCTATATTAATATATTATTTAGTAGGTCCCACTATGGTAATACTGGATTCCGAAGATGAATTTGAAGAAGGTCCAATTCAACCTCTGATTCAAGACCAAATTAATAATAAAGTGAGTTCCACCACTGAAGTGGTACTAACCTCCGAAAGTAATTTTCAAAATGAACGAGTTCAACCTCAGATTCAAGACCAAATTAATTATTTAGAAGGTTCCACCACCGATGTAGAGCTGAAATCTGAAAGTAATTTAGAAGAAGAACAAGTTCAACCTCAGATTCAAAACCAAATTCATTATTTAGAAGGTTCCACCGCTGATGTAGTACTGAACTCTGAAAGTATTTCCGAAGAAGAACCAGTTCAACCTCAGATTCAAGGCCCTATTCCACCTGATGGTGATTTGGAGAAAAGTGATTTCAACAATCCTCCCTATAGCTCTCCTCCAGATTCTACTACAAAAACTGTAGAGATTGACAAAGTAGAAAAAGAATGTGGAAGTTCACTTGTTGGTATGCTTGTTACTGTTATACCGGAAGTAGGAATGATTGAACCCCAAATTGAGAATGAAACTCCGTTGGTCAGTGCAACTGCTACTGAAGTGCCCGATGTTTTTCAGTCTGAGTTTGATGAACCTGAACTCCGAGGCAAGAATGAAAGAGTAAGTGAAATTCCATTGGTCAGTGCAACTGGTATTGACGTACCTGAAGTTTTTCAATCTGTATCTGATGAACCTGAACTTCAAGTCAAGAACGAAACTGTAAGTGAAACTCCATTGGTCAGTGCAACGGCTACAGAAGAACCTGAAGTTTTTCAATCTGCATTTGATGAACCCGAAGTTCGAGTCAAGAATGAAACAGAACCTGAGATTCCTTCAGTGCCCATATGTGCTTGTGAAGTAACCCCATCCGAACCAGTTAAAGATAAAGGAACAAATATTGAGAACGAACATTCCAGAAATATTACAGTCGGTGTTCAACATGGAATGGAAAATAGTTGTGATGTTGACATTCTTGATCATGAGAATCCGGGATCGGGGATGAATATGGAAGTTATCCACTCAGAGGGCGAGGAGAACTCGTGTATTTCTGGTGATCGCATTAATGACTGCCCAATGCTTATGGCAACTGATAACGAATCTACGTCGCAAAATACCATTGAATACATTAGTACCTCTACTCAGACTGAAGCTGAAGCTATCCCTAACATCAGGATATTTCTGGAGAAGAACTTACCAGAATCTGCACAAAGTTTACAAGACGCTGTTAAGAAGATGATGGTTATAGATACGTTTATTTCTGAGTTGGTGAAGTACAGACAAGGCTTATTTTCGCCATTCCTGACATCTGTCGAAGCACCTAATAATTCGCATGCCATTTCTGATGAGGTTGAGAAAATACTGGAGGAAACAATTGCGAAAGAAAAAAAAGCCGTTGAGAAAGCAAAAGCAATTGAGGAAGAAAATGTAACCGAGAAAGAAAAATCAGTTGAGAAAGAAAAATCAGTTGAGAAAAAAAAATCAGTTGAGAAAGAAAAAGCTTTTGACAAAGGAAAAGCAGTTGAGAAAGTAGTACCTGAGAAAGAAAACTCAGTTGATGGAATCAGAACCAAGAAAGGAAAACGTGATTATAAAAAAGTATCTAAGAAAGGACCGAAGAACAGATCTGATAATCCCAGAAGAAAATGTGGCATGAATGGAGCGGATACAAGAATCAGAAATGCAAAAAATAAAAGTAACAAAAGAAAAATCAGTGATGTCCAAGATAACATTGTAGATCTGTGTGCTGAAAGTAACATTAATGCTTCTGAGGAGGCTATCGAAAAATCTCCCGAAGGAAGTACCTCCGATAGAGAACCCTCAAATAATAGAGACATTTTAAATAGGTTAGGTTTCCTATCAGAACAGAATATGCTGCAGTTTCAAGAAGTTAGGGAAAAAATGCTGGTCCTAAAAGTGAGTATACTTGTTCTGAACATTAAGCTTTCAATATGATTAATGTATGACACTTTCTCCGTGTATTTTGTTTATGTACGAGACTTTCTATGTACGAGAACATCTATGAAGTGGTATCTGACTTATTGACATGTCATAATTAATTTTTATGAAATTGTGACGCACAATGTTGAATACCTAAGTACCTAGTTGTTACAGATTTGCGATATTACACCAGACATAGTGGCCTTAGGACTTCGGGATCAAGTTTTTACTATCACTTTTTTTTTCAAGTTTGAAGGCCGCGAGTGGCTAATTTCTTCAGATATCTCTTCATGTTTGATATTTCACCAGTTACAGCTTGGCAAATCTAGCAAGGAATGTCGATAAATGTATGAGATGCGCGAATTAGAATGAGAAACTATGTAGACGATAAAGAGGGTTGTTCAAATTGTACATTCAGTTGTATACTGAGCTCTTCTGCTACCGCGCATCGATAGGCGTGCCGATTTCATATTCCTATGCTGTCTCAGATAGTCTTGTTGATCAATTACACTTTCTTGGTTCGTACGTATACTTGTCATTGAGTTGCAGCATCGCAGTCTGATGATCGATGACTCGTTTTCCACCATCTCGAACTCGTACAGCTCCAATTCCAAAGTTACTAGCGTCTGTGTACATACTTTTCCCTTGTTGTGCTATCGCAGTATCAGACTTGATCAAAGGGCTGCCTTAAGTTAGGATTCAGAATACAACATCGCAATCGATGACTCGTTCTCCACCATCTCGAACTCTTACAGCTCCAATTCCAAAGTTACTAGCGTCTGTGTACAGAAATATTTTTCATTGCTGCGGTTATCCCAGTATCGGACTAGAACGAAGGGCTGTCTTAAGTAGGTTATCAGAATGCAACATCGCAGTCCAATGATCGATGACTCGTTCTTTGCCATCTCGAATTGATGACCGGGCAGGACAGCCTAATTCCAAAGTTACTAGCGTCAGTGTACAGAACGAATTTTTTTCTGCTGCGGATATCCCAATATCAAACTAAAACAAAGGGCTGCCTTGAGTATTCTGAATGCAATGCAGTTCAATGAAAGTTTACCCTTTCTTCGTTAAGGTTAAGCTTTGCTTCGACGATTCTTTTTTCTTGGGAATATTTGTGAATAATCTTTCCCAGTTTCATTGGTTTTTTATTTTGAAAATTAATTTTATTGTATGTTAATGTTTCTAATAAATGGCCAGCTACACAACATTCCTTTTCCTATACTCATAGATATTTAGCATATGGAACCTCGTATTTACTGATCTTTACATTACACCGTAACAGACTTTATCACAACTTTGACAGCTGATTTTGTAGATTCCAGATCTTCTACATGGCTAATTGGTATACCCCAAAGCCAATTACCCAATAACACAAACACACACACATATCTTCTAGAGTTGTTATTTTGTTTTCACTGCTATGTACAAGTAGCTCTAAAAATATAAGTGAGAACTTCATCCCCACATGTTGAAAATCTACTTTTGATATTGAAATTTTTGGAAAATTAATATTGGATATACTTTTTTTGGTAAAGACTGTATACAACTAGGCAACCGGACAAACCGTATTATTCCAGATTTAGAATTTCATGTTACACTTTCAGTACAAACAAAAGTAGATATAAAACTTATTTTTAATCTTGTAGGTTTTTGATGAGACACTTTTGGCCGCTACGGAGACTGGAAAAATATTCTTCTGCAGCTTGGAAGATGGACACTATACCCAAGTGTTAGAAGTAACAAAAGTTCCCATAACGTCTCTGCTTAGTTCCAAAGATGATGATGGGCAAACTAACCTTCTTGTAGGATCTTTCGAAAATTCCATGAAAGTTTACAATTTTGAGAGCCAGTGCCTGTTAAAATCCGTTAATTTGACTGACAGTATACAGTGCATGGATGAGGATTGGGGATATATCTTCTTGGGTTGCATGCGCGGGACTATAATGAGATATTGTATCAAGGTAAGTACAGTTTATCATTAGAAGAAGCTGATGTTCTTGGTTAATCTAAAAATTAGTTCACTTTTTGTGACTTTTCGATCTACTTCAATCAAGCTATTGAGACGTTGTGAATAAAATTGCAGAGAATTGAATTTTCTTTCTTTTATTTGTCCGTATAGACAATGGATGTCCAGAATAATCTTAAAGTGAAACATTGTCAACCACCTTCAAACATATATCAATATGTTTTCTCAAACCTCCGGCTTATTCTTTATTTGAAAAATATGGTTCCGGTTCCATTTGCAAAATTGTTCAGAATTTATTGAAAAAAAAAACATTTATGAGAAAAATTATCGTATTTTGATACTTCTAGTTGGTATTTTGTTGTCTTATTTTTTTATTAATTTTAGAAAGGTGCAGTAGATTACGAAGAAAAATTTAGTAACGATACTATCTTTGTAGTCAAAGCTGCAAAGGAGGGAGTCAGAAGAGTGCTTTTGATAGGATCTAGAAATATCCCAGTGGTAATAAGAGATGCAGTGACGGGTCTTCATCTTCGAACAATGGAAAACATATTTTCCCATACCGTGTATTCTTTGATAATTGAAAAGAATTTGGTGTATTGTGGCACTCCAAGTCACAATATTTTAGTTTTTAATTTTCATGTGAGTATATGAAATATTTGTATTCTATGTTTGAAGCAGTGAATTTGGATAATACATTTCTGATTAAAGTTATGGTTTATTGTGTATTTATCTTTCAGTACATTTTTAGGATGGAACGTTAACTACGACTCTTAAGGCTACCGAATCAAAAGGAATAAGTTGCTTGAAAATTGTAGGAAAATTGTTATTTGCCAGTTGCCATAATGGAAAGATCTATGTGTATAATGTTGAAACTAACAAGTTTATCGACAGCATTGAGGGCCCAGGAGGTGTCATACTCTCGATGGAGGTGTTGGATAATCAGGTGAGAAGTTATTCTCACAATAATTCTTGCCTATTTACAAATGGATAAACTGTTTTTGAGTTCTAATGATCTGTCTCTATTTGGGTCATAAAAATACTCAGTGGCAGGGGCTTAAGTGCAAAAATTTCAACAGATGACGGTTTGAACTCAAATTAACAAATAAGTTATACTAAATATTGGTAAAAAAACATGACTTATTCACAAAAAAAATTTTTAGATTCATTTTACCTGTTAAAAAGTACAAAATTATCACAAAAAACATTTTGTTAATGTATAAATAAAATAAGGAACAGAACCACTTGAAAAGAATAACACAAAATAAATGAAATCACAAATACACAGGGTATTAATCAAAACTCATCAATGTTGTAGTCAATTATTTCCAAAATATTTTTTTCAAGGCCTTTTCTAATATGATTTAAGTACGATATGTATACAATTTTTCATTTTAAAGATTCCTAGATGTTCCTGGATATACAAATCGAAATATTAATGATGATATGGACAAAAATAAAATATCCTAGGGAACTTTACTTTGGCAGGTTGTTAAAATCCTGTCAACTTAAAAAACGTACTAATTAAGAAAAAATTCAATATTGTCCATATAATCAATAATACTTTGATTCATATATCCGGAAACTGCTAGGAATCTTTAAAATATATGTATATAATATGTATCCATTTCGTACTTGAATCGTACTAGAAAAGGCATAGAAAATGCCAGTAGATTTAACCAGAAAATTGGTTGTGGCAACATTGGTTATGGGTACTGGAATCGTCCATTGAATAACACCTTGACATATGGTTTTACTGTGGTAGTTACTGAAATACACCCAAAATGTTACAATTTGTTCTACTTTATCATTTTTCTTTCAATAGAATTGGCTTAATAATGACATTTTTTGAAATTTTCAGATTGTTGTTGGTACAATGGCATTCAAGTTAGCATCAATTCCAATTCCTCAACAAATTATGCAGCAGAGATATTGACGAAGATAATTTGTTATGTGAGATAGAACACTTACACTGGTTGAAGTGAAATTGTGATTTTTTTTTAATTAGATGAAATTTTTAATTAATTAAACTCCGTTTTTGAAGTTTTATTTATTTATTTATTCAATTACCGACGATTTTTACCCACAAAAAAATCCATCAATAGGGAGATAATGACTTCATCATTACTGTTATCTGTAGGAAGAAAAAAATAATTTCATAAACAACTAAAAGACAATCCTGATAAGGTATTAGTGAAACTAGGTAATAAATAATACTCGTAACAGAAAATAACTGCGCTTCAACCCTCAGAAGCGAGCTAGGGAAGACGCAGACCATACTTTTTAACGTGTGATGCCATGCACGAGGCCGGTGATGGCGCGGTGAATCGAACTCGCGTACCTTGGCTTGGAAACATTTTATCTAGAAGAGAAAAACCTGATGGAAATAGAACAAATAGTACAATTATTGAAATTGAAATAATCTGGTATATTGACATCACTACAGAAGTTTTAAGATTCTCCGGTGAAATAAGTTTAGAACTGTTAACCCATCTGATGAATTTCATCATAAATTTAGGTTTAATTCCAAAATCTTTCAAAGTGAGCATTATCAGACCTGTATAATATGAATATTGATGCATTTAGCGAGTATTGGATTTCACAGTAAATTTCGCCATTTCATCGAAAAATATTAACAAACTTCATGTTATAATTCATGAAGCTAGAAGTGAACAAAAAAATCTTTCAATTTGGGGGGTCACAGGGTATCGTTTTGGGGCCACATCCGTTCACTATCTCAACAACCTTTTTTATATCAATACTTTAAGGTGAAAATCATAGTTTTGCAGATCATACAGTGATATTATATAAAGAAAAAAATTGGATTGAATGACGGACTAAGATACCTTAGATTTCAGAATGATTAAAAATTGTTTTGATTTTAACTTACTCATAATAAATTTCGTCGCTCTCGTTTATGTCGCGTGACGTCACACACTAGATGAAATTATTCTTCCTAGTCTTCAAAGTCCAATAACTTTGTCATTTCTAGAGATATTTTATTGATCCTTTTACATTTTTGTTTCATTTTACGATTTTACCTTAATTTTCATAATTAGTCCATAACAAAAAAAAAAAAATGTCAACTTGTCCATTACATAACAAACCGAAAAATAACTGGTTCAAAAGTATCCAAACATATTCTCACATCTAATGATGATATGATCATATGATGGAATGGAATGACAAACTTTTTATTCAGAGGGTCAAATGAAGAAGGTAAAGTTGAAAGAAACTGCCTGCATTCTTTCATTAAACAACAATTTTTCAACAAACTCGTCCGATATGGACCTGCTTCCAGTTTATTAGTTTGAATTTTCAAAATATTTTGGTGACAATATATTTCCTTGCGTAACAACCAATCAGTGGATTTCAAATTTTGATATTCAGCCAATAGAATCGGAACTACAGTGAAAATATAGCTTGTCGCTGTATTTTCACGGTGATGAACCTGCTTAGTTTTTGTTTTACTATCTGTCAAGTGAAAATAATGATTTAAATTATAAACGTCAAACTTATATGTTTTGACTAGTTGGGGACAAATGTCCATTGGTATCATAAGGTGAGTTCGGATTGGTTATAAGGAGTTGGAGCGGAGTGAGAGTGGAGCTAAAGTGGATAAAGACAGGTGGCAAATTTTGAAGCACCGCGGTTTTCTGTGTCTGAAGTTCCCGAACGACTTTTTTGATAATAAAGAGAACCTGTATATCAAAGTGTATATCTACTAACACAATTGATCACCTATTTTCAAATAATGATTTATCGGTGCTTCGACTTGACCTTGCTCGAACTGCATAACATTTTTAGGTTAAAACCAGGGACCCAGAGAGAAAAAGAGCTGCTCTAGCTTGTGCCCTCATAGGTTGAGGTGGTACTTTTGGAGTCACTTCTATCCACTCCCGTCACAAAACCCGAACGCTGAAATTCGCACTCCTTCGACGCTTTTCATTATACCCGAACGCATATGGTGCTTACCGAGTGAATAGAGTCAAAAGAGTGAGCAAGCCGAACTCAGCTATAGATGAGGCCGTGGAAAAGAGTATTCCGTTGAATACGGCTAGAAGTAAAGCATCAATTACCAGGTGACACGATTTTTTTGTCGCCCTAAATATAATTCGTGGTATGATTAAAAACCTATAATTTTTTGGAATATAATTCATTGGCAATCCCAATGCAAGAAAATACAACTCGTCCTGCGGACTCGTTGTATTTTTTTGCTGCACTACCTATTAGTGTAGCTACGACAGAGAGGTCTTTGCCAACTCTCCGTCGATTGGAAACTTGGCTTCGAGCGTCGAAGAGAGAAGACTGCCTCACAGGTCTGACACTTATCCACGTCTATAAAAACGTAACAATTGACGTAGAAGAAGTCATTGACCGTTTCACTAGGGAAAAGCGCAAAATTTTGAAAAAAAAAAAAATAGAAAGTCTGCATACATCCGACATAAGGTCCCAAAAACAAAGTTCATAATATTTAATGGGTTAGTGTAATATTCAAATTTATTCAGTTTTTTTTGTTCTTTTCAGCATAAATAAAAATCGAAAAGCACTCTGATATTTTCTCTCTATATATGATATAGGTATAAAAAATTTATGGTATCATTAGTTACTTTTTGTTAATTTTAAAACCCGTGACCCACCCTTATGCGTGGGCAGGATGCGCCCTTGCTTCACCATGGGAGATAATGAATTGAAGATGTGTAACGTTGATGACACTTTCGTGATATGGAGTTTCTGGAGAACCATAACAATATCGGCCCTATAGAATAGATAGTAAATGATGATAGTTTATTGGGTTGAAAAAAATACAGTTTTATACAAGGGCTCGGCATAAATAGTGTAAATAACTAGAAATTATTCTAAGTAGTGATACAGAGTAATAGTAGTTACTTATTATATATTATATATTCCAAAGAACCCTCCCAAATAAAGTAATTTAATAATGACATTGAATTTTTAAACAATTTTTTGTTCATGAAATAACTAACAATTATTATTCTTCATAAAATGTCATTAATAAACATATCCTCGGTTAAAGATGACTTTTCAATTGTTGGAAGTTTCCTGGCAGTCCTCTGACCAACCTGCTTCTGGCCCTCACAATATCCTAAAAAAATCAATAATTTTTAAAGATCATCAATTATTGTTTTGGCATGATTGTTCATAATATAGGGTGTTAAGGGTATGAACAAGTACAAAAAAAATCATAGAACATGGGTACTAAGGATTAAGTCTAATAACGTACGATATATGACATGGTAAAGAATTGACTGAGTTGTCCATTAGAGGTCTGCTATTGTTAATTCTCTTCAGAAATAATTTGTTGGAATAATATGTGATAATCTACAGTGCGGCTTTAAGTCGCTCCCCCCCCCCGCATGTTAACTTTTCAACGGTTCGACTAACATGAAAAAACAAAAATTTTGAATAGCTTGGGGAGTCGAATGTACATCGTTGAAAAGGGAATTCCAATCTCTTTACAACTTCTGAACTTTCATTTTAGATTTCTTTTTTGCAATTCAGATTCGAAATATGAAATATAAATGCGAATCTGATTACTACTCATACCTCGATAAATTTGAACGGTTTGATGTGGAACAATGAAACCAAAATTATTTTGAAGGGTATTTCCGATACTACTTTGTGAGGGAAGAAACTTTGCAATTACTCGACAGATGGCGCTGGGGGCACATCAACTTGAAAATTTGAAAGGCATAAAAATCGAAATTGGGGAAAAATATATTAACGGAATTGAAAAATATTTAGATTGTTGTAAAGAGAATTTAATTCTATTTTCAACGATGTCACACTTGACCCTCCATGATAATTGAAATTTTTAAGTAGGTGTGCCCCCCTGCGCCCCCTGTCGAGCAACAGCCGTTCAAAAGTTAAAGGGGGGGGGGGGGAGGGATATAAAAGCTGCACTGTATAGTCGATATTTTCGTTTAAATAAAAATCAGGAATTTATACGTACCACATAACTCATCCGTTGACCTGTCCTTGTCTCAGCAATATTTTCGAATTCTTTGGCCATCTTTTCCTGAATTGTATTGGCAAGATCAATCATCTCACAATTTGAGTCAACATAATGGCATGCTATTGCTTTTCTAAACCCCTGGAAAATATAAATTAATGTTTCTTGATCTCGAGTGTATGTTGGGCCTAATGGGCCACATAAAAGTACGCCCCTGAAATTCTTGACCCTGAAGTCGAACGTTATCTAGTTTCGAATACTTGGTAAATGGTAAATATACCCTGGAAAAAAACCGAAAGAAAAACTCCCGAAAAAAAAAAAACAGGAAAAAAAACGAAAAAATAACAGGAAATAATTTCTCCTTCTTCCTAGCCGTTTTTTTTAACGTTTTTTCCGGGTTCTTTTCCGTTTTGTTTTCCTATCCGAATCAGAGAACCAATTTGGTCTCTCGGATTGCGAAGACCCAAAAAATAGGAAACAACAAAATATAGGATTTTCTCAGAAAACGTGATTGAACGCCGATATCAAATTTCAGGTTCACGCCTACCCGCCGCTGGAAGTTCTGGCGGAGCCGAATATTTGATTGGTCATAACTCAGCTAGAAATGATCGGAGAAGGAAAAGGAAAGTTCATATCGTTTCTGGAGACTCCTACCTTCTCATACAAATATAATATGCGAGTATTTGAGTACCTAAAATGTGTTTTGTTAATACGGAAAATGTGAAAAACATATCTACATGATGCTATGTACACCCCCCAACGTTGGACGCTTGATAGTTCGTCGTATCGTATGGCAGGTGTGAAAAATTCGTAAAAAAATTGAGGAAATTTTAAATTTTGTTGGAAAATTCAGAAAATCTTGGATGTTCGAAATTACACTGTTTCTTCCATGCGGCAGTTCCAGTATTATTGCGGTTCTGCTCTGGTCAGTTGACGTTCGGCGGACAGTGGTTCCCAAACTTCGACGAATTTTCCAACACGATTTAAACTTTCCACACATTTTTTAGACATTTTCACACCTGCTATTCGTTATAAAATGGCATTAAACACCCGTCATTCACGGGAGTGCAAGAGGTTAGATTACACCCTGTAGTGTTTTTGTGATTTATTCAGATGAAACTTTCCAAAAACGATTCATTATATCAACAATACTGAACAATCATAGCTGTCAGAAATTGAAGGGAGAAATTGAAGGGACGGCCGCTTACTAGATGAAGTCTGGTTTTGAGGAACAGCCATTTTTATAAAAAAGGTGCATCCTATTAAATAAACATATAGTCTAGGTCCTACATTGTAGATAGTGACTCATAGGTAGTACGGTTCATAATTCATATGAATAAGCAGGGCAGGAAATGGAACAGAAATCAGCTAGGTAGTTAGGTTTTAAGTCAAGTTTTACTTTGGCGCACTTTCAAATCCCGTAAAAACCCCCGAAAACCCTTATATACCAATTTTGAATGGAATTGGACCCTTATTACAAATATCGCCCGCCTTCTCGGAGGCGCCATTTTGTTTTTTTCTATAAGAAAAATGTCATATTGCATTGTCACCGGAACTATGAACACCTGCCAAATTTCAAATCATTCGGACGTTTGGAAGTGGGTGAAAAACACGTTCAAAGTTTCCGTTACATAGATACAAGTGAAGCTAATATGAGCGTGTGATAAAAACTAAGAAATTTTCAAGATTACTGACAAATCGATTATGAAAAAGTTTTGCATTTCAAAGGATATTTTTCCACACGAATAATATATTTTCTTCATGCCATCTCAAAGTCTAGGATTCAACGAAAAAAATTACAATCGAAAATTAATATTTTGCAAAAAAACAAGTTTTCACCAAGTTTCATGAAATAGATGAAATAGAGTTTTTCTCCTTAATTTTAAAGTTACGGTGAAAAATAATTTTCACAAAAGTTTTAGATTTCTTAATTATCCACAAATCGAATAAAAACCAATATCCAACACTCCAAACGTATATCTACATACCCCCACCCCCTTGCCGGAACTTTTACTGAGTCCACACACTGCTACGATTTTTTTTGTTTCAAAAATGATTGGCCTCGTTCTAATAACTCACTCTATTGAAATAATTATTTCAAAATTTTTATTTTGGATAAATAGTGTTTTCAGTGATTTGATCATTAAAACTGAATGATTTTATTACCTGTGTTAAGTTGGGTCCCGATCCATGAAATAGTAGGGGATGAAAAAAAATTGTGTCTCCCTTCTCCATGATGACGTGAAGTTTTGGAAGATGGTCCATTCCCTTGATTTCATGATATACTGCAAGTCTGCTCGTCTGAAGTATCGAAAATGCATTATAAAAGGCCAAAGAAACAATATCAAAATTCTTGCATACCTCTGGATAATCGTGTTTGTAAAGTGGACCTTTGTGCGTTCCTGGAACAACATACAAGCATCCATTCCTCTCGTCAATTCTTTCCATGGCCGTCCAAGAGCTTACGGTTCTGTCGGCAGGGCGACAGGGAGAATAATGCAGGTCCTGCAAACAATGTACAGTATTGGAAACTTTTCATCTGTGGTATAGACAGAAATCTACGCGAGCAACAAGGAACGCAATGATATGATTATACCACATAAATAAGAGAGACGCACTACTGCGCGCCTCTCCTGTTGGCTCGTCCGACGAATTAACAACTCACGTCGATATCCCTTCCTCGAGCGAGTAGAGGAGAAATTGTAATGCTCTCTCAACATATAGCAAGGTTTTCTTTACGCTCTCATACCCGAGATGAAAACTTTCCGATACTGTATGCACAGTTTCAATAATATTTTATTTCAATAACTGACAACAGTGGTCGAAGCAAAATTTCTAGAATGGAGATCGAAAAACTTAGTGCTAATAAAACCCAAGCATATGTATCTTCTCTAGAAAAATCGATCTCACAGTGGCCAGCGCAACTATGTCAGGAGTATCCAGACCAACGAAATCTTCCATTTCAATGCTCGATATTACCATTAGCAGTACACTTTCATGGGAGAACCATGTGGGGTCCATTGCCAAGAGTGCCTCTCAAAAATCGGTTTTCTGTTTCGTGCCAAGAAGTATTTGAGTTCGCTGTAACTGATTATGATTTATAAGGCACAAGTCCGATCTGTTCCGGAATAATATTCCCATATACAGTATCGGAAAGTTTTCATCTTGCGTATGGTGGTTTCATGAGAGCGTAAAGAATAGCTTGCTACATGTTGAGAGAGCATTACAATTTCTCCTCTACTCGCTATGTGGTATTATCATATCATTGCGTTCCTTGTTCGCGTAGATATCTGTCTATACCCCAGATGAAAAGTTTCCGATACTGTAGACAGTAACAATCTCAAACATTACAACTTAACAATTATCTCGATTGTTAATCGCCCTTCTGAATACACTTGTTCGTTAAATAACCATTAACCAACTAGTTGTGCAATGAAATAGAATAAGAAACTAATAATTTTATCTTTGAAAATATTCAAAACAGGATTTGCTGCGTCATATCTAACTTTAGATTTTTGTGGTATAAATAATTCATTTTATGCTTTATTTGCCGATTCTTCTGTATCAGACGCTATTTCATCGGAACAACTACTGATTTTTGACATAAGTCTGACACGTTTGATATTGCTTATTAAATATTCATTCTGACAAGTGCCAATGCCACTGTCCCATATCAGGAGAAAACCATTGTATTATATTCATGAAATGATATCATTGGATAAAATTTTGTACAAAATACGTTATGAAAAGATTTATTTGTTCGACTCGCGTAATTTGCAAAACTCACTCACTCCGTTCGCTCGTTTTGGCAAATATTACACTCATCGAACAATATCGGTCTTTCATAACTGATTACGTAAATTTCCTACGAGCGTGCGGAAAAGTAACTTTTCAGCACGATTTTTCGTTTTGAAAGTTGTACTTTTCCGCACGATTTTTACTTTTCCGTACGATTTTTACTTTTCCGCACGGTTTTTGTATTTTTGAAAATGATGATATTTAGGACTAACTAAATGATCTATGTAAGTATTCTGTCTTATTAGTCATTTTGTAGCATTATTAAAAAAACTTGTTTATTAAAAACCTTGTTTTTTCATTAATAAGATGGATAAAAACACTCGTAGGAAAAATAGTGTACTTAACTCTTACGGAAAATGTCTTTTCCGCACTTGTTAGGTAAATAACTATTACCCACTTATAAACAAGTTCTAGTTATATAACGGTTTACTCAACGGGTTACTCAAAGAAAAAAAAATTGGATACTTTACCTGATGTAGGGGATGCCTGGAAATATTAGGATCGGAGTTAGGAGGTTTGTTGATGATCATAGCATGTGAAACAGTTATATTTGGGCCTATTATCTGTTCCACAATGTCCACTACTGCCTTGTTACTTGCATACTCCCAGAAGACATCATCGTAGGCGCAGTCTTGAATCTGGTAAAATATCAAATTTTTCCTTATGGACACGTAAGTCATATACAGTGTGACCCGTTTGAAATGGGAACATCCTTAAAAAATATACATTTTTCAACCGATTGGAATTCCTTGATTTCAATAATGAGTTAAAAATATAAAAAGTATCAATAAATAATAATAATAATGATATTTATTACACCCAGAGCATACCGCCTTTTCCGTCCAAAACCTTAGGGATCAAGTATCCCATCTCCGGAAACGAGGCTATGTCAAAACTATTTGGAATGTGACTGGTAAACTCTCACAAGAAAAATATTTTGTGTTTTCGAAAATAATGCTTTTGTTGAACTGGTTTTTTTAATTCTCTCAAAAACATTTTCTTACTGAATATCCTTCGACTATAGATAAATAATTTGTCTTAAATTTCCTCAAGCGAGTGGCTTTCAAAAATTAGTGACAAATTATTCCGAAATTATCAATAGCCTTGGGATTAAACAAATGAAAATTATCGGTAGGTAATTTTGATGCCCTTGTTTAATTACTATCGAAAATCACCAAATGATTCACTTAACCCCGTTTGACGAAACCATTTGAGAATGCCGCGAATCCAGTGTTGTAGTCAGATTTTTTTGTAATGGATATTTTTTCAATGATTTTTGATTTTTGGCTCTGAAAATGAAGATTTATTCTTCTTCCAGTGGAATTTTTTAATATACAACCAATAAAAAATAAAATCCAATCGGTTGAAAAATGTATGTTTTTTGTCTAACTGTATTTTGAAAAGTATGTGTTGTAGTTGTAGGTGTAGATTATATGTTTAATTGAGACGATTGATATTCATTATGGATCATGGCACTATCGACAAAATGAATTGATTGCAGGCAGTTAACTCAGTTCGAGAGCACATGCCAGAAACAATTGAACGAAAACTCACTTTATTGACAGCGTATTGCCCAGAAGCTCCTTTTTTCCTCAGGAAGGGATCTTTGATAACATGCGCGGAATAATCATCGATTTTTCCTTCGCATATGTCAATAAACCTTCGGCTGCAATTGAAAATTCAATTTATTGTTTTCAATTTGATAATGGATTTTTGACAAATAAAAAACTTATCAATATTTTCAGAAAATTGAAAAAGATATAAACTTGTCCTTTTTTTTAGAGCAAAAGTATCTATGATACTCTTCATATACAGGTCGTTTCAGAATGCTTAGGAAAAACTCATAAGGAAGATTTTTTCAAAATAATGCTAGAGAATTATCTATAGGGAATGTGTGATATGATTACGACACATTGCACGAAAAAAATGGCCCAAGTAAAAAACACTTTCCTGACTTTTTTTCGATTGTGATGAAAATATTATTACTATACGAAAAAAAAAAAAAAATAATTTTGTCTATAGAAAAATGAGCATTCTGAACGCAAGAACTTCAACTCCCAACTGACTAGATAGGGAGCGACAGATTCCGAACGGAGATTTGTCTGACCTACAGAACTACAGACCAATAACTTACTCAAATTTATGTTAAAAGAAATGAGGTCATTGGATACAAGCAGGAGAACCTGCTCATCGACAGATCTATCACAAGGCACTCGATAAAACTGCAACTGCATGATATCATCATGCATTAGCTCAGCTATGTCCCCCCGATTAGATAGTTAGATGCATTGGACAACTGATGCCGTTCTGGAGGACACTTGTCACCATAAGGTCTGGTCTAGTCAGAGCCCAAACAGAACAGGAACGTCTTACAGGGAGACTCTCCCAGCTCTCTTCTTCTGTGCATATCACTATTGCCATTGTCGGTTGTACTCAGGAAAAGCAGTGAATACAATTAGTAACCGGAGGTATGATGTCATCAATTTATTTTACATGGATGACCCTCGAATAAAAGAGTCCATATCAGTCCTAATGGCTGGTGGAAGAGTAGGCGCATGCTATCGAATTGGATTTCGGTGTCGATGAATGTACCACGGTTCAACTTAAAATAAGAGGACGATGCAAGGATTAAGGAGACGATGTTCAGCTCGTAGACGGAAGCATGCTACACCATATTGAAAGATCGACACCCCATCTTCTACTCAGAGCACATGATTTTTGGACCCCACGGACGTGGGTGGTGACTATCTGGGTAAATTCCAGCTCGTCCTCCGGATGTAACGGAGACCTCTGGAGACAGGGCACGAATCTAACTGGAAAAAATTCAAGGTCGACGGAGTAATTACATTGACTATTTCAATGTAATTTACTTCAGCCTTCTCTTAAGAAAACGTCTGAGGGAAGTACTAGGTACCTTAATTCATCTCGAGTAACTTGTATTTTGAGACAATTCAATTCGACCATATGAATATTAATGATCATAGCTAAAGCAGTCGGGAGTTATTCTGATTATTAATGTTCATATGGTCTCAATTAACTGTCAAAATACAAAATACTCTCGATAGAATTAGGAAGAAAATAATAGTCGGCTATTTGTCATGGTCTTGTGGTATTACCTACGACTATTTCCCTCATATTATATAAACCAATCAAATGCCATCGGCGTCGTTGTCGGTCTGTTTCCGAGCAACAAGCTTTCGAAATATTTTATAATTATGAATGTCCTTGGGTTATTACTACTGAAAATAGAACTTCAATTCAAGAGTGAGGCTGATCTAGCGCTCTCGTGGTGTTTCGCAGAATACGTCGATCGTTTTCGATGCTTCCGTGGTAATAATACTAATTGTTATTGCTCAGTGTTGTAAATATTGTTGTTAATACCTGTGAAGGATAATATGATATAACTAAATTTTAGGAACTGGTAATAGTGTGCCTTATTGTGCATAAAAACAAAATCTTACCATAGTTTATCCAATAGCACAGGATCAACATTGTTTCTGATAATAATGAAGCCATTTTTCTCGTAAAACAACCTCTGATCAGTTGTTAAAGAGGAGTTTTCCTGTGTGTATCCCCTGAAAGTGTGGAAGTTTCATTTATGTTTTACTAAAATGTGAAAAAACATAAAACAGCGGCTTTCAATAGTCTCAAATTTCATCAAATTTCATAAATAAATCTTCATTTTCAATGCCAACTATTCTTATTTTTTAAGGTAAAAAATCTGAACAAATTATTAGTGAATATTTTAGAGAAAATCTGACTAGATTCGTGACATTTTCAAATGGTTCATGTTGAAATGTGTCAATTGATAAGAAAGTTATAGAAGAACAAAATTTGAAAAAATATGCCGTTTAATCAACGCAAAATATCATCGACATCTGTTCATAAATAAGAAAATTATAGGATAATAAAATCTGAAAAATATGGTGATGGAGTTTCAGGAAAATATCATTTTAACTCATAATTTTCTTTTAAATTTAGATAAAATTGCGATTAGTGATATTTCAAGATTCCTTGAATACAGAGGTGTAGTCAGAGTTCTGATAAAAGTTCTGATATGGACTTAATGGGTTGATTAAAAGGCATATTTTTTAAAATTTCATCCCCCTATAACTTCCTTATTGATCTCAACATTATTTCAACTGAACCATTTGAAAATGTCGGGAATCCAGTGATCGGCATATTTTTTCTGGAAAAATCTCTAATAATTTTTTTAGATTTTTGACCTTGAAAAATAGTAATAGTTGGCTCTGAAAATGAAGATTTATTCATGAAGTGTGGTGTTCCAGTCAACACTTTGAATGGCAATTTCATAAAAAAAAATCGTTCAATGGGTCACACAGTATATTTATATGTTTATTTTGTAAATAGATAGATTTTGCTTTTTCAATTCATTTAAGTAGACGTATTTCGTGAAAATACGCGATTGAACAAAAAAAAATATTTCGAATAGAAGAATTAGGAATTCGAATTTTTGGCGAAAGACCATAGCTCTTTCGCCATATTGAATTGAATCAATCTACTCGAGAAGAAATGTTGAACAAGAAAAATAAAACCTCTGAAGCTGTTGGAAGAGTCCTTATAGATTTTGGGGAACGTTTGTTGCTATTGAGAATTGTCACTGTGACAGTTGTCATATTTTTTTTTGCATGTATAAGTGGGACCAGTCACACCACTTTAAAATTGTTGCATATAGTCCAAAGAGGGTATGGGTTGCTGTTTCACTATAATAATTCCATATTTACTAAATTATTCACGATTTTAGCAGAGTTATGACCAATCAAATATTCGGCTCCGCCATAACTTTCAGCGGCGAATAAGGATGAACCTGAAATTTGATGTCGGCGTTCAATCACGTTTTCTGGGAAAACGAGCACATTTCATAAGAAATTACTAGAAATAATTTTTGTGGAAAATTAAATTGTTTTTCACCTTGTTGAGATGATTTTTCAATAAATCATATACTTTTCAAGATTACAGCAAAAATCTATTTATATATTTTTAAACGAAAAAAAAAAAAAAAATATATATATATGTTAATTTTGGTAAACAATTTTTTTCCGTGTTTATCATGGTTCCAACTACTAGCATACCAAGTTTGGTGGTGCTACAATCGATTCTTGTCTCAAAACCCAATCGTACTGGATTTTACTTTATTCAACTAGATCTAATAAATATATTAACATGATCGCTATTTGCTATTTCAGTGATTGCAGTTCATAAGTATCAAGTGCCGCTATTTTCTAACCGTGCGATTTCAATTCGTCTACGAATAGAAGGGGACAAACATACACACTTATGTATGTTGAAGTGAAACACTTGATCAAATTCGCATACGTAAAAGTTAGAAAATAGCAGCCCTTGCAAAAAGAACGCGGTCGCCCAGGTAATATTATAGTTATTATATATCACAAAGCAACAAAAAACTTTACTTTTGCAACTACGAGTATTGTTTGAGGGCAGAGGCCGGATGCCGAGGGTTTCAATTATGAGCACTTGCAAAACAGTTTCTGCTATTAGACAACATTTTTTAGACCGACACGAATATATGAATAAGAAATAGTTATTTATGCTACAAATATTGTTAAATATGAATAAAATGAAGCTGTCACTTTCATCGTTTAATTCCGTGCCTTGGCAAGCAAAATAGTGTTTCAAGACAATATACCAAGAGACCTTAAAAAAAGTATTAGACTTACAAAGCTGGTAGAACAAAAATGTTACTTTAATTTTGTAACGACTTCTTGAGCATGAGTCACTTATTACTTCACAATGAGAGTATGTTGAATATTCATAATACTTAGATTGTGATTGATGTATGATCGATCAAATGAAGAAATGGTAGGTAGATACTTACATGTTGAGAGTATCAGCGGAATTGAACTATAAATAATTTTTGTTTACTACTAATTGAAAGTTTCTGATATGACTGAGTAAAAAATGAATTGTATATTCAAGGTGAGCTATAATGTTTTTTTATAAATAAAACATTTGTTGTTAGAGTGTTCGACTTGTAATAATTAATGCATTTTTTTAATTTTCATACGAAAAAATCATTAATGTATTCAATGCGAGAATCTTATTTTTTATTTTCCATTAACAACCTGTAAGGGCACGGGAAAGGTGGGGTAAGAGTGAATCCATCCTGAACAGACCACCACTCAAAAGGGTGCCGGCACCTCCAGAGGAAACGAGAGTAAAACGCCCTTTGAGGGGGATGGCGGGGGTGGACTGCGAAAAGACGGCAAACAAGGGCCTGGCTGATACAACAGTCAAGCTCTTCCAGGGAAGCCTGCAACATGCCTAGGCCTCCAGGAACCCTGGACCTCCAACACAGGCCGAGTTACTTGCCTGAGTGATACATCTGGTGAGGTAAATGCGGTCAGCATTCTAGCCAGAAACAACATTAATTATTTCATTCTTTCAGATTTCTGCACCCAAGACATGGCAACAATACATGTGAAGTTTTCAGAGAGGGGGAGTATGGACGGCAATAATGATCGTCTGCTCAGTATACTTTCCTGGTGATGTGGGTGCTGAACAGCCTCCTCCAGCTGCTACTAATTGCTTTCAGCAAGAGGAACAACACTCATCTAGTAATAGGATGTGACGCCAATGCACACCATGAAGCGTGAGGCAGCACAAACATCAACATGAGGGGTGAGTCTATTTTCATTTACTTGATAGGTATAGATAGATTACAACTAACAATGTAGGCTCTGAGCTAATCTTCTAGTATTGGCAACAAGATATCCAACTGGAGGGTGTCCTCTGAACCACCTTGCTGGAGATCATAGGCATATGCAATTAACAGATACTGACCACAATAAGTAGTCTTGATCAAAAATATATTGCTGCTGAACATCTACAAACTGTACTTATCTCAGCTTATCCTGAGAACAACTGTCCACTGAGGGAGAAGCGGGATGACCAAAATGCTTCCTTGTTGGCGGAAAAATCTGGATAAATCACGAAAAGTTAGGTTATTCGACCAAACGAAGGTATCTATATAGGTCTGCTCTAATCACATACGATAAAGACATCCGGAAAGCAAAACGAGAATCATGGGAACGATTATGTGTCCAACACAACACACATCACATCTTATCCAGAAGATTATATCCAGAGAGTCGCCACAGAAGTTGAGATCGTTCAAACGTCCAGGCGTCTCCTTTACAGCCTCCAAGAAAGAAACACTAGAGCTATTAGCTAATAACCACTTCCCAAGCAGCCTGATTCTGGACAATCAACATCCAGTCACAAATATATAGGACGGATAAAACGACCTCATAAAGATGACTGGGTGGTTGCTAACAAAATAATCACACCACAGGCGATAAGATGGGCGGTTATCTCGATCCACCGATACAAATTGCCAGTAGAGGATGGCATATCTCCGGCTATGTTACAAATAGGACTGGAACAGCTTCTACCTGTCCTTATCAGACTCTTTAGAGCCAGTTAAGTTTGGAATTATATTCCATCTAAATGGACCGCAACTAGGATGATCTATATTCCTAAGGTAAAATCGCTCAGATCTGTCAATAATAATAATAATAAAAATAATAATCATAAAGTTTATTCACCGAAAAAATAATTACAAAATAGTGTATGTAATTGAAGAAAATTTCGTTGAGCATTTAAGGGACTACCTAAAGATCATCAAATCTACTCGACACCCTAAGTGAATACAACTTCACACCGATGATCACTAAGAATACCCGGGAACAAGATGGCACAGGAACTTGTATTGATCATGTTTGTTTGAATAGTAGATCTGATGATACTATTCATAATTTATAGAATGATAAACAGATCATTTTAGCCAAATATTGTGTTTACCCATACGTATTGAACGCAAAAAAGTCCATTAAATTCAAAAAATTATACTAATTACACGAAGCTAATCTATTTATGATTGGTCAGAATTATATGACATAAAATCTGTAAAGAGAGCAACAACTTTTTCCATTGATCTCTTGATCTCAATAACAGACTAACATACTGGCACCACAAGTTGTTGTGGTGCCAACTGGCATTGTATTGCCCTCAGAGTATTAAAAGACATAGAGATGCCCTGCCTATACCTACACAAAAAGTTGGTTTGGAGTGAACATGAACTATCTTTTTCTATACAATTTGTTGGCGAAGGGGGTGACGGGTGGTGAAATGTTGTGGACAGTCTGTTTACATTTAGAGTAAGAAGGACCATAATACAAACGAAGAATGACAACTTGATCCGAATGAAATGAGCTGGCATACACGGAACTACCCGAATGAATACGGACTTAACATGTTTAAGGCCCTCACTTGTAAACAAACAAAGTTATGTCACAGATTATATACAATGTATGTGGTTATGTTGACTTCAAGACAAGGATGGAGAGGGCATCTCTATGGTCTTTTATTACTCTGAGCACCTCAACGACACGCCGACGTAACGCTCATCTATTCCACTATTCCAACGTTGCCGGATTGTGGCAGTGACGTAAAATGTCTAAGGGAGCACACTTCTGAAATCCGAATTTTAGAAACCAAATACTGGCGGAAAACGATATGTAAAAATTAAACAAATATTTATTTCGATATAATTGGGATATGAGAATTTCAGTGATATACATGTTAAAATTGAGGAAACAGCGAATAATTCCCATCGAATTATGTCAACAAAAATATACTCGGTTAAAGATTACTGTCCCATCTTTGTAAGTTTCCTGGGGATCCTCTGACCAATCTGCACTTGGCCCTCATCATATTCTGAAGAAAAAAAAAATAATTTGTTATCTATATTTTTATGGAACGATTTTTCATAATAAGGTAATGACAGTTTTCTAAAAAAAAATTGTATGCTTCAATCCAACCATTTGCAGTCTAGTGAAATAATGAATTAATTAATTACTATTACTGAAGAATCCGATTCCAGAATGAATATTTCAGAAAGTAGGTAAACAAAAGAGTGGAATAGTGAGGGGAAATATTGAAATGAGATAGTGGGTTTTCCTTAGGAGGAAAATCAAACGTATATGGACGTGTTTCAGACTGTTCGCCATCATCAGTAGGATGTGCAACACTTGGTTGAAAGACAAACGGAGTCAACTACTGGAACCAACTACACTCTGAGATTCTAGAGTACACGGAGGCAGCCTGCGTGACAATCCGGTCCAGCAGAATATACAGTGTGACCCACTTTAAGAGTGGACCACCCTTATAAAATCTACATTTTCCAACCGATTGGAATGATTTTTGTTTCATTGGGTAGACATTCAAAAAGTCTACTAGGACATCAAATTTCATGAATAAATCTCCATTTCCAGGGGGCCAACTAATTTGGTTTTCAAGGTCAAAAATATAAAAAAATTACTAGCGCTTTTTTTCACAGGGAGGTGCCGGGAAACGGGGTGGCAGACGAACTTACCAGAACTGGTTCCGCGCTGCCGTTCTGCGGGCCGGAGCCAGTACTAGGCATGGGAAAAAGTCAAATCTCGTCTGCCTTTAACGATTGAGCGAAAAGAGAACTAAATGAACTCTAGGGGAATATCGCCTTAATTCGATGTTCTGAAGAATGTACAAGACAACATGGAGCAATAATCCAAGTTGAAATTTTTAAAAAAATCTAAAACTATTTGCCGGACAACATGGCCAGCAGGTAGAAACGGTTAGCACGTTCGAAGGAGAAATTGACCTTAGATGCTAGGCATACTATACAGTCCTAATTATTGTTATTACTAAAATTGTTATTTCCGTCAACCGGATGACCCCTTACCAGCAACCCTCAGAAGTCGTCGGGAGACTTGTGTAAGCTAGGGAAAATACAGTAATTATCTTTTAACGTGCGATGCCATGCACGAGACCGGTGACGGCGCGGTGATTCGAACCCGCGTACAAGTCAACCAAACCAGCTCTGCTCGCTTTCCGATAATAAACGTTAGTCGATCTCTGTCACACAGCTCCTATCGCTCTTTATCGATTGCGCATCTCAAAGGTAGAGCTAGTTTGGTTGACCTTCGATTAGCAAGCGAGCACATTACCTATGCACCACCATGTAGCTCATCACGTGGCTCGTGGACTATTATTACTTGCACTCGGAACACTAGACTAAATTACATACGTACCGCAAAACTCATCCGTTCACCTGTCCTTTTCTCAAAAATATCTTCGAATTGTTTGGCCATTTTACCATTAATCGTATTGGTAAGATCAATTAGGTCACAGTTCGAGTCAGCATAATGGCACGATAATGCTTTTCTAAACCCCTAAAAAATATAAATTATATATTTTGTAATCAGGTGTATGGTAGGCCATATACAGTGTCTAATTTAAGCAAGACCCACGCTTGTAATTTTGCAATTACATATCAATGCTGAAAGTACCCTGAACGGTTTTTACAGTCGTATTTTGAAAACGTGTCGAATAAATAAGTTTTTCAAGTAAGGCATCACTTCCCCCCCCCCCCTACTGGAAGTACGGCAAATATAATAACGGCCACATTGTCCCATGAACTTTCCAAAAATCCAAATGCCATACTGGTACAAATCGTTTTGCAAAAAAATACTCCTTTGCGGTGGTATGGCGGCCATTTGGAACCGTCGGAAAAGTATGGCATGGTGATTTTCGTAAATGACTACTCGACGATGATTAGCTGTGCACAAATTGGTCTGATACAAAACAAATAAAAAATTGTTTTTTCTTTAGTTAATGTGTTCTCGTCAGTATGACGGTCTGCAACACCGGAAAACTATGGCCCCAAGTAGCAATTCAACGTTGCGGCAACGTGTTCGAAAAAGTTGTGCAACCAAACAGAAGTTGCGTTGCCGACGTCAACACAACGTTGTCACAACCCTGTTTTACACCAATTTGGTCAATCATTTTTGGGTTTCTACAACGTTTCTGCAGCAACTGTAGGTAGCAGTTGGTCGTTTCTTAAACGTTGCTGAATTTACTTAAGAACAACTGCACACCAGCGCCCTTTCAAGCAGCAATTACAGTTTATTTTCTATGGTGTTCAGAATATAGTTAATTTATCAACCAAATAATTACTGATGGCCAAAATGGACACTAAGAAAAAACTTTCTGGCAACTACTACCGCAAGTTAATATCGAAATATTTCATGCTCAATCTTACCGAAAAATAACGATTACGAAACAGAAATTCCCAACGCATTACATTTTACTGTCAAATATACCATTGTTTCATGCTAAAAAACACGTGGGCTTTCAATATGTTGCGAAGTTTTCAAATGTCAAAAATAAGAAATATATATTTTCACAAACAATTTTCAATGTTGATATCGATTCAAGCGTGAACTGAATACGGAATACCTATGAATTATTTTTAGAAAACTAAAATGAGGCTTTAAAATCCTTTGTAAATGTTTGTTTTACATCCGAAGTTTTAATGGCCGACCTTGTTTCCAAATAGAATTACACTTCCAATATGGCATAGGAGTATACAAGTCGTCAACGCGACCTTGGTTGTCAGGTAACTAAAAATATACTAATTTTTACCGTTAGTACGACCAACTTTATACCCGAAGCGCCAATTCCAACTAACGAATACATTCCGCTCCACATTTTGTAACCCGTCTCTTTCGCGTTTTTCCCTCAGTTCTTCCAAATTATTAAACTGTTGTACAAGGTCATAATCAAGTTGTTTCTCCTGGCTATAATACAGTTGTTCCTCTGAAAAAGTAGTTGCTTTCCTCAATATCTTTCTATTCAGGTTGGCACTTATTCCTAAAGAAATTAAACTTAATATTTCCAAACTGTCTGTCTTCATGTTAGCTTTTGCCAGTGAAGTTTCTTCACGACTTTTTTTTATCTGTAACAGAAGACAGTGAATTAGTGAGCACTTTTCATTTCCGATTCGAAAGTTAGGTTAGGTTAGGTTAGGTTAGGTTAGGTTAGGTTAGGTTAGGTTAGGTTAGGTTAGGTTAGGTTAGGTTAGGTTAGGTTAGGTTAGGATCATTCTACTCCTTTTTCCTTTACTATAAATACATTTTCTGTCAAACAATTTAGCAAACAATGGTTCTTGTCACTGAATTAAAAAATATATAATAAATTGGGTATGATTATTATCTAAATTTGGCCTACACGTCCTCTGCAGTAAATATTTGAAGGAAGGTTAGTTGTGAAAACGTTTTCAATTTAACTGAAAAATTACCCACTGCTTAGTTGAATCTCACAAGGTCGCTTTACTGTCGGGAAAACGTTTAAAATAACTAAAGTTGTCACTTAAACGTTTTTAGAACGTTATTTCCATTCCCAGAATATTTACTACTTGTAGTCGGTTGAGTAAACGTTATGACAACGTCGTAGCTTGACTGACATCATGCTCAACGTTAAAACAACGTTGACCGGTGGTTTAGAGAGCGTCGTTTCATAAATGACTAATTTCTACACCAACTACAACGTTAATTTTGGTGTATTATGTGGTTGTCGTCGCCAAAATGCTACTTGGGGCATTACGCTACCATATACTTCTTTTTTTATCAACTATCGGAAAATACAATAATTTTTGTGTAGCAAATCGTTCGATACTCGTAATTCATTCGACACGTTCGATTAACACCAACGCGATTGGGCCGCCAGTACCAGCGCTATGATCATCATTTTCCTTTTCGTCATCTGCAACATCAAGTGCAAATTTGGAAAAACGTGTACGAACATTTTATGATATTTATGCTGCAAATGTATCCGTCATTCATACATATAGAACGGTGCCACTGCCACTCAATTTCAGACTCAGACGTGAATTCATAGTAGCAGATATTACTGAACCCATAATACGTGTGGATTTTCTGAGTGACTTCAATCTTCTTGTGGACATCCGTCATTAATGTTTAGTTGAATCAATAACAGGCCTAACAACAAATGGCGTTCATTGCTTCCACGAGCAAACCAATGTTGAATCTATTTCTGGTGATTCAATTTCCAGAAATCACCAAACCAAATGGTGTTCCGAAAGATGTCAAACTTACCACGATGCACCATATTCGTACATCATCAATCAAAATATACTTTATTGTCCAAAGAATAAGAATCTCATTGACAAAGCAATCAAAGCATAGTGATAGGTCCAGGACCACCAGTTGGGTGCAAATCTCGATGTTTGAGTGGTATGAACGTGAGTTCGAAGCTATGCTCAAATTAGGTATTGCCCGTCAACATGATAGCGGTTTGTCATCGCCTCTACATCTAGTAGCCAAGAAAAATGGAGAGTCCTTGAGGTGATTATCGCCCACTGAACGCACGAACAATTTCAGATCGTCACATTGAAGATGTTTCACAATAGGTACCTGAATAATCGGAAGATCTTTTCGAAGATTCACCTGGTCAGACCATTCAATAAGATAAGTTTTGCATTACATTACATTGCATTGCATTACAACGAAAAAAAAATTGCAGAGTGGTAACGAACGTTCAGGTACAACGTAACGAGAGCATCTCAAGATGGCGCCCTTATTTCAATTTTCCATGTGCCTAGCGCACGTCAGATCGCTGAATTTCCATTTTTTGAGCTCAACACTGACATTTTCAGTAGTTAAAATCCTCGAAGAGAGAAAATGCTGAGTCATTACCTGACGGTCAATGTGTAAAGTTTGGCTTTATGTAAGGCTTTAAACGATTTCAAATGGTGTTCTTGTTGAAATAACACAGAAGAGTTCAATTCATCGGTTTGTTGATTTAAAAAACAAAGACTTTTTGGGAAAAAATCAGTCTCGATAAATTCAACAAGTACTCCGATATGTTCCATATATATTTGCAAAATTTGATTTTATACATTAAACGGCCACTTTAATTACTTTTACGGAGATATAACTCTAAAATTTATCGAAACATTTGTCACTGAATTTTCACTTTGTATCCATGATGTTTTCATGTGATTTATTTATCATTAAACGTTAATCATTTTATTACCTGCGTTAAGTTGGGTCCCGATCCGTGAAGTAGTAGGGGATGAAAAAAGATCGTATCTCCCTTCTCCATGATGATGTGAAGTTTTGGAAGATGGCCCATTCCCTTAATTTCATGATATACTGCAAGTCTGCCTCCCGTCTTGATTATCGAAAAAATATTATGAAAGTATAAAGGAATAATATCAAAGTTAAAGCATACCTCTGGATAATCGTGTTTGTAAAGTGGACCTTTGTGCGTTCCTGGGACAACATACAAGCATCCATTCTTCTCGTCGACTCTTTCCATGGCTGTCCAAGAGGTTACACATCTGTTGGCAGGACGACTTGGAGAATATTGCAGGTCCTACAAGCAATTCAAAGTTTTGATATTTTATTTGGATAACCGGCAATTCCAGTCAATACATAAAGATCTCAGAGGTGGCATAGTGGGCTTCACTTTCATGTTTCAGCACAAAGAGCACAGGACGTCTGTTTTATATCCTATATTAGCCTAAATAAGACGTCGTAAAGATGTCTTTCTCAAGACGCCTTGGGGATGTCGGATTCTCATGTCTCATGAATAAGAACACAAAAATATTTTTGTAATACGTAAATAATCTCCTAAAATGACTTTTATTATTAATTTGTCTATTTTCTGAGTAATTTCAAGTTAATAGAAATGGCGTTATTTTATTTTTGTTCTGTCAATTACATGTTTTGTCTGCTTGGTTCAAGTTACAGTGAAAAGCACGACTACCCATTAGATACAAGAAACATGTGAAGGTGATATCACATTGTGACATGCGACATCGAATTTGAAGTCACAGGCATGTATCCAATATATCCGCTGTCGTTGAAACCGCTGTTAACCTCAAACGCACAACAAAACCCCGCGGATAAATTTTAAACTGATGACCTGTCATATACAAAACTGCATGTTACTGAGCAAAACCCGCAGATAACTTCGCGTATCAAACTAAAGGTTGGAATTACGCTTTGGCCAAAGTTTTGTAGTGCACCGACAGTTTTCACTTGTGATTAAAACTGACAGACCAGACAAATCTGAACCAGTCGAATCTGACATGTGCTTACCCACTAACGAACAGATAAATACGTATGTTCGATCCGTGCCTTTCCAAACCGGCAGATTAACCCCTGTGTGTGTGTGTGGTTTGTTGAATGTTGCTGGCACATCACATTTGCCCTGTTTGTGACAGTGATATCAAATATACGTCGAATATAGGTGAAGCCTGAACTTCGCATTGGTGCAACATTGTTACATTACATAATACTTGATGCCGATTTTTTCTGTGATTTTTATAGAAATTTATATATTGCGCCTACAGTTCTCAGTGGGTTTGAATGAATGTATCAAGGCGTCTGCTGTAAACGTTCCAACTAGACAATCAATCAATCAACTATTTATTGATGTTATAACACGTATATGTTTACACAAGTCATTAAGATTAAGATTAAGAGAAGAAAATGTTTGGGTGTTTTTTTGAAATTCTAGTTCCTTGACTTCCGCAGGGAGGGCGTTGTACTTATAGCTTGAGTGCCCAATAGGAAATTCCATCGCGTGTTCTTGACAGTCTCAAATAATTGGCTTGATATTTGTAAAATTTGTTATCACGAATCTCCCAGCTTTCCGGAGAAAACCTCCCAAAAGCAGAGCTTGTGCGAGCAAGGGAGACCCTACAGTTTACGTAAAAGTGGATTCCGAACCACTTTAGCTCCGTGACGGCGGATGGGGATCGCATACCCGAGCCGCCTGGGTGAGAGCAAATGCTCTTAATACCTTGACCACTTCATATAACATTGGAAGAGAATCAGTGGAATGGTTAAGATTTTATACATTTTTGATTTTGCATTTACTAAAACGAATCTAACAAGTGAATATATTCCCACATTTGCTGAACTTTCACGATTATATTCGAGAGTAAACACTCACTCTCCAAAAAGTCAAATTTTGCAAATTACTGAAGGGTCCGGATGGCTTACGGGGTTGCAAATATGAATACTAACATGCATTCAAAAATGAAATCATCCGCTTGATTTCTTCAAGTTTTGGAATTTATTTGCGGGTAAAAAAGTAAAAAAAAAAGATTTTTGCAAATAACACAAGGTTCCAGGGCCATAGATCCCAAAATTAAACCATCCTCTCGATTTGCTAAACTTTTTTAGCATATTGCAAAAAGTTCCGGATCGTGTACAAAATTGCAAATTTGTAAATGCATCGAAGTGGATGTTCTTAAAATTTGCAACCAAGTTTCAAAACATTTGTAATTATTCCGAGACCACCTTGCTCAAAAAAATTACAAAAAAATTATAAATAAACATGTCCTGTCAACGTAAAAGGATGCAAATTGCAAACTGTTCGGAGTTTTCCGAAGTATCTTTCAAGTTTGTAGAACTTTTGTAATTTTTTCTTATTGTTTATCAAAGAAAAACATTAATTTTTAATAAAAAAATATGTTCCGTACCCGTAAATTAGTTGCAAATTTGATTCGTGATATGAAAATATTTATTCAATAATACCCCAAGTTTTCAGAACTTTTGGATCTTTTTTTTAACGAGCATACAGCAAAATTCAGTTCAATTGCAATTTAGATGTATTGCTTTATTGATTGACTTTATCGAAGTTCGAAAACTTTTGGAGTCATTGCTAAATTTTCGATTTTTAATGTTTATAATACTGGTATCGTATCAAATTGGCAAACGTTCGGTGTACTGAGAGGCCATCTATTTTGAAATGGTAAAAAAACTGATCTACATCAAGCTCGACATGACTGTACTCTACTGTAGGGTTGTGACTTATCGTATTGAAAGAATTCGCGACAAAACCAGCTCTGCTGGTCCCCATTCGAAAAATTTCACGGCGGCGCGACGCAGTCTTATGGCATATGCATGGGATTTTTTTCCATAACCGCAGCCGTTTGACATAATCCTATCAAACCTGGTATCATTCGATTTGTAATGAAGAACTCTGAGCAATAATGGAAATATATATACTTGGCGTCCCATCAAAACATATCACCAATGCAATTGGTGATATCGGTCTATTTAATGAATTTTCCAAAATATCTTTACATTCAGAAATAATGGGTGTATTCAGTACTTTATGTAATCACTGTATAATCTCCGATAAAATCAATTGTAATTGAAACATTACTCGGTTGATGATAAAGAGCAGTAAGGATATTTTACCTGGTGGAGAGGATGCCTAGAAATATTCGGATCGGAGTTAGGGGGCTTGTTGATGATCATAGAATATCCAGCAGTTATATTTGGGCCTATTATCTGTTCCACAACGTCCACGACTGCCTTGTTAATCGGATACTCCCAGAAGACTTCGTCGTAGAAAAAGTCGTCAATCTTGTAAAATATTAAATTTATTTTAAATTTCTTCGTTACGAAGGCGTAGAAGGGCCAACAACAAAATATTTTTCAAAAGATTTGGAATTGCCACTTCAAAGTGACAATTGCCACTTTGAACTTACAATTATCACTTTAAACTGACAATAGTCATTTTGAACTGGCAATTTTAAATTGACGAAAAAACAGTATTCTTGTATGAAGTTGTTAATGAATATCAATCAACATTCAAAGTGACAATTGCCAGATCAAAGTGACAGTTGCCAGTTTAAAGTGACAATTGGCAGTTTGAAGTGACAGTTGTCAGTTCAACGTGACAATTGCCAGTTCAAAGTGATAATTATCAGTAAAAAATTATCACTTTAAACTGACAATTGTTACTTTGAAATGGCAATTTTGAATTAACGGAAAAACAATATTCTTATATGAATTTGTTAATGAATATCATTCCGGAGGGGGAAGTTAATACTAGAGGATTTGATAAAATTTCCGACTGAGGGTAAATTGTTCACCAGCGTTGATAAGCTCTGGTTGTAGAAATAGACCGACGTTAAATAAAGAAATAAATACATATATAAAATAAAGTGAACATATAATTATTTAAAATAATGATCAAAAACATCTTTTAAAGACAAACTTTTATTCACACTCAGAATTAAAAAATTATTTCTTTAGATGTGTAATGTAACAACTCGAAATTAGTGTCAATTTCGAGTTACAACTCAATGTTAGCATTTAAAAGGAATGAGTTTATTTGTGTTAAATTCAAACAAAAATTATTGTTATTCGCATGCTATTATTTCATCTTTCATAGCATACTTTCATGAAAATGTTCCTTTACTAGGGGAATACAAAAAGTAATTTTTTATAAAATAGCAAATATATCAGTGGTTTTTGATTTGGAAGTATGGTTGTGATATATCGTTGAAAAGAGAATTTTTTACCGAATCATTATTTAAAAAAATGCCACTTTCCATTTGATTTAAAAAAATTGGATGCGCTTCTGGTCAAACCGGAAGTGTCATTAAATAGATGTCCCAAATTTGGAACATCCATACAAAATAACAACGAAGATACAGGGTTAATAGGTTCCGGGTCACCCGGTATAATAGCTACATTGTAGTAATGACTATCTAACGATCTCCCAGGAGACCTTTGAGCTTTATTCTCAGATATCTGACCGGATCTCCAAACCCGGAGACTTGAAGGGCTTCTTATTGCTTATAATAATAATAATGAAAGTATGAAGAAGCACATAGATTATATGTTTGGTTGAGATGATTGATATACATTATGGAACCTGTGACACTATCAACAAAAATGATTTATGCCAGTTATTCGAGTTCGAGAAAACATGGCAGCCCAATAAATTAAATGAAAACTCACTTTATTCACAATGTATTGCCCAGAAGCTCCTTTTTTCTCCAGGAAAGGATCTTTGACAATATGCGCACTATAGTCATCGGCTTTTCCTTCACATATGTCAATGAATCTTCGGCTGTAATTAATAATTAGCAGTGTGCCTTATTGTGCATAAAAACATCTTACCATAGTTTATCCAAAAACACTGGATCAACATTGTTTCTGATAACAATAAAACCATTTCTTTCGTAAAACATCCTCTGATCCATTGTGAAAGTGGAATTTTCCTGAGTGTATTTCCTGAAAATGTATATGTTCAATAATCAAAAGTTAAACTTGTCAACGTTGAAATTTTAGGACATTTTGTCCCTTTTAATATTGTAGGTATGCACAATTTTACACCAATGTTTTCACAATATTGTATGTACCATTATTGTTTCGCCCCATATTTATGTGCTACTTGGGGTACAACGACAAAATTCAAACTCAATCAAATTATTTTAAACCCGTCAAATTTCCTGATGAATCCAGTTCATTCAATTCATTTTCTTTTTCTCTCCAGGAAAGATCTCCCAAATATCATTTTGTAGTCAGTAACATACTTAATTAAAATGCTCTTTCGCCCAAGCATCCCCACACAAATTTTGATGGATCTCAACCTTAACAAAACTAAACAGACTGAATTTAGTCAATTTTTCTCAAGAAACATATCTCCAAACCAACTCCAATTCAATAGGCCGTATTCATAAAAATGGAGTAGAGAACATAGGCCTTTTCCGTGCGCGCGCGACAAGTTCCCGTACTAGTTTCCTATTTCTATTTTTTTTAGTATCAATACCAGTATTTTTGATATCAAAGTGTACCAATAAAAAAATAGCTCAACTTCGAGCACTCCGGCTACGCCGTCATGTACTGTTTTTCACGCTTTTCCGTTTAATAATGAAATCATTTGTCGATAGTAAAATATTGTGTTATGGCGGGTCCACATTGCTCGCGAGCAGTACAAACGAACACAACAAGCGCAAAGAACGGAGCGAGCAGCACGAATGTACCAAAAATCATGTTCGTCGTATTTAGGGTGTTTACAGCGTTCCGCGTGCTTGCAATCACCCAAAATACATGTTTTGACTGGTTCACATTGCTCGGAAGCCCCACGAACGAACACAACAAGCGTAACGAATGAAGCGAGCAGCACGAATGTACCAAAAATCACGTTCGTCGTATTTAGGGTGTTTGCAGCGTTCCGCGTGCTTGCAATCACCCAAAATACATGTTTTGACGGGTTCACATTGCTCGGAAGCAGCACGAACGAATACAACAAGCGCAACGAACGGAGCGACCAGTACGAATGTAACAAAAATCATGTTTGTCCTGATTACGAATTGAAACTATACATTTTTGTAGAAAAAAAATATTTTGGGATATATTGAATTTTAAAGTTCAAAGGTAAAACATCAAACTCAGCTTAAAGGCCTCGTTTGAGAAATATTCCATCTCATATCGTAATTTGAATCTTTACGACACTTACATCGTTAATATCTATTACCTACTATCAATAATGTTAATTATTTACTCAAAATTAGTCAATATTCCTTAAATTAATGATATTAGAATCATGCAACATGCAAGCGTTGCGCCCATTGTTGATTTATTTTGCGAACTGCCAACGTTCATTCCCATTTACTAAAATTTCATCGACATTAGTTCAGATCATTAGAGAATTAATTCAGATATAGAATCCGCTACAAATTAAAAAAATCAAACCTTATTACCTGATAAATCCCGGGAGAGATACTCAAATTTATAATAAATTAGTTCTTGTTATCCTTTTCCATTAAATAGACTGACATTTAAAAAGAAAAACAAATGAATTTTACTTTACCGCACTAGTGCCGTAAAGTATCTCATTACGAAATTCATATCAGTATCGTAATGACTGACATTACATATTGATAGTACGAAAAATTTATTATATGCATTTTGCGAGGACTAATTATTTAGCCTGATCTAACCAGAATGAACTAACCTTACATTTGAGTGCGTGGAAATTCAATACATGCATTACGTAGACATTTCGAATGAAAATCTGACGGAAACTGATCGGCATACATGTCACGTGGGTCCTAAGAGTCTTTGACCCACGGGCACGCGCTAATTTTGCTTGTTTATTGATTAATATATTCATAACCGCCAAACCCCAAGAGAGCATACGTTATAAAATCATTAGACTTTTTGGCAGCGGCTGACGGACTATTATGTTGACAAATTTCAGTATCTGTATCATTAATTTGAATGATTGTTTTCATAAAATTATCATATGGTGACTTCCGAGTGAAATTGAGCCAAAATACTGACTGCGTAAATGTATGATGTTTTTAACGCAGTTGTTTTTTTACGAACTTGTGCTGAAAACTATTAGTTTACGTCCTGCTCAACACTTATTTAACGCACTAAATTATAAATAAGTTTTAGAAAATCTTTTGATTTATACTCGCTCTCTTGTGATATGAAAATGAAATCTCGAATGAAAATGTTTACTTCAAATTCGTTCGAACAGATTCATTAGTTGATAAGACTTTGATTTGTTTTCGATGAATATCTGTTTGCTATATTTACTGTCGACTGTTTCACCTTGATAAATGCACAAAGTGTTTTGGTTTTTGGAAAAACCTGAGAGCAAGTTTATGGTCTGAATCCTCCATGAATATGTTCTTTGATCTATAAAATAATAATTACTAAACTCTCTACTTTCCTCTAGGCAATGTCAGTATGTTTTTGGTCAAAGGATATTTGCAATACTTCTATAGCAATGAGAGATAAAAAAGTATGGCACTACACTACACCCAGAAATTTATCTTGATAAATGGATTACAAAGATTCTCATGTTTCCCCGATTTCACCAAAATCCATTGTGAGCGGAAAGGCATATATGTACTCCATGAGCAGGATGGCACTAAATCACACCCTTTAGATTATATCTAGTTTTATTTTATAAATATTATTATCATTGTTATAATTTATTTTTAATAAAATTGTATTTATGCAAATATATTTGGTCATTTATATATGATATTCTATTGGTTGGTATCCTTTCAAAGAAATTTTGTGTTCTTAAATCCTTTGCCTTTGACAAATGTATTGAAAAAATTTCGAAGTAACAAACTAACCACAAAAAGTGCCTATTATACATAGCAGTATACAGAACACCAAATAGTGATTTTAACACATTTTCGGAGGAAATCTATGATCTGATGTGTAACATCTATAAAAAACAACTATTATATTCTATGCGGTGATATAAACGTAGATCTAATAAATGATCATTTGGAATCGCGAAAGATAAAAAATATTTATTGAAATAGTGAAATATTTATGTTTAATCGATTAAATGTTGGAAATGAAGAAAAGATAGGAAGGTACTTACATGTTGACAGCATCACCAGAATCGAACCATACAAGTTTTGTTCACAACTGATGTAGGGTTCATGAAATGAAATCAAAGTAACTAAATAATATACCCAAGGTGAGCTGCACTGGAGTTCTTGTTATGGGACAAGAAGGCGGTGAGTGCAATAGCCCAGGTAGTACAGCTCCCAGAGTAAAAAAATCACTAAAACTGCAAATTGAATTGGAAGTCCATGAAAATTGGTATGAGGTTAGTTTAATAATGAGGAACAGGTATCCCATGCGTTCCGGGCCATAATTCGTGAAAATCTAAAGAAAATCCGGTGGAAAACCTTACGTTTGATGATTGAATATCCTATTCATATTTTCGAACAAAAATCAATATGCAATGCCCGAGATAACTTTCAAAGCGTTACCGCAGAAGAAAAATTTCCATTTCCATCCCTGGTGTGTCATTGCTTCTGAAGAGCTTGCTTTCCAATTCTGTCAATCTCCCTGATGAGCTTGGCAAAGCGAAATAGATTTTCGTCGACCAAAATGTATTGGGGATTAAATGCGAGAGAAGCGAATCTTGCTTCAATAAAATGAACGATTTCTCTATCTAATTTATTTAATGAATTTTCAATGAAAACTAGAGACAATTAGGAAAAATCAACTATCTGAATGAAAATAAGAATTTTCACTTTCAGATTTTTTCTTTTCATTTAGAGTCTTTTCACAATATCTATCAGATGTAGTTCAATGTCCAATGTTTTCTGTTACATATTACAAAAAAATCATATTTTTCATTTTTCAGTTTTCATGGAGAATGTTCCCCTTTTCCACATGAAAAATTATTTCGAATACCTCCCAAGAGGTTATCTTGAACGATAGAAAATAGCGACTCAAGTTTGTCTTTCAGCCGTCGTTGAACAACAACAACAAACAAAGTATTATTAATGGTTTTATAAACAACATTTCCAGTTCATATTTTCATATGTTATTTCATTATTATATCAATGGAGAATTATCAAAATCATCAAAATGTGCTCTTTGAAATTGTCATCTCGTAGTTTGGGCAGCTGAATGTATTCTCTTGTGATTACTGTTGTCTACGATTTTTTTTAGGTTAAAGAACAACTAGGTATATATTACCACTACCGGTCCCAGAAAACGTTGTCCTGCATATCGATGTATATATTTCTGTTTCACCGATTAATCCGTTGTCGATTTTATGGCGAAGGCGCCGACAGCCGATTTCAACTTATAAATAAAAAATTAACCAAAAAATCTTTTTCTAGTGGACCGAATTATGACTTCAAACCCTTTCCGAATCCACTTGAACACACACAAAAAAATTCATCAAAATCGGTCCCGCCGTTTAGGAGGAATTAATTTTCGTATGTATGTACAGAAGATTTTTATATATAAATATATAGGCGAATGGTGAAGAGATTGATGAAGCGTGCCTTGCATAATGAACTACCAATTTTGTACATTTGGATTTTGTTCAAGTAATACTATTTTCCATTACTGAATTTATCTTCAGCTCTACTAGATAAAAATTAGATTAAAAATTATTTAATTCGCACAACTATTCCAATTTTTGTGGATAATTTTTTCACTAATGAACAATAAAGAACACAAATTTTGCTACCTGAACCACAAAAAAATTTGAGCGGGATAGACAAACTCATGAAGCGGAATAGATTTTGCTAATTTGAAGTAGCGGAGTAAAATTCATGCAATGGGAGTAGACCTACTCCGAAAGGAGTAGCTGTGGCAACGTTGCTGAACAATCAACACTTGCTGACGCTGACGTTATTCCTTAAGCGTTTTAAGTCACATTTTTCTCGTTTCTGAACTGTAAGATGGCGCTGGCAACAAATGTTTGTTTTTCATAACCATAGTATAATTATTTCAAATAAATTGTAGTTTTCTGCTACCGAAAATAATCATAGAAATGCATTGTTGCCTACTCTATACATTATTCGAAGAATTGAGAAATAGTTCACAGGATTACTTATATCAGGTATTGTGGTAATTTGGTTTAAAGCAATATGTGGGTATATTACGGCTAACCGTATTACCGGATTACTGATAATAATAATTATTATTACACTTCTTGTTCGTTGTGGAGATGATTTTGTGATTTCTTTCTCTTCAATTATATCAAAACATTAGATAGTATATATGTATATTTATAACGGGATGTCACGCAATTTGGTGAATTTTTAAATGAACTACTCATTTAGTATGCCAAACTTAATTCAGATATAATTCAGCACGGGGTGTTGACTTTGAACAATGAGGTCTCCACCCAAGACAAATCAGAGTGCGCTACCTAACAAAAACCAGAGGCACTGCAACTTTCACCAAATTTACAGACAGTACTCAGCAGAGGCCACTGAATTCGAAAAACGAGGTCCCCGAGGTCTCCACCAAACAAAACTGCAACTTTATAAAAAGGTTTTCAACTGATATTAAACTATACTAATGATCAAGGCATAATTTTATTCATGAAATTAACAATGATTAGTCCCTGCCACTGATATCCAAGTATTCTCGTTTAAAGATGGCTGTCAAATTGTTGTAATTTTCCCGGGATTCCTCTGATAAGTCTGCTCCGGTATTTGAAAATATCCTGTAAAATTAATAATTCATTAAAATCATAAATATGTCCATAAGGACCATTTTCGGTCGAAAAATTCCAAGCACCTTGAGAAAATATGCTGGGTCATATCTGAAGTCACTAATAGTATGGTCAGCCTGTTTGTGAGGTGGACATCACCTTTGATTTTTTAAATAGAATACCCAGTACACTTTAATGTTTTGTAATTTGCAGATTTATTTTTCTCTAAAGTGTGTTGCTCTTTTTGAACTATGAAATATTTTTGGCACGATTATCTAGTATTGTAGTAGTAGTAGTAGTAGTAGTGATCTAGTATTCTAATATTACTATCGCCATGGGTCGACTAAACTTATAAGGCATCCATTCTAGGCATTGATGGTGGGCACGTTTAACGTTTATATCAAATGTTCAAGAAGTTAAACAGTTGAATAGAGCACTGTCAGCTGACGTCACAACATGGCGGTCATGGGACAAACAAAGCATTTGACATTTGATGAAATAAAAATTCGTTTTTTGTGGGTGTGTGTGAATAATTGCGATTATTATTAGTCACAGAATAGGCCATTGGCCGCAGTGGAGAGCCTGATATGGGCTCACTCACATTTAAACCTAACCTAACCTAGTCACAGAAAGATTCACGTAGCCTTATGGAAAATAAGTTCAATGGGCTTGTTTTTGTTAGGTTTGGTTTGTTTGTCCCCCTATGATATTGTTTCGTAACTGTCATATTACGTCACTGACAGTGCTTTATTCAACAGCAATTATTTAGTCTTTGCATCATTGTGATAATTAATTCATCAAATGTCAAATGCTTTGTTTGTCCCCCCATGACCGCCATGTTGTGACGTCAGCTCACAGTGCTTTATTATAGTTAATCTGATGGCATGTCATAATGACTGGAATGTCTAGCGGGAATGAACTTTGGAACTTTATAATAAAAAATGCAAGTGGGCAATTTTAAACAATTTGATTCAAAATACAAAACTTCATCCTCCAACACGGAAGATAAACTATCATCAGATTCGCCCATTTTCAAAGATTTTGCTGCACATCTAATTTTACTTGTCAGCAGTGTGTGTTTGACATTGAATGAATAATTTGCTGTTGCATTGTCAAAAAAATGGTAAGGCACAGCTTGCTCACAATTTTCCTAATGAATCACTCGATTGTATCTATGGTTTTGAAAATACTGAAAGAATTTAAAAAATATTCATATACCTATTTATTGATGCCAGCAGAGAAAGTTTGGTATGTAATTCGGATCATAAACGATCATTATGGTGCACGCTCGGCTATCGGTCATTAATATTCACGGCTACTTCCATAATGATCTTATTCATTATGATCCTTATAACAAATATCTATTATCTGCTGGCATGTCATAATGATATCGTCAGGTCATTGTATTCAAATGACATAATGAAGTTCGATAAGCCCTAGTACAATAATAAAATTGGAATGTAAAGTTTGTTACTGTTAAGCATTAACGAACTTTATAGGAAAAAATGCAAGGTAGTAGTATCAAACAATTTGATTCAAAAAACGACACTTTCTCCTTCAAATTGAAAGATAAACTACCATCAAAATAACGCATTATGAAAGATTTCACTACGCATCCAATTTCACTTGACTGCTGTGTGTGCCTGACAGTAAATAAATAATTTGTTGTTAAAAAGAGCACTGTCAATGACGTAATATGACAGTTGCCGAACAATGTCATAGGGGGACAAACAAACTTAAAGTAAACAAAAATAAACCCATTGCACCCATTTTCTATAAGGCTACGTGAATCTTTTTGGTAAATTTTCTGCGAAAAGTGATTTATATATATCGCAATTATCCTCCAACACCCACAAAAAACTAATTTTCATTTCATCAAATGTCAAATACTTTGTTTGTCCCCCCATGACCGCCATGTTGTGACGTCAGCTGACAGTTCTCTATTGCCAATGAAATGGTATGGCATAGATTCATAAACTGGTAAAAAAATATTGGGTATCGCAGTACAACAATTATTATTTCGCTAATTATTTGGGTCGTTTTTTGAATAACGTTTTGCGGATTTGAATTAATGTTTGTATGATCATTTGTTTTCTTCGAAATATTCTAAATTCATTTGATTTTCATAATTTCTCATAATTGGCTGTTCAGTACTCTGTTTTTATCGAGGTAGAGGTACACTCTACAGGTGTTTAGGAGGATTTATTGTTGTTATAATTAAAATCTTAGTGAGAGTGCTTACTGGGGTGGTGGTGTAATTTTTTTCGGGTTTCAGTAAGCGGCTTTGGATCGCCACAATATTATTTTTACTGGTTCAGATCGAAAGATTATATGGAGCGTTTCCAGAGCTTAAGAGCACCTCTAGTTATCCTTCAAGAAAAAGAAGCTACCCAAAGCACCAAAACTACGTCACTTTCACTCGACGCGCGTTTCGCCAATGAAGTTAGTATGAGTCGAGTGAAAGAGGCGTTTTGGTGTTTTGGGCAGTCTTTTTCTTGAATTATATTCACACCAAAGGTACCCAATATTCATTTTCGACCTTTTATACCCATTTCTTAAATTTGGAAAGTTTTTGTGAGACTTGTTTGAGCTGAAGAAGAAGGGGGCTTCATGTTTGAACTTGTGATATCATTTCCTCCTATCAAGAGCTAAACTCCAGAGATCACGAATTTTTATACGTACCACAAAATTTACTCGTTCTCCTGATTTCTTCTGAACAAGATCTTCTATTTCTTTGGCAAGATTTTCCTGAGTTGTATTGCTAACATCAATTATAGTACAATTTGAGTCAGCATAATGACACGATATTGCCTTTCTGAAACCCTAGAAAATAGAAATAAATCGAATAACAATAAACGGTCATGAAATCAATTCTAGATCCAAAGATGGTGTCTATCTCTACTCCAACAAAAGGAAAATCTAGGACCGAAATAATTCTATATTAAGTGTAAAATGGAAATGATATAATAGGTTATAACATCGTATTGATTGTGATCAGAGGTCCTATACAAGTGTACTTATGTAGTCGCTTTTTCAATTAAGAGTTGGACGCTTCTATCTATGTTTCCTTGGTTTTCTTTTTTTAATATTGAAAACAATAACTAAGTTTTTATGATGTGTATCTCTTTCTTCGTCTCCTTTCGCGTTTTTCATAACTTTCTCGTTGGTGTTAGATAAGTAATTCTATTTTGAATCATTAATCGTTGTCGTATTTATACTGAATATCTTTTTGTATTTGAGTCACTTTTTTGTTATAACTATATTAGTTTGTTATCATGTTCATCGATTCTTTTAAAATCTGAATGATTGTTTTAATTTTGTTCTTGTATCCATTCTATGGCCGCTCTCATTCCCAATAATTTTGTTCCGTGGATGTCTGTTGCATGTTCTGTTTATTGTGCTCTGTCTATCCGTTGTCTGTGGTCATTTGTTTTCCTTATTTCGTATCCTCTGCATTGAGTATCGCCGATTGTGCTTTGTCTGAGTGTGTATTCCGTGGTTGCTTCTCTTTGCAGTGGCGTTGTCCCCGTTATTAGACATATAGGAAATCCGTTGGTGTTCTTCCATATGATTTTGTTATCGCGTGTGCTCTGCTACTCGTTCAGTGGTTTTACTGCTCTCTCGTATATGATTTCAAATATGTCCCTTCTTACACCCCACTCGCCGGGTCCAGCTACCTCAAAGAATTCTTGTCTAATTTCTTGCATCTGGGGGTGTTGTTTGTGTATTACCCGTTATGAAAATGGCATTTGTTTTTTCCTCATTAAATTTTTATTTCTTTTTTTCTGCCTAAGCTTTGTATCTCGTCCATATTTTCGCCCCTCTTTCCTTGATTTTTGTATTCAATTATCCACAAATACTTTTATCTTCATTTGTTTCTTCATCGCCATCGTCCGCAGTATGAGTCTAAGATTGGATCCTTGTGGGCATCCTTCCTCTGGCGGTTTTTGTATGGTCCAACTGGATTTGCTTCTGTTACAGGAAGTATTCACTCGCAATGTTCTTCATTACTGCTTCATATCTCATATTCTCGATGTGTAATATGTTATCACTTGCAAGTAAAGTTTTTCCACTTGTTTATTCTAGGTTAGGTTTATGTTTCTCATTGCACATATGGTGTTGTTATTGTTTTCAAAATCATATCATCTGCCGTCGATTTTGTTTTTCGTTTCCAGGTAGGTTGTTAAGGCATCTCGAGAAGACAGCTGTAGTGGATAAGTCGAGTGGTGTCGATTAGGAAGACAAGCAACCGTGGAAGCGATTACGGATTGGATGAGTGACCGGCGCACTTGGACGGAAACAGTTTCAGTATGAATTGTCGACTGTGCTAAGCATCGCACGTTGAATGGTAAGACCCTCGACATTTTCAGCTTCCACAAATCTTCTGAAGGATACTTCTGAGGGTTTTCTCGAAGGCGTGCAGCCGGATGATTGGTAGAAAATATTTCAGAACAAATCTCGTGATCACTTCATTCAGGCTTACCAGGAGTTGTTTGCTATCAAATCGGTCTGAGTCCATATCCATTTGTTGGGTTCCGAATTGTACAGGCTTCCTCCTTGGGAATTTTCCTTATACCTTGAAGTTGTCCTTATTTCATCTACTTCTATGATAGGTTTGGCTACTTCATTTGGGATTGGATTCTGTGCCTGGCCGATGTCTCATTATACGTTTGAATTTCTGTGCTTTCTAGTCGACGTTGTTATGAACATGTGATATCTGTTCTATTATTTGTTCGTTTGAGTTTTGATGTTCTTATGTTACATATGTATTTGTTTATTTATCATGTGCATCTCTCTCGTTTTCTGTCCATGTTCCGTTTTCTCTTTGAATTTTCACTAATTTGGTTTTATCTGTTTTCCTAGGCAATGCATCTTCTTGGCTCTAGTATGTTATGTATTGACTTATAGACTGTTGCTGGGTGAATTTAATTGTTTTTTTGTAACTTTTTCTTATATTTTCGGATTTCTGGATTTTTTGTGGGTTTGTTCCATCTTGTAGCTAAGACAGTGGTTGTTTTGGGTTGTATACCAGATTTCTCATTGTGCCAATATTATTGTGAATTTAAAAATAATACCGATCCGATATGGGTGAATAAACAATATTATATTAATATTATTTGTGGAATATTGGCTCGGCCAATTCTGAATGTAGAATGTGTCATATAATATTGAATCAATATTGGCTGGTGAATTTTTACAAATATCGATGAACAATATTGTTTTACCAATTGTTTTAAACTCCTGGAATCAACTTTTGCAATCCCAATATTTCCCTCATATTGATACTGGAGATTAAAAGCATTAACTGTCGAATATTATTTCATAAAAATTCAACAAATACATTAGGCAATCAAAATTGGCATGAAACCTCAAGTCAATATTGAATAATAATGATATTGGTACAATATTAGAAAGAAAATCTATTACCCTTATTAAAATATTAATATGGGCAGAATATTCAATAAACAAAATCAAACCAAATTATGATCAAACCTGGATAAAAATCACTAGGTTGCTCTACATATAGAGTATCAGAGATAATTAGTGCTTATGACGACCGAAATGCAGACTTTGGTGACACCTAAATTGAAAGAGAACTGTAGTTGTAGAAGTTTCGAGTTATTAGATATTTTTCAAAAATGTTTTCGAAGCAACACATTCCCTTTGAATATTTTACCAATATATTCAAATGATATTGGACCACTACTACGGATTTTTTTTCTGCAATATTATAACTTTTGAATAATTCGCCAATATTGAATCAATATTTTCCAAATATAATTGTGCTGCTTGGGATACTCTCCTATGGGATTCCCACTGTATAATTCTGATACTGAGTGTATTAAGTTTTTTCCATACCTTCGTAAAGTTGGGTCCGGATCCATGCAATAACAAGGGGTGGAAAAAAATCGTATCTCCCTTTTCCATGACGACGTGAAGTTTCGGAAGATGGTCCTTTCCTTGAACTCCATGATAGTATGCAAGTTTACCTTTCTTTGATATCAAAAATGAATTATTGAAATGTTATGAAATAATATCAGTTTCCGCGCATACCTCTGGGTAGTCGTGCTCGTAAAGTGGACCTTTGTGTGACCCTGGAACGACATACAAACATCCGTTTCTCACGTCAACTCTCTCCATGGCTGTCCAAGATGCTACGATTTTGTCAGCGGGACGACAGGGGAAGTAATGCAGGTCCTGAAAATAATACTCATTGGTGAGTTTCGATATTCGATATTCACGACTTGTACCATAATGATCGACTTTATGATCCTTATTACATAAATAACTATTATGATGAAACAATCAGGCTAAACCTACCAAAAATTCCACCTAATATCTTCAAGAGAAACCTACCAGGTATTTGGCCAACTTTCCTTATGACTTAAAACTTACGACTCGTGTATTAGCCCTCCTGTTGAAAGCGAATGATTGAACTTTTTATGACTTATTACTTAAAACTTCCGACTTATTACTTACGACCTAAAACTTGATCATAAACCACCATAAGGGCCAAACGGCAGTCGGCTAGATTCCACTGTTCTTCTAGCTTGATACAGTTATAGCACAAGGCAGCCATACTAACTCTCGAACATTTTCTGAAGATTTTTATGGTTTATACAAGATAACAGATGGATTCGGATTCATTGCAATTCAAACAAAAATAGTCACGTAAATAAGAGAAGATAATATGTTCAATTTGTTCTAGTCAACTTTATTCTGTTGATTGTTACTATTAATTTTTTAACATACACTCAGATCTTTTCTGTTGACGCTGTTCAGATTCTTCATGCAGTAATTTTACGCAGTAATTGTACTATTGTGATTTGATTGTGAACAGAGTGTTATCTAACTTCTTGCACAAAAATTTGGTGTTTGAAATTCTTCGGCTAATGGCAATTACCGTAATTCATTATAAAATGTTATTATACACCCACCATTCACACTGTATTTCTAACAAAACACCCTTGACATTGTATTATTAATGTATATGTACTTATGTATGTGGAGAGACACCCTTAAGTAAATTACCTGATGTAAAGGATGCCTGGAAATATCAGGATCGGAGTCTGGAGGTTTGTTGATCAGCATGGAATGTATCCCAGTTATATTTGGGCCTATTATCTGTTCCACAACGTCCACAACTTCGTTACCACCTGCATACTCCCATAGGACATCGTCGTAGAGGATATCTTGTATCTAATAAAATATCATATTTATTTATACCTATAGGTACTACATTACAAAGAATGCCTGATGAAAATTTACCTTATTCACAGCATATTGCCCAGTGATTCCTTTCTTTCTCAGCACTGGATCTATGATAACTAGCGCATTAAAATCTTTGATTTTTCCTTCACATATGTCAATGAATCTTTGGCTGAAATTGAAACTTGACTTCATTGTTTGAAATTCCATGAGTATAAAACAATATCTTACCGAATTTTGTCCAGAAGTACCGGATCAACATTTCCTTTGATTAAAATATACCCATTTTTCTCGTAGAATAATCTCTGATCGTTTGTGAGAGTTGAGTTTTTGTATGTATATTTCCTGAAAATAAATAAGAGAAGTTAAAAATGAAATTGAAGACGCGTTTCTGTTGGTTGAAATCACAATAATTTAGAGTAAAACCTAGATCGAAAATCATCCAATTGTACCCACCTGTTGCCTGGTCTTGATCTGCAAATATGACCAAATTACATATTTTGTATCGAACATAATTTGCAGGTCTGTCGAAGGTACAACTAGACGGTATTGAGTATTCTCAATAAAAAAAGCACTACCCATCGCACCCATATTTCAGATGCGATAAAACCGTACAGGTGCCTTAAAATCCCAAAATAGTATCCTATCCATATTTTCTGATGGGTGTGTTTTTTTACGAAATGTTTCAATTCGTGCATGGCGTCACACATTGAAATGTAAGGGCTACGTCTTCCCCAGCCCAAACAAGTCTTTCGAAGCCTTTTGAGGGTTGTCGTAAGGGTGTACCAGATTGACGGAAATGACTATTTTTTTAAATTCTAGTTTCATCTCAAATAGGCCCGACCTGCGAACCGCACCAAATATATGGGAAAATGGCTCTCCAATTTTGAATAGATCACTGTCAGCTGACGTCACAACATGGCTGTCATGGGGGGACATACAAAGCATTTGACATTTGATGAAATGAAAATTAAAAATACTTAACAAACATATATATCAGGTGCAAAACCTATTTCAACTAATACTTGTTACCACCCCCCGTATAAAATGTTATAGTAACTGTCGCTATTTTTGACACACCCTGTATAACAGGTGGCTTATTTTCTATTAACGATCGACTGACTCACATGGCATTCGACTATCTTCAAACCAGCAATCTTTCAGTTTGTTACTCATCATGAAAAAAGTAATACTTTTGAATAAGTAAACCTTACTAGGTTTTACATAAACAGCAATTTTTATGATTTTCCAATATTCAGAACTTCGAAACTGGACATAAATACTAATTTAAACTTGCACGTCTAACTTATAGTAACTTGGACTACAATATCTCGAAAACATTTTCAAAATTGGCTCAGAGCCATTTTCCTATAAATTTGGTGAGGGGTTCTTTCAGAGGTAACATTTTGATGTTTTATACGGTACATACGTACAAGGATGAAAATAATGGTATGAATTATCATGATTTATATTCGCGAATATTTTCAGGCTACTCAATTGTCCTCTTCTTTTGAAATGTCTCTGGATCCGCCCCTGTACTGGAGGCATGGCTGCTGTGATCTTGACCTTGTTCCACGCACTACACAAATGGAGAGATGAGAGTATTTCTATTTATTTATGAAATAGGTATATAGACAAAATGGGAGTTGAATGATCAATAAAATTGTTGAAATATCAAAAAGCTATGAGTTACTTACATTTCGATGGTGTTTTAGTAGAACTAAATCAAATATGTCTTCTTAATAACAACTGTGGCCACGATTGTTGTTTTCATGTTTTAGTGAGTAACAATGTTGCCAGATTTCGAAATTACAAAGTTCAATGAGATTGTTTGAAGGTGAAGAAGCTATACCAAAATTCTTGGTGAATGTGTTACCCAGGGACGGATCGGCCTATCGGGAGTTCGGAAGAATTCCCGAAGGGCCAGTTGGTCCTGGGCCGGTAAGGGTTATAAACAATGATCTGAGATCAGTCAGGGCCGGTTGCTGGTAATTTTCCGGGCCGGTAAAGTGCATCCCATCCGTCCCTAGTGTTACCGAAGCCAATTGCAACGTGGACCGTGGACTAATGACAGGTAACAGTTGACGAAATACCATTAAATTAATAACAAACTTGATTTGTTGTTTTTTTTTGTTCTTTTTGCTACCAGATCGCAGCATTTTCCACTGAGATAATCCGGAAAAACCTCTGGAAATAGATTTTTTTTCAATGCATAATTTTGATAAATCTAAATCTGAATAATCTTATATAGATAATAAACTGTACAGTAACTGTGCGCAAGATGGTTTCTGTCCTATGTAGTTTTATCAAAATCGCGTTATAAACAATATAGGAGATTTCAAAATGCGCCGATTTGAGGGAAATCGTCGTATTTAAATTCTGTAAACTGCACATGAAAGTAGAGATAAATAGTATATTGTATACTATCGGCGTTAAAGGGGCATTTTTCAGGCCGAAAGAATATATGGACAGGCGAGGCTCAGCCGAGCCACTTCTTGAGACCTGAAAATGCAATTAAGTGTCGCGGTTTACAGATAATTTTTTATACTACACAAACATTAAATATGATGACTTACGATTAAATTAATTTGCAGACATTGGCAACTGCTAACAATTAACTTTTATACAGACGTTTAATGGCGTCGCCACCTAGCGTGAAAATGTAAAATTTATTTTCTCGGCTAGACATGCTACACGTGCACATTTGTAATACTTCGTTTTTATATTAATAAAAGTCATCAGATATTGAAAAGGGGAACATTCTCCATGAAAATTCAAAAATTAAAAATGTGATTTATTTGTAATATCTAACAGAAAACAACTACTTCCCCGGCACAAGCCACGCTGGATATTGAACTACATCTGATAGATTGTGAAAAGACTCTAACTGAAAAGAAAAGAAAAATCTGAAAGTGAAAATTTGCATTTTCATTGAGATAGTTGATTTTTTAATTTTTTTCTAGTTTTCATTGAAAATATCATTAAATAAATTAGATAGGGAGAATGTTATTAAAAAATATCACTCACAGAAATCGTTCATTTCAAGTAGTTGTTTTCTGTTAGTTATTTTAAATAAATCACTTTTTTCATTTTTGAATTTTCATGGAGAATGTTACCCTTTTCGACGTGAATACCTCCCAAGAGGTTATCTTGAATGATGGAAAATAGCGACTTAAGTTTGTCTTTCAGCCGCAGATGATTCCACAACAGATTTTATGAATATCCTAATAAAATCATCAGATATGTTTAGTACGCTACTGTACACATGCTGCCTCATGAACATTCGAAAAAACTAGTTTCAAATTTGTAAATACCAAAGAAAAATTACCCGTCTTACGAGTTTTATAGAGGTCACGGTCCATGTTTGGAATAATACAACAAACAACTCAACTATTCATAGTTTCCAATAGTTTGTGGTTTTTCTCATAGCGAAAATAGGTATACTGAATTCATCTGTCGCGGAAAATATCAATGGTTATTTTGATATTTGTTTGAAAATATGAAAAAGATGTTTATAAAATCAGTTCTGGAATCATCTGCAGGTGAAAGTCGGTGAAAGACAAACTCTAGACGCTATTTTCCATTTTTGAAGATAACCTCTTGGGAGGTATTCATGTTAAAAAAAAATATATATTTTTTATAATATCTAACAGAAAACAAGTACTTTCCCGGCTAAAGTTGGACATTGAACTACATCTGATAGATATTGTGAAAGACTCTAACTGAAAAGATAAAAATCTGAAAGTGAAAATTCGCATTTTCATTCACATAGTTTTGTATTTGGAGAAAAGGGTACTATTTCATTTGTTTGATATTCTCCGGCCAAAATTCTTGAAATCAAAAGTTATGTTCATTCATGCAGGGTTGTCACCCCACCCCTATTAATTTTTGAACGCTTCGGAACACTTGGCCTTACATGCTATTTGAAAGAATTTTTTTTTAAATGGTGGACATTTTTTTTGTCTCCAAGAAGTATTATATGAACTCCCATTACCAAAAAAACAATGAAAAACTTCAAAACTTCAAAAGTTAATAGGGTGGTTATTTTATGGACAGACTGTATGTGTATATGTGTATGTTTATTTTCCTTCGGTATGATAGATTTATTGAAGTTAGTTGAGTACGTTGTATCTCAGAAAAAAGAAAATGAGTCAGCAAAATATGTAATTATCTGACGGTCTATCAAGGAACGCCTTGAATAAACTATGCCTTACACATCAACACCTTGTAATAATAATAGTAGGGAAAAAACATATTTTTTCTCCACATTAGTAAAAGGAAAAATAACAAGGGAATCAATAGCAGGTAAGAAATACAGGCTGTTCCATTAAAAAAAATTCATCTGCTTTTATGAACCACCTTGTACAGTTGAGTATATTTCTGAAATGATCAGCTCCAGAAACTGAAATGGTCTACCCAACGTTTTCTGTATATATGTCTATGTAACCTAGGTATATGTCTCGGTAACCTTGGACACCAAAATATTGCCGTTGAACAGTAAACAACCTTCATCGTTTTTGCTTCAACTTATGTTTCAACTAGCCATAAACAATTATTGAACATTGTAATTTCGAAGTCTGGCAACATCGGTACTCAACTGAACATCGAAGACATTGTGTTCATTATTATATGGTGGAGTCATTTTTTATTAAGTTCTACCCACTAAAACACTATCGAAATGTAAGTAATTAGTTTTTATTAATATTTCGTATACCATTTCGATGTATTCGCAGCTTAGTTGGGATTGGGATCTATATAAGAATAAATTCTCATATAATATAAAATTAGTATATTTTTAAAAACGAGCTTTATTTATTAGCTATTGAATTAAAAAAATAAAAATAATATTTAGATAGCGTATGAAAAAAAAAAAAAAATAATAAAAAATTCTTGAGAACTTGATGTGTGATTTCAAAAGTGTGAGCTCTATGCCCCAATGGATGATTCCAGTGCCCCTTACCAGTGTTGCCACAACCAATTTTCTGGTGAAGTCTACTGATATTCTCTAGGCCTTTTCTAATATGATTCAAGTATGAAATGGATACAGACTGTATCCATACAGTTCTTTATTTTAAAGATTCCCAGCAGTTTCCTGGTATATGAATCAAAGTTTTTTTGATGATATGGACAAAACTGAAAAAAATCTAGGGTATTTTACTTTTGTAGGTATGTTTTTTAATTTGACAGGATTTTAACAACCTACCAAAATATGATGTATATGCGTGTGGTAGAAGTCCATAGTGTCTCGAAGTGGAGTGGTATAGATTTAAGATGCAGTAAAACTCAAAGTCATCTCCACAATTTAATATAACAACCAGATGTTGTATTGGTGGAACTATCAAAAAATATTGATCAGTTCAATTGTATCGTAGTAGTACATGTTTCGAACCTATATAGGTTCATCATCAGCTAAGTATAAATTATGGAGAGAAAATTGTTGAATTGAATGAAACTTTAATGAATTAAATTGGAAATGTGTCACCACATGTTCCCGCTAGGGGTTATGTGAGCACAGAAAACATGTGTTTTATTGAAGAAAAATTAAAAATTAAATTATTAAACATTTCAAAAAAGGAGGAAACATCCGCCTCCCTTATTAATGTTTCCCGTTCCAAAAATGGGGTAGAGGTTTCAAGCCTCCTCCTTTTTTGAAATGTTAAATAATTTAATTTTTAATTTTTCTTCAATAAAACACATGTTTTCTGTCCTCACATAACCCCTAGTGGGAACATGTGGTGACACTTTTCCAATTTAATTCATTAAAGTTTCAATTCAACAATTTTCTCTCCATAATTTATACTTAGCTGATGATGAACCTATATAGGTTCGAAACATGTACTACTACGATACAATTGAATTGATCAATATTTTCTGATAGTTCTACCAATACAACATCTGGTTGTTATATTAAATTGTGGAGATGACTTTGAGTTTTACTGCATCTTAAATGATGTATATGTATATGTGAGCTTCGATCGCAGCTTTAAATATTCTTGAATTTCCAATAGAATTTCTCACAAACGAACAGACTGTTTTTTGTTTTCTTCTCCTCAGAGTTGGCCTTGATATGAATTTGAAAGACAGAAGAGGTCCCTAATTTGACCCCCGTGTCCACGTTGAATGAAGCTGAATCGTTATCTTCCTATCTCACATACATATTTCTGAAATTGATGTGGAAAATCACCCATGTGTGAAATTTACCTTGCACACCTTTGAAATTTTTCATGGAATAAAAAGCCCTTAATGAATCGAAAAAAGTGCAGCTAAAATGTTTCGTTGTAAATACTATTAAAATATTAAAAACTCTCAACATTTCCAAACAATGCATATGGCGGATTCTAAGAATTCAAAATTAATTAACTATGTCGGTTTCATGTTTCAATTCTCCTTTTATGTACAAGAGGTTGTAAATACACGTGAATGTTTCTTGTATCTGTTTAGACGCAACAATTCAAATTATCTAGCTGAATATTGACAACAAACATAATAGTTGCATTAGAATTATTTGATTTGGAAAAACAAACACATTCATTATAAATACATCCATGAAAAAAATGGTAAACAAATTCTGGCGCTGCTACATGATCCTTATTATTGTTTTCCTAAGATGTTAAGTTAAAAAATATATGGTGTTTTTTCTATAAAAAATTGGTCGATAATCTGTTTGGTTTCCGAGATTTTGGCGCTTCTTTTTTTAACATAAATTGAACATTTTTTCAAGTAGCAACTGTTTTCTCATTTGCTTTTGAAGTAATGGAAAAACTGTATTCAAACAAAAAAGAAAGTACAATTTTTCCAATTTCTGTAATTTTTCCACTCCGAGTTGGAAAAAATGTTATAGAAATATCGAAGGGGCTTCTAGTGCGAAGTCGATCCCGTTTATATTTTTTCATTACTTCCATTAGTACGGTCAATATTTCTATTTTCCGTTTTTTTTTCGACATATTTCTCGGACTATTGATATGAGGAAAAAAATGCATTGACATTTTTTTGTAGATTTTTCAATGACGAATTGAAAAGGACCTTTGTAAAATTTTAAAATCTGCAACCGTTTACGACATATTCGGAAATATCCCATCGACATAAAAAAAAAGAAAATTTTACTTTTGACTTTTTGTAGTACTAATTGATTAAAATTGAATTGTTCGTACACTCCGATATCTCGTTTATTTTTTGTAGGTTATAAGCGATCAAAAAAGTTTTCATGTTGAATTTAAAAATTTGCAGCGGTTTCCATTTTTCGATGGATTTTTCGTAAAACGGTTTGTTAGAGATTTGTTCGTTCGTTCAAGCTCTACTGATTGCATATTTGAAATCTTGATTTCCTTTATCGGTTTAGCCACAATAGCTACTCAAAAAAAATTACAGCCAGCTAATTTTTTTTTCATTCTTTGAAGTATTTTTTTTTTCTACTTGAATAGGGTGTTGCAACTGCTCAACTCACCCACAGAGCCGCAGCTGAGGTTCACGAGGCTTGATTACACAACTCTCTGAAGCATTTCACAAGTGATTGCCACGTAATTATTATTGAAGGATAAAGTCAAATATATAAAAATCTACATTGTTTGCCTACATTTTGAAAATAACCTCCTCTTTCTCGAATCCATTGAGGTCGTCAAACAACAAATTCATTATCACTGTCTTCTTCAAATGCAAGAACATACACACACTCGTTGAAATGCCATTTTAACAAAATCACTACCAAATATTGTATCATTAATCGCACTTGAAGGTTTATTCATCTTAACATGGGCGACTTATCCACATTTGCTGTCAAACGATTTATTCTTGGATTAAAAAGTGTTAAAACGATAAATTACATCATAGGCAAATCAATTTAGCATTTAAAGTAAAAAATGGGAAAGAGACAGCAAAACAATATAATTTTTCACAAAAGTTGTAATTTAGTACTCAATGGAACTGTGAAAATTTGCCACCTCGTACAACGTCTATTATATTGTTGAATGTGAATAATCACGAGGAGGAAACTTATACAGTTTTATTGAGAACTAAAACACAACTTTTGTGAAAGTTTTCTTCGTTTTGAAACTTTTTCCCTAGTTTTGCTAAAGTGATTTTCCTATATTGGTAATCTCGGATCATACTGAGGAAAGTAACTGAAATTGAAGCTTTTGCTGAAACCGGCCTCAAGGATCAGATGCTCTTCGATCTGCGTTTCACTTTTGATAACTGTAGCTTCAACAAATACATGCAACCGAGAGTTATATACTAGTATTTTTTGTACTTTTAAATAAAATTTAAGCCTTTACCCATCCCAAAAAAAAAAAATTAAAGCCTTTACCCCCTCCCAAAAAAAATTAGCGACGCCCTTGAATCGAGTATAAGTTTTTATCCACAATCACCTTATAATTGAAGTTTTATCCACACTTATGAACCGTATAAAGTACCACTTTATCCACTAGTGGAATAATGCAATTACTTTATTCCTCTAGTGGAATAATGAAAAATACAATCTTGAATATCAATCAAATTTTACTTATTTATTATTAATATTAACATTAACATTTATATTAATAGACATTTCGTTCTTCGTTTTATCATAATTTTTGTATGTTATTTCAATGATTTTTGAGGAGGTGACAGCCGCTGTTAGAGCAAAACGTCAAATCATTTTGTGATGAAAAATTTTCGCGATTCTGATTCTAAATGAGAGCTTCGCTCTCGCGTTTAAAAATTCTTGCGCAAATAAAATGATATCTAAAACACTTATACAATAAATAACTATTCAACTTTTCTCATAATGAACTTTTTCACTTTCAGGAGATACAACAATTCAACTTTAACTGATGATCAGAAGTTATTCTATGAGATAAATGGATATATATTGATCAAAAATAATGTTGATCTGGAACTTGTGGATAAATTACGGTAAGATATTGTTTCGTTTAGAATCGGTAGACTTTTAAATACTTTCACTCGTTTAATGTTGAGAAATCAGTTATTCGTTGACTCCTTTTTCATTCTAAAACTTTTCAAAAATAAATAATAAGGGTCATCCACTGTTAATAATAATATGACCTTTTATTGTACAAAACGTGCAAGCATCACACATGATGCCAATTTGACAACCGAAACTTTTCATTCTTATCGGATCATTCATTGATAGTATCGTTCTAGAATATAAATACGAGTCTGTTTTTGTAGCTTACACTAAAATCAAAAACTGTTATATTCTCCATTAGTATTTTGAGTTGCTGTTATTCAATTAAAAAAATAAAATAAAAATACATGGCTTCATTTTGCAAGCGTTTTCTGCAAGTGTGACACACAACTGTTTTTCACCTACAAAAAAAAACAAAAATATAATAAATTATACATGAAAAAAAAAAAAATATTACTTTCTATTCCTCAACATGCGCACTTACCAACTAAGCTATACTACCTACTTTCAAAATTTAAATTTGCGAATGACATATTGAAGAAACTGAGATAGTGTAACAATTCAACGTTCTACAGTAGAACGTTGAAGTGTTTCGGAATCATCTTCATTCATCAAATAATAATCAATATGTCATCAATGTAGAATACAATAGTCGTAGAGAAATCAGTTTATCATAATTTATTGATTTATCTTCATCATAACATATTCAGATTCATCTGCTTCCATGAAAAACTTAATTGTCCTTGAGAAAATGCTTTGGACTTTTTGGACAGGTAATTTACAGAATTTCGTTTAAAAAATGCTTGAACTTTATAGAAATTATCATAATTAAAATCTATGTGAAACAACAAAGTACACAAGTGACAGTCAAAGGTGTCTAGATAGTGAATATGGTGATGTCAATTTTTTTTACGGCCACATAGAAAATAACGTATTTCGCACTGTATAGTCCCACGGAAAAGGCTTATATCCACAAACGCGTGAAATATTTTCCGCACAGGGACGGACGGAAAGTAAATTTCCGTACGCTTGGTTTTCAAATCGTAAATCAAGTTATACGCAACTAAGAAATAAAAAAAATATTCTTTACATTTACCAGATATTGAATAAAAACAATTCGGAACATAAAAAATCATCTAATTTCCCAAAAATTTCATGATAATTGCGTTATAAATTATTTGATTTCATTCAATTTTAAGATGCATTAATTTTAATGAAATTACCCTAACTGCTATGATCAGTTATCGAATTTACAACAATTAATTCATATTTAAATTTCAGCCAAAGGTTCATTGACATATGTGAGAGAAAAACCGACGTTTATAGTGTGAAAGTTTTCACAGATCCCGTTCTGAAAAAGAGAGGAATAACTGGGCAGTATGCAGTAAATAAAGTAAGTTTTCATTGTACTCACTGCTGCTTGCAAATTCATTTATCAATCATCCAAAATGTAGCTCGCAGTACAGCGTTCATTTTGTCAATTATCATCATAATTAGCCTCTCTTATTATTTGGGGGTATTTCCGTCCAACTGGAAAAGTGCAAGGGTACAACCAGTCCCCAAAAAAGGGAAAAAGACCCAACACCCAACCCAGCAACTGCAGACCTATCGCACTTCTATCTGTTATTTCGAAGGTCAAGGAGAAAGCTATCAATATCGAACTCATGAAATATCTAGAACGCTCAGGATTATCAATTATCGACAATATGGTTTCAGGCATCAGAGATCAACCGGTGACCTCTTGCTTATGTCTCACATATTTTGCAGCAATCTCTGGCCGTTGCACTAGATATTTCCAAGGCATTTGATCGCATTTTGCACCAAGGAATCCCAGCCAAACTTTCATCTTGTGGCTTGCCTCCCCAGTTGTGTTCCTTGTTATCTCTGTCTTTCAGAGCGATTCATGTGATTGTCGATAGAGTATCATCCGATATCCTACCAATAAATGCTGATATTTCCAATGACATTTTACGGCTAGAGTGCTTTATTTACACTTTTAGCTGCGGTCAACACAGGTTCACATTCTAAGCACAAGGTTTTTACCCGCATGTTTCTCGGCAATTATCTGCTTATATACAGGGTATCCGTGGACTTCTCCTTTTCCTTTCGGGAATGTATAGATGGGGTCAAAATATCACCAGTACTTCATATAACTTTTTTTCCTAAAATCCTTCGTTACCAAGTTACGGGCCCTCGAAGTTACAAAATTGAAAATGTTTTTCTTTGATAACTTTTCAAGAGAATATTCAAAATCAACCAAATTTTGGTGATTGACTAAACAAATTAATACCTTCGATGAGCTTTCATGTAGGAGTCAGTTGTTTTGCTACAAAGTCAGGAACAGACTGCCCCCTATGGTCTACACCCCAAAACTTCAAAGTGACTGGGATTTTTCAATATTTTTCAACAAAACAAGGTTGCCTGGACAATTTTCTGAATAAAAGTACTTATGGAAAGTCGATCAGAGCGACGACATCCAACCTGAGATATCTACTATTATTCGAAAAGATGTATTTATTGACAATAAAAATAATAGTCAAAATGTTCATAACGAATTTTTATAATGCAAACACTTTTACCTAACAAAACTCATGGCGTAAATATCAATCCTCAAGAGCAAACAGAAATGAAAAATCTCCTACAAAAATTGCTCGATATGACATCCTCCTCTCTCAATTTCCTTAGTCTAAGGAGACACCCCCATTTTTTAATACTACCCTGCGGACTCGTTGTATTTTCAGCTTTGGGATTGCAATTCATTCATATTCCAAAAAATTATCGGTAATAATCATACCACTTATTATATTTTCCCTGATAATACACTTTCATTTCGGTGTTGGAAATTAATCATTGTTATTAGTGAACCAAGAGTCTTAGTTGGCCAGATGAATATTTGATATTTTACAAGTTTCAAGATATCCTCTATGATGACGTCTTTTGGGAATATGCGAGTTGCAAAGCAGTTGTGGACATTGTGGAACGAATAATAGGACCAAATATAACTGGGATAAATTCCATGGTCATCAACAAACCTCCAGACTCCGACCCCGATGTTTCCAAGCACCCCCTACATCAGGTAGTTTATATTTGTATATTTTATACTTATACAGATTGTCGAAAGTGAACATATTGATCGTATACAATAACATTTGTAATCAAAAACAACAAATCGAAGTCAGTAGCTATTAATATACAGGGTGTTAATTACGTACGTTGACAAACTTCGAAGGGTGATTCTTTGAAAGTTTTCAGGACGGAAAATTGAAATAAACATATCTCCCAAACGGCGTGGTTTTCGAGATACAGGGTGATGAAAATACATTTTTTTCAAGACTTTTTGGAGTAAACTTCGACATTTTCGACAATAATCAGTTCAACTTAGGCAAGTACAATCAATTCAATAGTACGCACGATACAAAATAATTCATATCTTAAATGATTCACGGGGTCCTCCTTTTTTTAGAGTGAAGACTTGTTCAACCCTTCTGTCACCAGTGAGAGATTGTGAGAGAAGAATAATCAATGATGTTTCATCATCATTTTGTTTTCTTCATTTACTTGTACGGTTCAGATGCTATAACGAAAATAATAATGCAAACAATTTCCAGTAAAAATTTGAAAATGAAACATTCCCAATTATTGTAAATTGAAAGGAATATTTTTTCAGAATTAGAAAAATCTACGATGAATAAAAATTATAAAATAAAAAATATAAAGACAAACTTTTATACAAATACACTGAAAATGAAAAAAATTATTTCTTTCATTGTTTGATGTGGGTTATTCTGTGAGTAACAAATTCAAAAGCTTCCGTGGATACAAAATAGATATTGTTGTACAGGAAGATATTTAATATAATACCCACAGAAAAGTAGGACCCTGTGAATTATTCAAGTAATGAAATATTTGGTATCGTGTGCAATTTTGAATTGTACTCGCCCAATTCGAACTGATTATTGTCGAAAATGTCGAAGTAACTCCAAAAAATATTGTTTCTCGGAAATCAAGCCGTTTAGGACTTTAGGATATCATTTCCCGAAGTTTGTCAACGTACTTAATCAACGGCATGTATATAACGAGATTATTATGTGATTTATAATAATTCTGGACGTTGCCAGCCGATGAGGAGCTTTGCGCCGAGTCGCCTGCGCAACTTCCGAGATTTATTTAAATTGCATAATAATCAAGTTACATCCAAAGCTTTAGCGCATCATTGACAACGATGATGTGAAAATGAAATCAACAGTAATTCTCACGTTACTGTCATTCTAGCGTGCCATTTGGTATCTAGGGTATAAAGTAACTGAAGTATTATATTCTAACTAATGCATTATGTATTGTTATGATGTTATGTCAATAATTTGTCATGAGGATTTAACTTAAAGAGAGCTTAATATTTAATGATATGTTAAATTATATTATGAAACCTGTTTTATAAACGTCGTTATAGTTTTGATTTTTATTTGAATATATGAACAGGATTTTCATGAAATCAGTTATGGAATTATCCGCAGCTGAAAGACAAACTTTAGTCGCTTTTTCCATCGTTCTTGGAAGGTATTCATGTTGAAAAGGGAAACATAAATAAATTATTAATGAAAACTGGATAATGAAAATATCTACTATCTGAATGAAAATGAAAAATATATACAGCGTGATTTACGTAGGCCGTGCATTAGAAGTTTTTTAACTTGCAGTTGGACTAGAAACTTGAAATTTGGTATGCTGTCATAATTGATCATGTGCGTTCTACCTCAAATGTTTTCAGTCCTACAACTATACAGGGTATGCCAAAAGTCGGTACCAACTTTCTTATTTTAAATGGAAACCTAATATTTTTTTGTCATGGTTCGATTGGCCTTCTGATTATGACTTCAGACAACCTAAGTTATGTTTACTTATCTATCACAGTTTTTGAGATATGTCCATTTTTCTGAAAAAAATTACGGCTGTAGTAGTTTACGAAAACACGTGTAGCCCGCAAACCGTTCAAAATTAGGAAACCAAATTTATGGAGCAGTTAGCTGGTAGTCCAGGCTAACACCTGATGTCCCATCGACGGTCCCATTTTGTACCATATGGGCGCAGGCGATTTTTGAATGTCGCAATATAAAATTGACAAAAACTCAATTTTTTCAAATGGCAACCATTCGAAAGAAAATTGAATTTTAGGATGAGTTATTTCAGCATTCCCTATACCCAAGTTCCACCTCTATCGAGTTATTCAATAAAAATCAAGAAATGCCTTATCCTGTCGAATGCTTTTGTGTTTATTCAAGTATGCCATGAAAACAAAAAACAACTGTAAACAAGAAGGTGCTATTCTGTCAAAGTAAAAACGAGTCGTGCTAATTCTTAAATAAAGTTGATTGGAATATGGAAAATTATACAAACGAAGTTGTGTTTGACTTGTTTGTTATCCACGGCATGTGTCAAAAAATTGTGCAGCGAACTGTCCGAGAGTTTAATTTGAAATATCCAAACTTACCGAGGATGACACGGGGCAAGTTCTCACGATTGGAAACCAATTTTATACATTTTGGGAAGGTGGCTAGACCCGTTACGAGAGTCAAACCACTAACTGGCAATGACGATAATCAAATTACCATTCTCGGATATTTTCAAGCATATCCTCAAGCCTCAATACGAACGGCGTCTTTGGAATTGGGATTTTCATACTCTGCAATACAAACCATTTTACACCGCCATAAGCTACATCCTTTCAAATTTATACGATTGCAAAAATTACACCCAGGCGAGGACTTATTACTCAAAATACAAGAGCACGCCGGATTCTTAGACAACATAATTTGGACTGATGAGGCAAAGTTTTGTCAGCAGGGAGTTTACAATAGGCGCAATCGACATTTTTGGGCTTCTGAAAATCCACATATGGTGTTCGAAGTTGAAAATCAAGTACAATTTCGAATAAATGTGTTTTGTTTGGTAATGAACCAAGAGGTACGCTACTTTATGTACGATGAAAATCTGAATAGTGACAGATATGTAGAAATTCTTCAAAACGTAATAGAAACATTTCTTGACAATTTGCCACTGGCTAGAGCTGCACGTTCATGGTACCAGATGGATGGGGCACCACCGCACAATACACGAACTGTGTTTACCACATTGACATCCATGTTCGAGGACCGTTGGTGGGGAAATCGAAGATCCTTTCTCTGACCTGCAAGATCTCCAGATCTTACCCCTTTAGATTTTTATATTTGGGGTAGGGTAAAAGATTTGGTCTATTCTTCACCAGTTCACAATATAGATGAGTTGAGACTTAGAATAATACAGACTTTTGACAGTCTCGATCCCAACGAAGTCAGACGTGCTACGCAATCTATTGAAAGTAGAATAATAGAATGTTTGAACAACAATGGTGGTCATATTGCACATTTACGCTAGAGTTCTGTCAATATTGTTCAATATTTTTGATTAAATTATTATTTCTTTTGTTTCCATGGCATACACAAATAATCATTCAGCAAGATAAGGCATTTCTTGATTTTTATTGAATAACTCGATAGAGGTTGAACTTGGGTATAGGGAATGCTGAAATAACTCATTCTAAAATTCAATTTTCTTAATTCTTCGTAATTTTTTTCAGAAAAATGGACATATCTCAAAAACTGTGATAGATAAGTAAACATAACTTAGGTTGTCTGAAGTCATAATCAGAAGGCCAATCGAACCGTGACAAAAAAATATTAGGTTTCCATTTAAAATAAGAAAGTTGGTACCGACTTTTGGCATACCCTGTATAGTTGTAGGACTGAAAACATTTGAGGTAGAACGCACATGATCAATTATGACAGCATACCAAATTTCAAGTTTCTAGTCCAACTGCAAGTTAAAAAACTTCTAATGCACGGCCTACGTAAATCACACTGTATATTTTGTGTACCTGCCCAGAAAAATGTTCATTCTCCAATTCTCCATACTGTGATGTATAGGTCTATCATTCACGGGCTTCTGGACTATAAAGAGTGGACGTAACTATATGCTTGGTATAGAACGGGCCGTTTCAACAAACTCACAAGCAATGAATATCTAAATACGAATACTGATTTTTTTCGATTTCTTCTAGTTCCCACAACAGAAAAAGTCTGTGATCTTCAGAGAATGTCGTGAAAACCAACTAAAAGTATAGAATTGATGTTTCTCTCAAAAATGAGTAGATTGAGCGTCTCTGAGTTATTTGTTAAACATTTTGTTAAAATTTGTTATAACGAATCTCCAAGGTTTTCAGAGAAAACCCCTCAAAAGCAGAGCCTGTCTGAGCAAGGGAGACCCGGGACATACAGCTTAAAAAGTGAATTTCCAACTACTGTAGCTCCGTGATGGCGATGGGGATCGAACCCGAGCCACCTGGGTGAGAGCAAACGTTCTTAACACCTCGACCACTATATTTCGTAAATACTCTGCAAATATGAGTGACCTCCTTTAAGTCGCGTGACATTACACACTAGAGCGCCGCGTGTAATGAAATTATTCCAAGCGCAACTTCAAAGTCTCATGACTATTAAATTTCCAGAGATATTGTAATGATTCTTTCATATTTTTGTTTCATTTTACTTATTATTGTTTATTGTTATTGTATAACTATATGGTACTTCAGTATCTTAGACCAATTCCTTCATATCTTATATTTAAATATCGAAATTCAACAAATTGTATTGTTCCAGGATTTACATTACTTTCCCTGTCGTCCCGCAGATAAAATCGTAGCATCTTGGACAGCCATGGAAAGAGTCGACGAGAGAAACGGATGCTTGTATGTTGTTCCAGAATCCCACAAAGATGCACTGTATAAGCACGGCTACTCAGAGGTATGCATTGATTCTAACATTATTTTGTAACATTTCAATACGGCATTTTCAAGTCAAAGAACGGCAGAGGTGGATTATACCATGGAATTCAAGGAATGGACCATCTTCCGAAAGTTCACGTCGTCATGGAAAAGGGAGACACCCTTTTTTTTCATCCCTTGTTGTTGCATGGATCAGGACCCAACTTCACGAAGGTATGGAAAATATTTGGATTCATTGTTTAATACACTATGTTATGTCTTTCTTAATATCACCCAATAGGAATCCCGTTACTTCATTGTTTCGAAGTATGTATTCCTTGTTGTTGAAGGAGATTTTTAATCAAAACATTGATTGGCTTCTGTGTTTTTTGTCAATAATAATAATACTTTTATACAGTTGGACTTTTGGATCTTTACCCATGCGTTATCAATTTATGATCAAAGAAATCACACATTTTCAATGTAAAATCACTTTCTGTCAACCGCTATCAGAAAAAAGCAAAGGAAAAAATAAATAAATCTCGACTTATTTCATAATATATAATAACGATGACGCATGGGTAAAGATCCAAAAATTGAACTGTAAGTGTCCTTTTTCTTTCCATAAACATTGCGTCTTGACTTTTTTTCGTCAGACGGCAAATGCCATCTTCAATACTTAGGAAATGAACTATTTTCGCATATTTTTTGCAATCTCCATGTTTCATGGAATTGCAATATTTTAGTTTATCAATGTAACATGGAACCTCACATTTTTCGAGTAATTAAAGTTTAAATTTTGATAAATAGCTCAAAATTTTACATGATGATCAAAATAAAAATTTTTGAATTCGAGTTTTGATAATTGAACTCTGGAACATTTAAGTTTTTTTGCGTCTACCTTCTTCTCTTTTAGTTGAATTATCTGCTGGTACTGTTGCCATAGTATCTGAGTTTTCAATTTCGGGATACCCATCAAAAAATATAGGGCTGCTCGCTGTGTAATGTTTTTGTACATAGCGCAAATATTTTTCATTATCTTTTCCTACGTTTAATTTTTCTGCCAAATTACTTTGTGCAGTAAAAAGCCACCGTCCACAAAGTATGCACGATACCGGCAGAATGCATTGGTCCATTCTTATTTATAAATAAATCGTAGTATATTTCAATTTGCAATTTTTGGATTCATCAATGTGACGAGAAAACTAACATTTTTCGAGTAATTAAAGTGTACATTTCAAGAAATAGCTCAACATTTTACATAATAATAAAAGTTTTTGGTCTACTTCGAGTTTTTCCTTATTTTTGCATTTCCTGAGGAAACTTGCCGTAGCAATATATATATTGTTTTTATACCATCACAAAGTAGAGATTTCGACGAACAGAAAGCAAACCGATTTTTTTCAAAACGAAGATATTTTGACGGGAGAATTTTCTATTGAAAATCAGGGTGCTTTTTCGATATTAAATCAAAATAAGGAGAAACAATAAATATTTTGAGTCCAAAAATTACAGTGTGTTTGGGACATGAAAAGGTAAGTTTGCATCTGATTTCGTGGGAAATTAAAATGAAAAACTCGTAGTTTTGCCTGAAATCGTGATAAACTGTTTTCCACCCTAAAATCTCCCCCCGCCCCCTTCTCGACCTAAAATCACTCGTAAATAATTTTTCCTTTTTTTGTTGTTATATTTTTTTATGGGTATCATCCTTTTCTATTTTTTTTTTAATTTCTACCATTTTCGAGGGCTGCGGCTTTGTCCTATTAGTTTACTCAACTTGTGTAGAATTTTGGGAGTAGTCCTGCTGCTTTTACTGAAACACATGAATCATATTACGTTTTCCAGGGTTTCAGAAAGGCAATATCGTGCCATTATGCTGACTCGAATTGTACTATAATTGATCCTGCAAAAACAACCCAAGGGAATGTGGCAAAAGAAATAGAAGATTTAATAGAGAAGAAAACAGGCCAACGTATGAGTTATATGGTACGTAAGAAGTCCAGATTTCAGACGTTTATCCCAACTTTTTAAACGAAATTATTCAATTCAAAGATGTGAAACTTTTTCTTCACAGAATCTTTTCATAATCCAGTATTTTAGCACCACCAAACTTGGTATGCTGGTAGTTGGAACCATGATAAATACAAAAAAAATTGTTTACCAAAATTCCAGGGGTGGAACATTTTTTTTTTCGTTTAAAAATATATAAATAGATTCTTTCTGTAATCTTGGAAAGTATATGATTTATCGAAAAAACAACTCAACAGGGTCAAGAACAATTAAATTTTCCACGAAAATTGTTCCTAGTCATTTCTTATGAAATGCTTTCGTTTTCTCAGAAAACGTGATTGAACGCCGACATTAAATTTCAACTTCACGCTGACCGCCGCTGAAAGTTCTGGCGAAGCCGAATATTTGATTGGTCATAACTCTGCTAAAAATGATCGGAGAAGGAAAAGGAAAAGTTTATATCGTTTCTGAAGACTCCTACCTTCTCATGCAAATATAATATGCGAGTATTTGTGTACCTGAAATATGTTTTGTCGCACTTCCAAAATCATTGATACTTCAGCAAATATGGAATTATTATACTGAAGCAGCAACCCATACCCTCTTTGGACTATATGCAACAATTTTAAAGTAGTGTGACAGGTTCCACATATACATGCCAAAAAAAAACTTTGTTTTACTCCTGCCTCACTTTCAACTTACCCATAAAATCGGCATTCTCTTCACTAAATGTTGAAAATAATCGCTTATTCATATCCTGCATATATATATTTAATAACAATATTGGGAAGTGCAAACCTGAAGCTTGAAATCGTATACTTCATTTTTTATGTAGGATATGTATGAACGATTTTTTTCAACATTTACTGAAGAAATTGCCGGGATTATGAGTGAGTTGAAAACTGAGGCAGGAGAAAAATCCAGTTTTTTCTTTGGCATGTATAAGTGAGACTTGTCTCACTAGCCTTAAATCGTTGCATATGGTCCAAAGAGGGTACTGATTCCTGCTCCAGTGTAATTATTTCATATCAACTAAAATATCCATGACTTTCGGATCCTCCGTAAATATCGTAGAAGGGTTATGTGAAGTGGAACAAAACACATTTTAGGATTATGGAATTTTAAGGTAGTGAAATTAACTACAATATTGATTTCACACATTTTTTTACCTGCAACTGTTTGGAGTAAACAAATTTTCAATTTTGGAAATCAGCACGGTTCGCCACACATATATAGATATGGTAATGATTTTAGTATACATTTTTTAGGAGATTTTTCAGTTCAGAACCAGACTGGTCAGAGGATCCCAAGGAAAACTACAACAATTTGGTAGTCATCTTTAACCTGGAATACTTCAATATCGTGGATTTAATCCATAAGAAATATTTATTATAAATTTAATGAATAAAAGTAATATTCTTGACCAAAATATTCATTAATACATTTCAAAATTACAATTGTTTTACTGCTATTACCGAATATAGATATTTATTCAAGATACCAATCACAGTAAGATTAAAATTATCTACATAGTATTTGCGACTAGTAGAGGTTTTCACGAAAAATCCCCAGCATATAGACCAGGATCCCACACCTATTTTCAAAAAATAATAACAACAGACTGAATCGATAGTGGTAGCTAATGAACTGCGCAGGCGTCAATCATGTCGATTTGGTGAGTGAAAAAAAATCATTGATAACAGTTATTTTTTTAGTTGAGCCTCGAGATAATTCGCCAAAGTACTCGAAAAAACTTTTGTCCTACAAAATGGATGATAGGACTGAAGAGTCCCCCACTCCCAACATGTACCAATGACGTGGTCATTAGAAATCATTAGTAACCAGCTTTTTTTTTTACCGTTGCTTGGTTAATATTTGTATAATTTAATGGTCATATTGTCCTACAAATTGAATGGTAGTTGTTCCCAGTCCTTCGCTCCGAAATCGTCAATTCTATGGTGAAAAAATTATGAGTAACTGCAGGACAATGATAACATATGAAAGATTAGTGTATTCTTCACCTAAATAATACAGTGTCCTACAAAAAAACGGGTATGTATCGCTAGTCCTACAAGAATTATTCAAAGTAACGAATTAAGGGTCAAGTAGCTCAGTGGTTGAGACTGAAGCGTTCAAAACCATTGACTGCTGGTCGGCTAGGTTCGAATCCTCAGCGACTTCAGATTTTTATCTGATGGCCCGAGAAAGTGCTAGGAATCGCACGTTAAAAGGTAAGACCCTCGTTAATCCTTGGCTCGCACAAGTTTCGACTTTTGAGGGCTGCCGTTCGTAAGGGGACGACAGCTGGTTAACGGAATAAACAATTTTAACAATTTTAACAATTTAACAAAAAATAACAAAAATTTTTTTAACAATCAAGCTCTGAGTGGTAATAGAGTAGAGTATTATTAATTATTTGGTATTGATGAAGGACCCCGCACATTTATTACGTAAAATGTTTTTCGGCTAATTTTTCTCAACATTTGATATGTTGTAGATCTTTTTGCGTATTTTCATTAGGCAGTCCGGTTTCCGAGCTACAGGGTGTTGAAAATTCGACTTGTGCTATTTTGGGTATGCATCGATTTGATTCTCGTGCTCTAACTCGAAATTGACTTTCTTAGAAATAACATTTTCTCATCAAATTTTAGATCATAAGTCCCTTCATTTGAATGAAAATAATATCTCACAAAAGGTGTTGTATTACAAGAAACTGTTCACAGAAATAAATCAGTCAAGTCAGTCAAGTCATCCAGAGCGGCATCAGTTGTCTAATGCATCTCACTATCAGATCGGGCACCGCAAGGCATCTGGGCAAATGCAAGATAAGCTCATGCGAGGTTGTATCAAACGCCTTGCGGTAGTCGATCCAGGCCATCGAAAGGTTACGCTTATACTGCACGGAGTCCTGCATTATACATCTGTCAATGAACAGGTTCTCCTTGCAACCAGCGACCCCTTTCTTTGACCCCCTTTGTTCATATATCCGTTCATACACTGGGTCAATTGCGGAGAGTATTCGCATGTATAAGATGCGCGTAAACATCTTATAGCATGCATTCAAGCATGTTATCGGTCTGTAATTCTTTGGATCAGACAAATCTCCGTTTTTGGGGATAAGCACGGTTCGCCCCTCGACAAACCAATCCGGAATCTGCTGCTCCCCATCCAGCCATGAGTTGAAAACTCTTGCCAGATGGTGGTGGGTGCTTGGAATTTTTTTCCACCAATAGTTATTCAACCCATCAGGGCCCGGAGCAGCGAAGTTCTTCGAGCCTTTAATGGCCTGTCGAAATACTTCCGTGTTTATTGGGTTGCGTAGGTCATTGTTCTCAGGCTGACGAAGCCTTCTGCAGAAAGCTTCGAACTGCGCAAGGGCTGGAATATCTACATTGAGAGGTTGCGGAAACTCATAGATGCTCTTCCAGAACGTTTCCACCCGATCAGCGGCCGGCGGGTTATCCACAATATGGGGAGGCTCTAGGAATAAGCGAGAAGGTTTATCGCGGAACTTCATGATTTCCGCTCGCCTCGCTAGTGACTTCTTCGCAGCCACCAGCATTCGTATTCTATCAAGGCAGTGCTGTTTAATGGTATACAGCACGCCTTGATTTAGTGTGTGGTGAGCTCGTCTTAATTTTGCGGCAAGTTGCCGCGCTGCTGGCGTAAAGGGCCTATTGGCCACCACATAGTCCATCACACACTGGATACGAGACGCGTGTTATCTCGCCGACTTGATCTTGTGTATGCGTCGCTCATGCCTTCCAATCAGAGAGGTAGTATCCCTCCTCTCTTCCTGGGACAAAGCCTGCGCGGCGTCATACACGGCAGAGTTAATCTGCCAGATGTCTTCCGAACGAACATCATTAATCTCCACATCCACTCGTGCCAGTTGTTGTGGCTTCAGGCGCTTGGTGTTATGAAGCGGGTTCTGATACCTTCCATGGGTGGTATGATGTGAGCCTCCTCTACAGCCAGAACGACACGTGGCACGTCTGCCACTTACATAGCCTCGTTTCCGGAGATGGGATACTTGACCCCTAAGGTTTTGGAAGGAAAAGGCGTCATGCTCTGGGTGTCTCACGCACCACATAGCATGCATTCTCGCCATGTATCCTCTACGAGCGGGCTCACTGCTCTCGTAGTCATTCATCAGTCTACTCAAAGCGTCCTTGTTTATTGTGGTCGTCATTAGTTGGCAAATCCTCGTTTGCGACCCCACCACCTTGCCTTTGACTATTGATTATTATTATTATTAGGTATAATGATGAGATGCTGCATAGCACTAGGAAGAAACCAATCTTAATAGCTGAATCATGACGGAAATAATTCATTGTAGCGTTACTTCAACATTGTTGGTATCATTATTTGTTTTATTTATTTGTTTATCTTCGGCAAACATCTCGGTCTTTGTTCCAATACTTGAGTGGATACCTTGTTATTTTTCAGAAGATCTTTCTTTCATCACAACACCTGCGAATTTTTAATAAAATCATACAATCAGGTGTCTCTCTGATACTGATATGAAATGAATCGACGTTATCAGATTTTGATAACGAAAAAAAATCATTCAATAGCTCTGATTGCTCGGCAGAATGTGATAAGTGACAATAAGTGTAACTTCAATTTTGGTTGTGTTAGTTATCACGATGATGATTGTCAACAGTAAGTATTGTTGTCTGCATAGCTGCTTTCATTTGTTGGCAGCGATACGAATTTGCGTCCGAATTGAATCAGTTTCAGATTCATCCAGAGGCCATGAGCGCGATCACATTTGGGACGCTTTTTAGGGTAAAATAATCGTGAACTCAATAACGATTTTTTGTATCGATTTTAAACAAGGACAGACTTCTAGAGGACGTTTGTTTCTATGTACCTATGTCTGCGGCAGCACCTCCGGCAACACCTCACGGTGCTTTTCAGTAGTAATATCCCGACAAAATGCTGAATTTTCAAAAAATACTTTCACCTCGGTGTCACGAAATAGACGAAAATAAATTTTAATTATAGTAATGACAATTAAAGTGTAATTTGGTGTTGGAATTGCCATTCAAACTGATGTAGTATGATGTTCTTTATTCAATTGGAGCTATGGTTTGATGGAGTTGGTACTTGAATGTCCTGTTATTTTGATAATTTCATTTTCGGTTGCTCTATTTTGAGACAGTAGGCTCACAGCTGTACTTCTATTTGAATGGTTCGTTATTTTCTTCCCAACTACGTCAAGACATATTCTGCACATATTTTTGTCCACTTGCTCATTTCGTTCCGACCTACTGGAATATTCTTGTACCAAGCACTGTTTTCTGTTTTATTCCAAGCAGGATTCGGAGTCAGAAAAAACCTGTCCGTTTTGATGGATGTGGTACGTTTCGAAATAATCTTCACAAATCCAAATTTTTCGTATTTGGCGTGAGCCATCGGCTGTCAGAAGAACGATGATCACCATGTTTTAGAAAAAAATTGATTATATTCAATTCTTCCAGTAGGCATTCCAACATTGTTCATTTCTTCTTGAAAATGATGGATCAAGCAGTTACATGCTTCGCCTCCACGCAACGCTAATTCTACTGCTGCAACATGATAACATTTTCGCTGAAGGCCGATGGGAGTATTTTCATTCCAAATTTTTACCATATTTTTCAGCTCTTATGGTGTTAATGCCACTGAACTTAATTTGCATTTCACTGGAATTGCTTGTAAAGCCTTTCTTTTTGAGTTTCTTGCACTTCTAGCTTATTGAAAACACACATTTTTGAATGGATCAATAGATCGTTGGTGAAAAGGGGAACATTCTCCATGAAACAACAGAAAACAACTACTTCCCCGGCACAAGCCACGCTGGACATTGAACTACATCTGATAGATATTGTGAAAAGACTCTAACTGAAAAGGAAAGAAAAAATCTGAAAGTGAAAATTCGCATTTTCATTCGGATAACTGATTTTTTTTTAATTCTCTCTAGTTTTAATTGAAAAAATCATTAAATAAATTAGATGTTATTAAAAAAAAATATCACTCACAGAAATCGTTCATTTCATTGAAGCATATATTCATCGAGGTCAATATTATTATTATTAATGTTGACTTGACTTTCGAATAACTAGTCCATCGAAGTAACTTTTCATTTTCTCAGATTTGTATTCAAAATAAATAAACAATCCTTGTGAAGCAACGAATACCTTTTTCTTTCTTTGAACTATGTCAAGAAAATCTCATATTTGCACTATCCACGATTTTCTCCATTCAATCTCCATCATAGTTATCAACAATTCGTTATCTGGATAGATACTCAATTTCACAAAATTCATTAATTATTGTTGTCAACTAGTTTCTGATGGCCAAACAGCCATAGCTACCTTGGATTACCCAGAGTAGATTAGGTCCAATAGTTCCATAGAGGTATATGCTATTATTTTGAATATATTATTCGCCGCGATAGTTTGGAATTTTGATAATACTTATTTAATAGTAAGAATGCTAAGAATATTATTGGTGAAACATTTGTATATCAGATATTTATAGGTTATTAGTTGACAAAGAAAATGAGAACTGGCTTTATGACAGGATTTCGTTATTCGGATGTGTGACTGTTGTTGCATGGAACTGTCGGTTAAAAACAGCCGTTAAAAAAAGTGCACTTTTTTTACGCTTTTCCGTTCAATAATGTAATCGTATGTTGATAGTGAAATATTGTAATACTTTACGCACACAAACAAGTGGACAGTTGTAGAAAAAAGCAATTTACTCAAAGAAATCGCTCATGAAAGTTCCAACATAATGTGCCGTCATTTTATTTTGGATGAATATTTTTGTCCGAAATTTTGCAGTCGTATAGAAAATCAAAAGACAATTCGAATGAGGTATCACTCGACCCCCCATGCCAGTTAAAAAATCTTTCAAAATGGCGCCTGGCCGCCATTTTGAAAGGTTTTTTATTACTGTCAAAAAGTAGGTCATAAACTACCATTTGACCAAAAAAATATTCAAAAGAAAATTCCACTCCGTTCAAAAGTTAACAGGGGGAGGTTACTTTATGGACACACTGTATATCCGTTCGTCAGCTGCGGTGGGTATTCGCATGTACAATATGCGAGAAAACACCTTGAAACACTAAAAATATTGAATATTATTGTTATTATTATTATTATTACTGATCTTGAGTGGGGAACTCTCATCAACAATTTTTTAAAGCACTATGAAATTTCTGTATAATTTCAAATATTCAACGAATATTCTGAGATTTTATCACATATACGAGTTATTTATTGTGTAAGGGTTTAGGCAATGTTTTGTCTACCCAATGATGTTTGAACTTAAGAACACAGTTCGAGTACATAATACGTCGTATCTCCAATCCAATCTGAAGCCCAGATTAATCAAATTTAACGGGAACAAAAAATAAATAAAATGTAAACGTCACAATAAATATTTTTTGAGAGAGCTATGATGTGTCGCGATTGTTGCTAAGGCATTTTTGTAACAGTAGAATGAAGTTCCCCCATTCCACCTGAGAAAAAAATGTTATTTTATATGCTGGATAAATGAGCATTTCTATAAAATGTATGCCACTTGAACAAAAACAAGCTCAAAAATTACACAATTTTCAATATGATATGATATGATATGGAAACTGGAAGTTCGGGTTGAACCGCGTCTAGAATTTGTTGAAATTCGACGTTTCGGCTCCGATTTTGGAGCCATTTTCAAGAAAAAGGATAAAATGATTGAAAGGGTGTGAAGTTAGATTCTACACTGAGGTCTCAATCTGACTACTCCTCAGGTATCATCAGGATTTTGTAACTTGACGCCGGGGTCTCAATCTGCCTACTCCCCAGGTCTCGTCACTTGTTCTCTCTAAGGTCTCAATCTGCCTACTCCGTCGAGAGAACTGAACATAAAACTACATTTGCTGACTAGTAACTCAGCTTCATGCAACTTCCGGTCTCACCGGAACTGATATAAACTTTAGATTTTCAAATGTGACACCCGGTATATTTTCACTTTTTTTGTCTCCATATGACATTCTGAATACAACTATGTATCATTTGTTACTTTCTGTAATCAAAAATATTTAAAATTTTGAAATTCATTTTTGAATCTAGAGGGCTATGAATACGTTCAAATTATTAATTATAGCCCTGAAGTATTGGGAAAAATACAACTTTACGGTTTTTGGTTACAATGCATTATTATGTACTATTTTTTTTCAAATGCCAACAAAGTGGCTCGTCGGGCCCGAAAAAACAGCATTTGATTACGATTAATTTCATACCGCACACTATTAGGTCTCGAAGAAACTTTCGTTAACAAACCGTACAATATTACGGTAGATCTTTTTTTTGAGATTAAAATGTTATTAAAATTAATCGAGTAACCTGTGACCAACACAAATGATATAACAAAACCACCAACCCAAAAACTAATTTCTTCTTGAATAAATGATATTATTAACATCTTTTTCAATCAATAGTGTACACAACAGTTTCCGAATTGAGATTTGGAGAAGTGCGGTAAGATAACATATCGACAAATTATGTTTTTTTTCTCAAAACACCTTAATTACCTTGTTCTATCAGTTATATAGGTAATATGGATTACAGGTTACCTAATGTATTTGAATCTCATTTTGATTTGAAATATTGTTTCATTTTAAGAAAGATCTTGGGTGATCTTTTCAAGTTTTTTTAACGAAAGTTTGTTTGAAACCTATAACAGTAAAGCGGTATCAACATAATCGTAATGAAATTCACAATATTTCCATTTAAAAAAATCAGTAATTTTAAAATTGACTTGTATGTACATAGCAGAAAAATTTCGACTGAAAACGATATTCCACAAAAATGTTAGAACTTGCCGAAGCTGAGTTACTTGTCAAAAAATGCAGTTCTAAGTCGTATACAAATCCTGCAATTTTTTTTTACCCGACCAGCCACTATATTGTCTTGTGAAAATAAAATAGTAGAAATAAATTAAAAATTATATTTTACACAGCAGATGCATTTTAACCAAAAACCGTAAAGTTGTATTTTTCCCAATACCTACTTTAGGACTAAAATTAATAATTTGAACGTATCCATAGCCCTCTAGATTAAAAATTAAACATCGAAATAAAAAACAAATGTGGTTACAAAAAGTAACAAGTGATACATGGTTGTATTTAGGATGTCATATGGAGACATAAATAAATAAAAATATACCGGGTGTCTCATTTAAAAACCAAAAGGTTTTATCACTTCCGGTGAGACCATAAGTTGCACGAATCTGAGTCACTTGTCAAAAAATGCGGTTTATGTCTCCTACAGATCCTCCAAATTTCATTTCAATATCTGCAAAATCAAAAAAGTTATCCACTTTCCGTGGACACCCGGACACCCGGTATATTTGCCCCTGGACCAGTAGACAGTTAAATATCTGTTGGATTAATAGAAATTATTTTGAATATTTTTACTTTATATTACGGCATTATGAAAGACATTTTCAGGAAAGTTTTTTCTGAACGAATGATTTTTTAAACGAGGGGTGCAAGAAAGGTACGTAAAACAGAACATCTGTTTTTTATGGAACTTCCTATATATTTCAACATATTTAAGCTCTAATTCATTTAGGCCAATCGTATTTTTTTTCATTTTTAAAAATCAGACAAAGACTTTCATTGAATAGGAAACTGTATCCGTCTCGTTCGTCAAACTTGACCCATTTAGACTTTTTCTTCTGAGTGTATCTTAAAGTGGAGGTGTACACTACCTAACCATTGAATTTTGAGGATTTTTCAAAGTATAACACCGAAAATGTTGCAGACGTTGAAAACGTTACAAGAAATTATGTAATAAAAAATTTTGAAATGTGCCTTGTAGCAAACGAAATGCACTATAAACATTATTTCTATTATTGTTCCTAGTTTTCTGTTAAAGTAGTTTTTTCTTCTTGGAACTGTTTTTTTTAGTGGTTGAAGACACTTAAATGAGTAGTTTGGTGATTTTTTTTCATGTGCATTTGCTGATGATGGGTTTCCATCACTCTTTTACAACTATTGACTATAAGCAATGAAACCACTAATGGGGTATAAAATCATAAATATTGTAAAGTGCAATATTCGAAAAAATGTCAGAAAGTTAGAATTTTGTGAAAATCATATTATTTTTCTGACCACTGAGTGACCAAGATGAGTATTTCCTGTAGAAGATGGAAGATAGAATATGCAGCGGATAATCTACCCTTTTGAATGGTTCCATACATTCTTTATATTATGGGTAATGCGTTTTTTTAATATTCACATTCAATGAAAAACTCGTATAACTTGGCAACACCTTGTCAGATTTCCAAAACTGAAAAACTAACTGAATGAGAATTCACATGTGTTAAAATATGTAGGGTGTTCCATTTGAAGAAATCAGTGTTCGATTTCGAGAGCATTTTTTGCGCCCATTTTTTGCGTATGAAAATAGCTTTCATGGTGCCGTATGATGAGAAAAATTCCCATTGTTCCAAAAGATATTTAACTGTCCCACTGGTCTAGGGATACAATTCAAGACTATTCATCCTTATCGGCAGGACCCGTAACGGAAACCTGAAAGAAAAATTATCGTAATAGAAGAGTTTTTCAATTGTATTTAGATCATATGTTAGTAGACGAATATAATATTCAATTATTGAAACTATATTGCAAAAATTAATGATCTAAACTCCATTTAAAGAAAGAAGGATTATATCTTTCAAAATACACCAATAGTGGGAAAAGATTCAAAAGTCCTGCAGATATGCAGTCACTGTATATATAATTTTCTTTGTGTGTGATTTTTCATTCACTAAAATTGGTCCCAGAATAAAAGCGATAAATGATTAACAGATATAAGTTTAAATACCTGTCTGTGGTACAAAATTATCATACAAAAAAGTTAAGAATCTTATCACTTGAAAAAAAAAAAACGGTTTTGATTACACTTTGTAAAAAGATATTTATTCATTACATCTGCATCATAATCCTCGTCAATCTTCAAGATTAAAACACTTAGTGCTAGAAAGGTTGTTGCTAGGCAAGAACGCCCGGTTATGTTTCATCAAATGAAATATCTCATTCACTTCGGAAAAAGGGGCTTAAAAAAGGGGATAAAACTGCATCCCAAATACAATAAACACAGTATTCAAAAAATATATATTTGTACATTCATCCAGAAAGTTATTGGCAATTTTACTTTAAGCTGACATTGATAATTAAGTATGAGTATAAATATAAATCACAGAATATGCCGAAAAAATTGTCCTGGTTCAGGAATAAACTATTCTTACGATATTCATAACTTATTTCCCTTTGTATGAACCTTCCAAACTATCTTACAGTATTGAATTGACCCATACAGAACCTTATATTGGCTGAATTTTGATTTTATATTGGGCCATAATACAAATATTCCTTCTAAAAGCAATAATAATGTTGATACAATATAGGTGGATATTGACGAAATTAGGACACATCTACTGAACATGTTAGGAATTCAGAAAAAAACAGAAAAGATAATGAAAATGAAATTGTTCATGAAAAATGTACTGTTTCAGTTGAGAGATAATTTCAAATAATTTCTCCTCAAAGCTAAATAAGGGAATATGCATGGATGAACACCATTCAAGAATCAGGACAGTCTTCGCAACAGACTGAAGGATGATGCTGAAAATGTAAAGGAAATACTCGGGGAACGATCAAAAAAGATTCCAAATCAATCAATCGTAGAAACACACCAATTAAAGTTGTTCTTACAACAGTGAAATTTTTTAAGAATTATAAAAATTAAATTAGGGTTCCTGAAATCATTACTTTTGGGTATCAAACTAAATTATAGAGAGACTATTATCAAGCCTAAACTCACTTCCCAAGGAATAAATAACAAAAGAATTAAGCATGTGAATAATAGATAGTAGATGTAGATAGTAGATAGTAGAGGTATCTCTTAAAAAAACTATTTACTGAATATCCTGATATATCCTTCAATGGTAGTCTCATATCAGGGTGTTAATTAGGTACGTTGACAAACTTCGGGAGAAGATTCTTTGAAAGTTTTCAGGACGAAAAGTTCAAATAAAGATACTTCCCAAACGGCTTGGTTTTCGAGATACAGGATGATAAAAATACATATTTTTCAAGACGCTACGCTCGTCCTAGAATCTTGTCCACTCGTCCAAAAAAACAGTGTTTTCCGGACTTGTTAAGTAAATTACTATTTTCGGCAATCGTCCGGGAAGTATGCACTTTCCGGATGATTTTTCTTTGAGAAAGTATCACTTCCCGGACTAGTCCGGGAAGTACGTACTTTCCGGACTAGTCCGGGAAATGCCCGAATTTCAATATAAATATTTATATAAATAAGAATTAGAATATCTATAATGAAACTATAGTTTAAATGATTTTCACATCAAAAGGGTTTACAAAACCACGACAATTGTTTCGCTTTACAAAAGCTTCTTCAAGTGGTAAAGATACACTAAATTACTTATTTGCTATGTTACTTTAAATACTTATCTAAAATTAATTAGGGTACGGTTGTATACCTGACTCCTAATAAATTCACAATAAGTACCTTTACATTACTATTAATTAAATCTAACCTTTCCAGGAAAACAAATTTATGAGTGGTGACGCATTTAATTCAAGTTGGTCATTAAGCAAGTACTGAGAATTTTTCCATTTATTAATCTCCATACTTTCTGAAAGATTCAGCTTTTTACCTTTGTTTTCGACATGAAGGATTTCAAAATCATTGTCGAAAATATGGTTTTCGATTAATAAATGGTTAGCATACGTTGAATTTGTTTTCCCGTTTACAAAACTACTTCTGTGCTCTGCTAGGCGTTGTTTGAAGGTTCTACCAGTTTGTCCAAGATAAAACTTAGGGCAACTACCACAGTTTAATTTATAGACTCCACACTTTTCTTGTTTTTCCACCCTATCTTTATTGTTTTTTGCCTAAACTATTGTCTGTCTTGAATGCAATATTTAAACCTTGCTTTTTTAAGAAATTACCTATTTTATTGCTTGGTTCACCGATATATGTAATTGTTTTGAACCTTTGGTGGTCTTTTGTAGTAGGGTAAACTTCTTGAATAGCTTTTTTGTATTTCTTTTTGGTCAGAAGATTGTCTATCAAAGATGATTTATAACCATTGTTAACTGCAATATGTTTAATAATATTCAATTCTTTATTAAAATTTGAAGTACTAAGAGGAATGCTAAGTAATCTATGTATCATACTGTTGTACGCTGCTACTTTATGTTGATAGGGGTGGGATGAACTATTGTGAATTGTGATATCTGTATGCGATGGTTTGTGTAAAATAGAAAATTCATGTTTATTATTTACTTTTGTTATTGTCAGGTCCAAAAAATTAATTGAATTGTCCTTTTCAAACTCTATTGTAAAGTTGATAGAAGGGTGAAGAGAATTAATAAATTCCAAGAATAGATCTAATTGCCGCATTGTTCCAGTGAAACCTACCAAAATATCATCAACATACCTATACCAATATATGAAGTTTTTGAAAATATTACTTCCTTTTATTTTGGTGTCTAAATTATCCATAAAAATTTCAGCTAATAAAGGGCTTAATGGGTTACCCATAATCAAACCTTCATCTGATGAATAAAATTTATGGTTGAACTGAAAATAATTTTGGCTTAAACAAACACTGAGTAAATCCAATATCTCTTGTTTAATGACAGGGTTTACATGATTAATATCTAATAATCTTTCTACTAACACTATTGTTTCCTTGGGAGGAATACTAGGAAAAAGGTTCTGTACGTCAAAAGAAATTAATTTAGTGTTATTCGGTAATTTAATAACTTTAATCTTATCAATCAGTTCATAAGAATTTTTCAAACTGAATTTTGATTTAAAATTGCAATGACTTTGAATTAAAGAAATAAGTTTTTCAGAAATTTTAACTGATGGTGAAGTAACAAAAGATACTACTGGTCTAATAGGCTTGTTATCCTTATGTAATTTCAACAGAGAATATAGTTTTGGAATTTGTGGGTTCATGACAATTAAATGATACTTTTCCGCATCATTAAAGATATATTGAATCGACTTCAGTGTTTCTTTCACTTGTTGCTGGTACATACCAGTGGGGTCTTTTCGCAAAATGTTATATGTACCCGAATTGAGGAAATCCTGTGTTTTCTTTATATATTCAGTTTGGTCAATTGCAATTACTGATTTTCCTTTATCGGCTCTAGTGAATATGATATTGTTTTCTACTGTTTTTTGTTTTATAGATTTTACTGTTGATAATTCTTTGTTGTTGTGTCCTCTACTTTCCAAAAAGCTTGTTTTTATAATATCTGTTGCTATGTATTTATTACTCATAGTGTTGATTTCCCCTCTTAAAGTAGTAGTAGTAGTAGTAGAAGTAATTTAGTGTATCTTTACCACTTGAAGAAGCTTTTGTAAAGCGAAACAATTGTCGTGGTTTTGTAAACCCTTTTGATGTGAAAATCATTTAAACTATAGTTTCATTATAGATATTAACATGGATTTTCATCAAGTATCGGCTATATCAATTCAAAAAAAGAATTAGAATGTTTCTGTTAGTACCTATTTTCTGTTCGCATTTCGATATTTAATACAAATAAGAATTAAAATGTTCGAAATTTTCTTTAACAAAGAAATATAAAAAATAAATGTGTCTCGATTTGTTGTTCTACACGATTACCATTTTGTTTTGCAATCTGATCACACAACTTTATTTACCAATTTCATTTTTTTTCCAGGAAATTTCGTGGTAATTTCATTTTGTCTACTATCCATTTTCTGCTCGGATGTCAAGGCTACTTGCAGTTTTTATGGTATTTGCAATACTGTCAACGGGCTTTCTCAGTACTGCGTAGAAGTATTCGGTTCAGAGCCAAAGCCGTTTGATGACACTGACGAGAACTATGACAGAGGAATGGCTGTTGTGCAAGAATATTGTCCTCATCTTCTAGATGATAAAGGAAGTAAGTATAAAAATTATAAAAAATTGTTCGTCGAATATGGTAAATGTTTGTGTTCAGGTGAAAGTTATCCACCTCTCTTCATACTCTCTTGAAGGAGTATTTTGGAAAATTGTTATTGGATTTCCCCGAAATACCCCTTCAGTGCGAATTTATACGGTTCAATAAAATTTATGAATAATTCATGGATAAATGACGATAAAGTTGAACAATGTGATTGTATTTGCAAACGACAATTTATTTACGTCATTTACTTTCTCACCTATCATTTAAATTCAAGACCACAACATTGATGAATTCATTTGGACGTGTAAATTCACTAACTAACAGCTTGTTTATAAAATTGAAAAATTTTCACTATATTTTTTTCAATTGGTGTCCCTTTTTTACCTATTTAAAGCATGTCATAGCGTGTGCAAATCGAACTTTCAAAAACGCACGCTTTTTTAAGTTACCATGGATACATCAACAACTCGAGAACAGTGAAGTCTGAATTACAATGTTATGATTATTGATCTGACAGGAGTACCTTGTAACGTCAAATGAAATATTACAAACAAATGCAAAACTTTTATTCAAACATTCGCGAAAGGTATACTTATGTCAACCATTTTACATTATAAGTTCTTATTTCCATCACTTGTTATAATGAAACCAGTATTTATGATTTCAAAGTACACCAATTGAAAAAAATAACGTAAAGTATTCGTGGATAACTGATCTTTCAAGCACTTGCTCGAAAATTCGCGCGTGTTTCAAAGACCATTTTATCCACTTATACTTTAATATACTATTAACGTGCACATTACAGCTATTTCGAGTACCTATTATTGACATCGGTGTCCATCATACTAAGCGAATGTTTTGTTTTTGGCTTTGAACGATCTTACAATTATTAAAAGTGGTACAGCTTGGCAAATCTAACAAGGAATATGAAATCGGCACGACTATGGATGCGCGGTCGCAGGAGAGCTCGGTATACATTATAACCGAATGTACAATTTATACTACCCTCTTTGTCGTCCTAATACTTTCTCATTCTAATTCGCGCATCTCATACGTTTAACGACATTCATTGTAAGATTTGTCAACATACAGGTCGTTTCCGAATGAGTGCCATACTTTTTAGGAGGTGTTCCTTGTAGAAAATTAAAAGGGGTCTTTCATATGAACAAAAGCTCTTATGCCTGTCCTTGAAAAGTTACACGCTTTCAAATATAAATGAAAAAATGGCATTTTTGGGCCTGTCCTACAGGTAAAACGGCTACCTATGATTATTTCATTGATTTTGATTCAACCTTATTCAATTTTTTACCAGAACTTTTCAACAGAATAAAATTCCTTGATTTATATACAGGGTGTTTCCGAAATTGGGGCAATTAAGAAAATGGGTTGTTGTATAGATCATAATGTATCAATAAATGGCAAGAATTTTCGTTTTTGAACCTGTCAAAAATGTTCGAAACATTTAATGGAATTTCATGAAATCGCTTTCAGCGAGGCTTTCAGTTACCATTGTTTGGGATGCACTGGTTTGATTCTCCAGGCCACAGCGTAACTGACCGCTGGCAGTGTTACAGTACAGTTTTCGCAGTCTGCAGACCTCTTATCAGTGATTACCAAAAAAATGTTGAAAACTTTAAAATTCAATATCTCCCAAAATAGTATTTTTTCTACAAAAAAGTATTATTTCATTTCGTTTTGTTTTGTCATCTTCTACTTCTCATTTCATATATTGCCCAAATTTCGGAAACAGCCTGCATATCTGTTGAAACTCTTTTATCTCTCGTGTTGTTTCCATGAAAGCAATAGTTTCTTGACAAAAAAATGAAATACAATTATTGCACAAATTATGTCTTCAATCGAAGTATTTTTAAATTATTTGGTTTGTTTTAACTTTTAAAATAGGCATGTACTAGTACCATGTTTTGTTTTAATAGAATATCAAACTGAAAAAACAAACAAAACAAAATGTGTATCACAACAAACAAAAAGACAAGAAAATCAAACAAAACAGACTTATAAAAACTGCTCTCCTACCTCCAACCTACCTCCAACAGTTAGACAGGAATCAAGTACTCGTCTCATAGATTGGCGCAAATGTTGAAAAATTCCGGATGAGTTTTGGATTAACTCGGAACCTGCAATGATGCGTTTCCTTAAATAATTTACACATTCAGTGGGGGTATTATGGTGACTTCAGATGCAAAAATGCAAGTGGTTTAAATCTGGAGATCTGGGAGGCCAAGGTTGCTTGGCCTATTCAACGATTTGGATACACGTCGTTCAAATACTGACGAGCTGTTATGCAAAAATGTGCAGGTGCACCATCGTACATGAACCACATTCATGGTCGAATAACATTTCCAATTAAATTGGCGGGAAGATGCTCGTGGAGAAAATTGTATAGAATGCACAATCCAGCCAATAACATTCTCGCCAATTTCCGACCGACACGTTAAGTGGTACAAGTCGCCACTAACTGTCTCAGTAGGCCAGTAGCCTGTGCCTCGTTCAGCAAAGTTCACGGCCATAAAAAGGCCAACTTTTATCACAATTAACTATTGTTATCATATTCATTAAAATATTGTAGATGCCTGAGATTAAAGTCGTTCATTTATGAATTCGGTCCACCAAATTGTATTTTTGCAACCTCATCTATATGACCAATTTTAATCTCGTTATCACATATATTCTGTGACTTTTATAATAATAGTCTGTTTTGTGGTTCACAACTGTGACAAAATTCCTGAACTGTTAAAAATTCCTCTCAAATTTTTCTGGAAATAGTGCAATTCTGTGAAAATATGGCATCTGGAGCACTGATATACCTTCAGTTTCATAAAGAAACGACTATTCCAGGACTTCGAAAAACTATAAATTATTATACAATACATAATGAAAGTGGCCAATAGTGATCAGTGACTACGAATTTTACCTAGTTACCACGTATCAGAAGTGAATATACCCTTGACGACGTTTTATAACCGTTTTGGTCTTTCGCTTTCTCCGAATATGATAGTTTTATCATAGTAAAAATGGTTTGAAAAAAAAATTGTTATTTATTATACAAGGGAAAAAAGTATTAAATTTCAGCTCGAGGTTGTGACAGGGAGAGCTAAAATCTAATATTTTTCCCGTGTATAATACACTATTTTTTCTGTGACGGGAAAAACGACAATTTAATCAAATCTCTACCTTTACATTTGTTCACATATATCTGGGAAAAAAGTGAGTACTTTTTGACCACGGGAAAAAGTGAGTACTTTTTTACCGGATATACAATGACTACCAAAAAGTATGTACCTACCATATGGGAAAAAAGTTTATTAGTAGAGTAATGGAAAAAAATTCTTGGGAAAAGTTTGTGCATGTCCGATAACCTAAAAATCGATTTTGACACATGTCACGTGATCGCTGGTATGGCGGCAAATTGAAAAAAATTACTATGAAAAGACAAAAAGTGGGGTAAAATGGCAAGATATCAAAAAAAGTTAGTTAAAAAAGTTGCTTAGAATTAAATTTTATTCACATATACAAAGTTTGAAAACACAATGAGAGAAAATTGAAAATAGCAATTTTTTCAAAATATTTTCCTAGCTATATAAAAATATCATATTATTATCCTATGAATAGCTTGACCATACCGAAACATTTGTATTTCGATGATGATGACAAAACTTTCTCATTTTCTCTACACCAGTGAGCAATAAATTAAAAAAAATTGATTTTGTTAAAACCCTGGCTGTTACATTGGTTCGTATCTAACAGTTATATCAGAATTCCACGACCACTGTGATGACATGACACTCCAGAAACATGGTGTTTTCCAGATTATAATCAAGTTTCGATGATAATCGTGCCAGAGCATTTCATTTCGCATGCAATGTTGAAAACTCTAGCCTCTTTAATTTGACGCACATTTTTGAGATTATGTGCGAAGTGAAACGTTCGTGCACGATTATCATCAAAAATTGATTATAAACGAAAAAACACGATATTTTTGGATTTCCTTATCATCGCAATAATAGTGGAATAGTGTTTTAACTGTTAGATACGAACCATTGTAATAGCAAGGGTTCTGACAAAATTCAATTTTTTTAAATTAGTGCTCTCTGGTGTGGAGAAAATGAGAAAGTTTTGCTATTATCATCGGAATACAAATATTTCAGTATGGTCAAGCTATTCATAAGAAAATAATTTGACATTTTTCTACAGCTAGAAAAATATTTAAAAAAATTGCCATTTTCAATATTCTCACATTATTTTCTGAAACTTTGTATATGTGTATAAAATTAAATTCTAAGCAACTTTTTCAAATAACTTTTTTCGATATCTTGCCATTTTGCCCGACTTTTTGCCTAATCATAGAAATGTTTTTCAATTTGCCGCCATACCAGCGATCACGCGACATGTGTCAAAATCGATTTTTAGGTTATCGGACAAGCACAAACTTTTCCCAAGAATATTTTCTCCAATACTCTAATAATAAACTTTTTTCCAATATGGTACATACTTTTTGGCGGTCACTGTATATACATATAGGTTAAGGTAGATATTTGATAGAATCATCGTTTTCACCGTCACATAAAAAAATAGTGTATTATACACGGGAAAAAGATCAGATATTAGCTCTCGTTTTCTTGTATTCTTCTGCTTCGCGTCGGGAGACAGCACAACCTCGAGCTAAAATCTAATACTTTTTTCCCTTGTATAATAAATAACTATTATTTGTTACCACTCGAGCAAACGGAAATAATGATTACACTCAACTCGACGTATTCCTTAAAACATCACTCGAGCTAATGCTCTCGTGGTGGCAGAATACGTCTCGTGACTCGGAACTATAATCAATTATATTCGATATTACTACTGAATATGTGATTTAAATCTTGGAACACTCTGTATCTAAGAATAGTTTTTAAATGACTAATAACGATATTTTATTTCAGGAACTAAAGATTTGTGCTGTGATCCTACCCAAATAATTGAACTAGGAAAAGGCTTTGTTAACTCGGCTCCCTTCAAAAGATGCCCGTCGTGCGCCAAAAACGTTTACAGCCTCTTCTGTGAAATATCTTGTTCACCGAATCAAAAGGAATTCGTGAATTCATCGAAATGGCATCTATCTTTTCAACAGCTGTTTAGCAGTGAGTTATAGAATATACGAATATTTTTTGCTAAAAAAAACCTTCAATTTATGAATCTTAGTTTTATACATTCGAAATAAGAGCAGAACCACCGAATGCTCATGCTCATGCGGAACCTATCCTCTAGTGTGTACGCGGCTCTACACAGACATAATGACATAATGACATAATGACATAATGACATAATGACATAATGACATAATGACATAATGACATAATGACATAATGACATAATGACATAATGACATAATGACATAATGACATAATGACATAATGACATAATGACATAATGACATAATGACATAATGACATAATGACATAATGATAAAGGTGCGTATTCACTAGAGCAGTCGTTCTGCATGAGTACTAAATGAGCACCGAACGAATGAATGCTCGGAGAGTGTGGACGAGTACGAACAGATGCGCGTGTGGTGCTCGGGACGGTGAAAGTGTGCTTGAATCTCTGTTTGTGGTTATTGATGAGTATGAATATTTGTACGCAACTGACTGCGGATCGGTGCTCATGTGCCAGGAGACACCACTCAGCTTGATGCAGCCTGAGCTTGAATCGATCATCTCATGTGCTCAGAATGTTTAAATGATGTTCAAATTAATTTTTTGAGTTCTGATTCCAACGAAAATGAAAATCCTGTATCGTTCAGAGAACATCGTGAGAGCCGAGGGAAAGTAGGAATTGGTGTCCTTCTTGAATTTCTGAGGTTCAAAAGATATGCCGTTCGTTGGCAGAAGAGATGTTCGGCATGTCTCCACAGTGAGGACATATGGATGTCAGGCCTAAACTCGATGAGACCGCTAACAGTGGAACGATTGATGATATTTTGCAGAACACCGTCCTTGGAAATATCTATAAAACAGAGACAGATCACCAACCTCTAGGTGCTGCACTCCATATATGGGACCAGTATTTCAGAAAAGTTCGGATTTGTCCCTTATAAATCATAATCAATTGACGAGAAATGAAATACGTGGTACGAAACAGAAAACCAAGTTTTCGAGAGGCACTTTTGGCAATGGACCTTATGAAAGAGTTTTGTTGATGGTAACACTGAGCATTGAAATAGAAGATTTGATTGGTATGGTTTCACTGGCTGTTATCGGAGCTTTGGAAGAGAAAGCGATATGACGTTTACTTTCTTCCGCAAAGCTGAGCACTGGGCATGAGGTAGCTCCCAAGAAAAGATCATTGATGTGGACGGGGAACAGTGTTGATGCTATAATGGATCCCTGGGGAACACCAGAATTTGTTGGTAGGGTATCGGATTATATTCCGTCGACCACCGTTAACGGTAAACTATTATGATTGAAGTTATGTGTTTTTGGTGTGTTAACACTTTGAAAGTAGGTTGAAAACAGGTTGCAAATATTCATTCCATTATTAGCTACGATGCCATCATAAAAAAGCTCATTTGGGATTTTAGTTGCGCATTGTTTTTTGATAGATGGATATTTCCAGAACTGTTTGAGCTAGAAGGTAATTCATGTTATATAGAATGCATATCCAAATCGATTTAGATTAGCATTTTCAAGCAAGCTCTGAGCACTTTCAATAAATTGAGGTCATTCTTAATTATTGTATACATTTTCCAGTTTTTGTGAAATTTTTTCTTTTCTTTAACGGCGCATATGGTTGCTTTTCTATAGGAGGAAATTTTTTATTTTTGCCGCACTTTGATACCTCGTTGTCTATAATTTCTCTAATAGTTTTATAAAAATAATTTACATTGTGGTTCAAAGGTTTTTCAGCAAAAATGTCATCCCATGCAATAGCAGATACTGCCGGGTCTCTTCGAGTATTCGGGTTTTTTGAAGTTGTATTGGAAAATGTTCGTTGGACTTCGAAGGTTTTCATTAACTATACATAAAATGATATGACGAAAAGCATTTTCCAAAATGTTTCACATTTATTGGCAAACCCTGTGGAATGACTTTAGAGTGATGATATGGTGAAGACCAAATTTGGATTAGTTATTTCACCTACAATTGTGAAAATATTTTTCAGTTTATGCCACCGACATAGAAATAAAAATTTACGAGTCTACAATGAAAACGATTTATGAATCCTGTCAAGATGTTTCTTTGCCCTCTACAGGAGGATTAGTTCTTGATGCTGCGTGTGGCACGAGCGGAAAGTGCAACCCCTTAAGGTAAGTCCAAGTCCTAACGGGTTTTTGGCCCTTAAGCTCCATGCACGCGCACTTAGCCGAGGCGTCGCGAACGGAAGCGGCGCGAGACGAAGCGTCATTTAGCTGATGTCCGCGCACTGGGGCAAAGCGTCGCGTCACGTCCCGAACGGCGCGACGCTAATTTAATTTATTTCAGCATTTGAATGAACGCAGTACATTGTTTAGTGAGGTACGATGAGCACTTCGTCAGAAGAGGATCTCTTTTAATTACGTTTAATTGCCACTGTGGAAGAAGATGAAGAAAAAAACAATAAAAAAAATTATGGGTTCATAATATAAAATAAAAGGAACACAATTTGCCACCAACTTTAGCACCACTTCCTACCAAATACTGCCAAAATCTGAAATATGAGACAAGAAATAACAAATGTTTAAATTTTCTCGCCGCCTGTCAGCGCGCATTGAGGCAAAGCGTCAAGAGAAACGACTCCTAGTTGATCCGAAAAGAATTCGCGCGTCGAGCATATTACTTGATGTATATTCCTTGATGTAAATTTCTTGGGCGAAAAATCCAGAATATTCTTCGCGCCGCTTCCGTTCGCGACGCTTCGGCTAAGTGCGCGTGAACCTTTAACATTTGGAAACCCGCACTAGTTGCAGATATATTCGATTTAATGATATGAGTTTGAGGTTTTTCAGAGTTTATACATAGTTAATATGTTGTTTTTTTCATCAATTAGTGGTACCGAAACAGAAGACGTAGATGAATGCAATGAATAAGTTATAGAAAGTGAAGACGAGATCTATGATAGAAATTGTACATTTTTTGTGTAAAATTTATACTAAATACTTTTTGTAATAGGTGACTTTGTCATAAATATTGTTTTTGACGAGATGAACATAAAAAATCAGTAAGCCAGTAAAATTACAGATATGAGATGATGGATACTCAGTACTATAGATCTCTCCAATAGAAACACTTCAATCAGATATTATAATCAGAACACCTTCTCAAGAGGAATCATTTTTAAAAGTTCACACATGTATTTGGCCATTTGTGCAATTGGTTATACTAATTTCTTCTGAAGTTACAAACGGAGTAGTATTCAGTCCAACTGTACGAGGTCCTTCATCACTGACAAATGATGACATCCATAAATAAAGTGCGTTGGGGTTTATTATATTTGAAGTATCTGTTAGTCAGCCTTGTAACCTAAAGATCGTGTGTTCGAATCCTTGTGGATCTTATATTTTTTTTGTTTTTTTTCTTACTAGCAAGAACTGTTGTACAAAAAAAATTGTATGATACATTTGTTAAAAGTGATTTCATTTTGGTCGTGGGGTTGCTCCACTCGCTAAGGCTCGTTTCGCAATATTCCCCACTAACAAAATAAAATGCCACTTTTAACACTTGTATCATAAATAACTATTATGGCATTATTGTTGTTTTATGATTATGGGATTTACTAAAACTATAAAGGAAAATTTCCATGTATTATGTAGATATAATGTATATTCCAGGACAGCAACTGTACCTATTATGTCGTACAAAAAAGTTGATAGTACATAATAATGACTACAATATCAAAATTAAATATCTTGTTTTCTAATTATTCCAGTAACGACAGACAAAGTCGAGCAAAAAGTGAAGAATGCATTGTAGAACTCTGAAACTCGGTACATGACATCTCGACATCATGTATTATTAGAAAAAAAAAATGTTTACCAAAAAACCCGGGGTGGAACCTAAAAAATTTTTCATTTGAAAAAAATTAATTTTTTTTGTTGTTATTTCTGAAAATATAAGATTTATCAATAAACGATTTCGATAGGTTGAGAGATAATTCAATTCTCCACAAGAATGATTTTCAGTAATACCTCATGAAATACGCTCGTTTTCTCAGAAAACGTGGTTTAACGCCGTCACATTTTATGCTCGCGCAGGGCCGAAAATTAGATTTGTCATAACTTGGCTAAAAATTATAGTAGAAGGAAAAGAAAAAGTGCATATCGTGCGTGTTTTTTTTTGGCATGTATATAAGTGGGACCTATCACACTACTTTAAAATGGTTGCATATAGTCCAAAGAGGGCATGGGTTTGCTGTTTCAGTATAATAATTCCATATTTACTAAATTATTCATGATTTTCGGATCATCCGCAAACATCTCCGTGAAGTGCAACAAAACACATTTTAGCTACTTAAATAATCGCGCATATTATATTTGCAGGAGAAGGTAGGAGTCTTCGAAAACGATATGAACTTTTCCTATGACCAATCAAATATTCGGCTTCGCCAGAACTTTCAGCGGCGGATAAGGGTGAACCTGAAATTTGATGTCGGCGATCAATCACGTTTTCTGAGAAAACAAGCGCATTTCATAAAAAATTACTAGATATAATTTTTGTGGAGAATTGGATTGTCCTTTATCCTGTTGAGTTGTTTTTTCGATAAATCATATACTTTCCAAGATAACAGCGAAAATTTATTTATATATTTTCAACCAAAAAAAAAGAATATATGTTCCACCCCTGGAATTTTGGTAAACAATTTTTTTTCGTATTTATCATGCCAAGCATACTAAGTTTGGTGGTGCTACAATCGATTCTTGCCTCAAAACCCAATCGTGTTGGATTAAGCGTTTAAAATGTCCTCTGACCAGAATTCTCACTGCAGCTCATAAAGAACCATACGCATCATATTTGCCATAAAACTAGATGATGAATAGGTAAGTTCTGACTTCTATAATATGTCGCAGAACAAAACCAAGGGAAAATTCGATTTCATCCTCTGTCTGGAAAAGATAAGAACGCTATAACTCAATTTGAAAGTATTTTCTTTCGATGGGTTATCTCAAATTTGTTTTCAGATTTCTTTCCTTCACAACCGATCCGGACAAGAACCCGTTCGCTCCATTCTTGATGACATACATCCCTGTAAATGACTCAGTGGTGGGAGCTGTGAACTCAACAGCGTATGCCTGTGACCAAGCATGGGTGAGTTATATAAAAAAAGAAATTATTACATAATATTTGCACAAAACCATCCACACACAAGTACATTGAAAATAATGAATATTATTACACGCGTGTGATGGCCCTCGGCTGACGCCATCGGGCCATCATCCACGCCGTAGGCCATAAACGCCTACTTTACGCCCTTGATACATAAATACCTATTATATCACCGAATGCAACTCCCATAGTGGTCGCGTAAAATACAATCATTGGGTACTTTAATATACTGAAATTTCAGCAAATTCTAATAATGCCGATGCCCAGAAAACCCCTTATATCCGTGCCTAGTTCTTTTCAACCTCTAGATGTTAGATGTTACAAGGGAGCTGGCCCCTTGGCCTAATCCACTGCGACCTTTTCAGATCTATTGTGGAGGCTCCGATTGCTTATAGCACATCATCTAGCTTCGTCCATTTCATCAGACTGAGCAGATTTGATAATGGCCTTTCGAGATAGCTTTCCGCTCTTGGCTTTTCATCTCCAAGTTGTAGAAACCGCACCCTTGCTAGTCCTTCGCACTGGAACATTACATGTATTGCGGTTTCCTCTTCTTCCTGGCAGAACCTGCAGATTGCTTCTTCCGCCAGACCTATAATATTCATATGTCTGTTAAGCCTACAATGGCCTGTCAGCAGACCTACTACTTGTCTGACGATCCTCCTTTTATAGCTGAGGAGTTCCGTCGTGAATTTTGGCGAGCGTCTTTTGATAAACTCCTTGGCCTGTCTCAATCCTGGTCCGTTTTCCACCACTCTTGAGATTTGTTTTGTACCCACTGTTTGCTGTGGGCTTTTGTGGTGGATTTTGCTACGCCGCAGAAGGGTTCCGGCCCAATGAGCGCTGCCGAAGAGCCTTCTCTGGCTAGTGTGTCGGCCCGCTCATTGCCCAGGTGTCCCTCGTGGCCTGGCACCCAAGCTAGGGTCACATTGTTACATCTACCCAGTTCGGTCAGATCACACAAACAGTCCCAAACCAGTCTTGATTTGACTTGGTGGGAACCGATTGCCTTGAGCGCAGCTTGACTGTCGGAGTAGATGGCCACTGTTTTGTTCCTTATCTCTCGTCTCAGTATTTCTCCGACACAGTGTTGTATAGCCGTTACCTCTGCCTGAAACACTGTGGCGTATTTTCCAAGGCTAAGCTGGATGTTAATCCTTGGTTTTGCCCCGTAAACTCCAGCGCCGACTCCGTTATCTGTCTTTGACCCGTCTGTATACCAGACTGATTGCATTCACGGGTGGCCCATTCTCCCAGTCCTTTCTGTCTGGTATCAGTATTTTGAAGTTCTTTTTGAAGCTGTATTTGGGAACCATCACGTCCGTTGGCATTCCCATTACTGGGTCTGCCCTCAGTTCCTCATGTAGCTTCCGGTAGTCAGCTCCGTGCTTCTGGCTTATTGGAGCTTGACCCTGCATTAGTCTGTGTGTCACGGACCTTGCTTCTCCTTGGACGTGTATGTGTAGTGGTGGCAGGTCCAGTATGACCTCCATAGCAGCCGTAGGAGCTGTTCTCATGGCTCCTGTCACCCTCAGGCATGCCTGCCTCTGGATGCCATTTAATAGCCTAATGATCCCCGTCTGCTGTGCTTTTGACCACCACACCACCGACCCGTAGGTTATCATAGGTCTCAGGACCATCGTGTATAACCATAGGGTCATTTTAGGGTTAAGCACCCAGTTTTTTCCGCACATTCTGCCACACATTCCGAGTGCAATGGTGGCTTTATGCGCGATTTTTTGGACGTGAGAGTTCCACGTTAGTCTTTGGTCGAAAGTTACTCCAAGGTACTTGGCCTCTTTAACAAACGGGATCTCTACATCGTTCAACATTGGTGGTTTCAGGCCTACCAGTGTTCTTTTATTTGTGAATATTGCCACTGTGGTTTTTTGTGCATTGATGGAGAGTTGCTCTGCTCTGCACCACCTGTCAACGATGTTTAGAGCGCTTTGCATGCGTCCTCTCTCGACTATTACCAGGTCGTCTGTGTATCCTAAGCAGTAATGGCCTTCTGCGGACAGTTTTGTAATGAGGCCGTCTACTAGAGTGGCCCACATTAGCGGCGATAACACTCCGCCCTGTGGGCACCCTCTATTGACTTTGGCTTCTATGGTTGCCTCGCCCAGGGTGGACGTAATGGTCCTTTTTTCTAGGCTGGCTTGGATCCATTGACTTATTGTGTCGGTTGATCTTCCTGGTTGGTATGCGTATTGACGTTCACTCAGGGGTTGAGCCTTGAGAGTGTCGTCTCTGATGTACCTATCTATCAATCTCTCCAGCGTTTTGAGCAGGAAGGACGATAGACTAATTGGTCTGTATGACTTGGGAGTGAAATCTGAAATCCTGCCTACTTTTGGCAAGAATAGGACCTTCACTGGTATATATCTTCAGGCCAAGTAGGCTCTCAGGATTTTGCATGGATGTGGTATTAGTACATCCTGCCCTTTTTGTAACAGAGCGGGGTAAATTTCATCCACTCCAGGTGATTTGAAGGGAGAGAATTTGTTTATAGCCCATCTGATTCTATCCGGTCTGGTTATTTCGGTAGCCAGCTTCCAGTCTGTTTGCGTGGGCCGATTAATCCTCTTCCTGGAGCCTGCTTCCGGGAGCATTTCTAGGCTTTCCTCTAATGTTTCTGTGTAGGTTTCATCAGGTTTCTTAAGGAACCCAATGTTTGTTGATGATCCGTCTTTGGCTAGTACTTTATGGATTCTGGAGCAGGTGGGTGTGTCACTCACCTCCTCACAGAATTTCCTCCATGAGTACCTTTTCGCCTTCCGAATCTCTTTGTTATATAGCGTTAGCTTTATTTTGTAAGAGTCCCAGTCCTGGTTGGTTTTGGCTTTATTAAATAGCCTTCGAACCTCCGCCCTGAGCTTATCGAGGTTCTTGTTCCACCAGACTGACTTCCCTTTTCGATGTCTTTCTTTTTCTAGACAGTGTTCCTGGTAGGCCGCCATTATGGCTTCGTTAACCTGTTCCACTGCCAGATTGAGACTTTCTGTGTCGCTTATGGAGACTGTCCCGCCCTCGAGAGCCTCCCTTAGGGATTCCTGATATCCTTCCCAGTTGGTTCCTCTTGGGTTTCTAGACTTTGTAACCATAAGAGTTGGAGTAATGAGGTCAAACCGTATCTGCCTGTGATCGGAGCACGATGGCTCACTCGACACATGCCAGTTACTTTTGATATCACTTGTCTTACCAGCGCATAGAGTCAAATCCAGAACTTCGCGGCGGACCGACGTGACGAAAGTTGGTTCTTTGCCTTTGTTGGCTACCACTAAACCTTCACTAGAGATAAATTCTATTAAAGACTCACCTCTTTTGTTGATGTTGATGCTCCCCCAGCTGGTATGGTGTGCGTTCGCATCACATCCTATAATTAGGTGTAGGTCCCTCTCCTCCTCCTCAATTCGTTTGCAAATTAATTTGACACATTTCTTTAATTGAACTGCACCCAGCTACACTCGATTCAAAATGTGGTGTAAATTACACTGCTCTACACTACACCTTCATGCAAACGAATAAACCTGACATGTATGTTTCAGCCAAATGCCATTCCTTGTGGCTGTGTAGACTGCCCTTCCAGCTGCACTTCTGATTCCTACACCGTTATAGGCGAGACATTTTTGGTGTTTGGACAATTCGAAATAATTTCCTTCGTATTATCATTGATGATACTGATAGGAGGACTGACATGTATAACAGTTTTTGCAGCTTTCCGGAACAAAACTCGTCAAATGTGTCGATGTTGTAACATAGGTGAGTAGAGGAATCATATTTTTGAAATTTTTAGGCTAAAATATTTTTCATAGATATGCATTTTAATAAGTATATCGGGTGTTTCACGGTGAACGGGAACATTGGAAGTATCTAGAACGAAACTACAGATAATTTCGAAAATTTGGTATGCGTGGTCTATTCGTCTCAAATATTTTAATCAATATAGTATTGCCACTTCTTCTTTCAAATGAAACACCCCATATATTATATAATAATAATAATAATAATAATAAAGGTCTTTATTAATGAGATTAACAAGTTTCAAGACAAATAATCAGATAGTAGGGCGAGGTTCAATTCATGCAGTCGTGAAACTGCACGTCTGTTCTTCCACCTAACCCTGAAAAGATAGATAAAAAACACAAAGATGTAAACTATACTGAGGAGTTCAGTTTCAATAATTAGGAATTAATTTGAAAGGCAAGATAAACATTTCATACACATTACTTAGAGAAAAGATGCTCGAAGAGTCTTGTTTTAAATAACTTGATACCGATGGATATTCCCACGTTTAACGGGAGATTATTGATTACTTTGGCGATGTCGTAGCTGAATGACCGTTCGAACTGTACTGTATTATGTAGGGGAGGTGTAAGCTTTCCCTTGAATCTTATATTCAGGTTATGAACATCTGTACGGAAACTGATTTTTTCATAAAGATAGGGTGGTGTTTTATGATTTAATATTTTATGATACATACATGCAGAATGTATATATCTACGTTCTTTCATTCTCACCCATTTGACTTCCTTATATAAATGGCTGATATGGCAGTACTTTCGAATCCCAAAAATTAGCCTTATACACGAGTTTTGCACCTTTTGTATCCGCAGAATATCCACGTTATTGAGACAGTTGCCGTATAGGACATCACAGTAATTTAACTTTGACAACACCAATATTTCACATAACAGAATTTTTATAGATCTAGTTAGGTACTGGCGTATTTGATAAATTAATTTCAAACTGGCATAAGCTCTCTGCAGACAGACAGAAACGTGCTTAGTGAATCTCAAATCTTGGTCCATATATACACCTAGATTTTTCACACATTCTTCAGTTTTAATGATTTCCTTGTTGATTACTATGTGATGATTTTCATCAAACATGGTTATTTTTGATCGATCTTTGATTTTTCCAAATAAAATAGAGGTAGATTTTTTTGGGTTCAACATCAGGCAATGCTGTGATGAAAGGGTAAATAAATTATGAATATCATAGTTCAAAGATGTTATAGCTTGTGGATATTCATCAGGCTGGAAAGATATATATAACTGAGTGTCGTCTGCGTAAAAATGATGATTGCATGATATAAATATTTGTTTGAAGTTGGAAATGTACAAAGAAAATAGTAACGGTCCCAATATTGAACCTTGTGGAACACCAATGCTATTGATTAAATACTGAGACAATTTGTTGTTATAACTCACTGCTTGTTTTCTGTGACTTAAATAGTCCATTATAAGGTTGATTGCACGCAACGATAATCCACAATATTTCATTAGAACCTCAATTATTTTATGATTCAGAGTGTCGAAGGCTTTCGAGTAATCCAACAAAACCAATAGCGTTAATTTTCCCTTATCATTCTCCCTGAATATATCATCAGTAATTTTCATCAGTGCAGTACAACAACTATGATTTTTTTTGAATCCTGATTGGTTTGAAGGAATTATATTATTTTCGAACAAGTGTTTGCCAAGTTGAATTTCTATTGATTTTTCAAGGATCTTTGACATTGTTGGTAATATGTTTATTGGTCTTATATTATTATGAAAAGTTGGATTAGGTATTTTAGGAAGAGGAATCACTTTGGCTTTCTTCCAAATCGCTGGGAAGACTGAATGTTGCAGACAAAAGTTGATAACATGCGTTAAATAAGGCAAAGCGAAGGGCATACATAGTTGTATACTCGAGATATTCAAATCATCCAATCCTGTGGCTTTACTCTTCAAGTTTTTTATAATGTTTAAGATTTCGAGTTCTTCTACTGGTTTGAATGATAGTTGTGAGACCACATTTTCATGAAGGTTATTTCGATAATATGATATGACATCTTCACTAGGTCTCAGTTTTGGTATAGAATTGACGAAATAATTGTTTAGCTCGTCTACGTCCGCCAGATTGTCAGGAATACTATAATCACTTTTACTATTTGACGTTAGATTGAGGCTTTTGATCGTAGTCCACATTTTTGAATACTCTGAGTTGACGAATTTACTTTGGTAGTATGCTTTTTTTTCACGTTCGACCGCTACATTAACAATATTCCGGAGTTCTTTATAGGTTGTCCATTCAGACATTAGTTTTGTTTCTTTGAACTTTCTAAGTGCTTTGTCTCTATCTTTCATCATGTTTCGCACTGCATAAGTAAGCCAAGGGGCATACTTTTTTGTCACTCTAATAGTTCTGTATGGAGCGTGTATGTCTAGTAAAGTTGTGATATTTTCGTTAATGAACTCGATTTTACTATTAACATCATTTAAATCGTATATATTACGCCACGGGATCGACTGTAGATGTGCATTGAACCTGTCATAATTAAAATCTTTAAAATTCCTTGATGTGACAAATTTTACTTTATTTCCCTTAACTTTAGTCTTCAATTTGCAGTAAATCAGTTCATGATCGCTCACATCAGGAATAGTCATTGTGCCACAATTATGTACTAAGTTCAAGTTTGATATCAGTATGAAATCTATGAGAGAAGCTGTATGATCAGTTATCCTTGTTGGATTTTCAATAAGCTGAGACAAACCAAGGCCCTCAAACACATTGGTAATATCAATAGCCGCCCTTGTATCACATTTCATCAAATCAGTGTTAAAATCACCTAAACATATGACAGTATCATTTAGTGGTGAAATATGTGAAATAGTATTCTCAAAGTTGTCCAAGAAGAAAGATTGATCTAAATTAGGTGGATTATAAATTACTCCGACTGCAAAACTTGTATCACCTATAATCAACCGTACCCAAAGTTGCTCAATATTTTGTGAGGTTTGTATTATTGAATATTTGTATCTCGATTTAATATATAAACAAACACCACCACCCCTACTTTTTCTGTCATTCCTGATGATGTTGTATCCCTGAATGGCCACTTGTTCGTTACTTATAGTGTCATTTAGCCAACTCTCACTTATTCCCAACAGTTCAAACGATTCAGCCAGAATGATTTTTTTTATTTCAAGATAATGTGCTGTCAGTGACCTAGCGTTAATATGTGCAAACGTTGAAATATCCATCTTTACCAATCTGTACAAATAAATCTAGTATGATAAATTCCAGAAAAGAAAAACGGGTTATAAAAAACAATGTACGATAAGGCTTCTAAAAGAGAATAATGTCTATATTCTAATGTATTTATCAATGTAAACTCTTGCTTGAAAATAATGCTTCTAAAAATTAAACAGAAATCGAACTTTCCTCTGATAATTCTAATAATATACATAGGAGATCAAAGTTCTCTTTACGTTTACACTCCCTTAAAATAAAAAAAATAGTAATAATGACAAATAATATACGTGTTTAATATAAAGCAAACGAACCACAATAAATAACGGTTGGTTGATAAAATATTTGAGATTGATCAATTTTTGAAAAGAAACAATAATTATTTGAAAATAAACAATATTTGAAAACAACAATTTCATTAAAAGTCCATTTCCGATTCAATTTTTCTGATAGTTTCGTTTTCTGATGTAAAGATCTGGCCTTTCCACGACCAGCAATTTCTAGGACCCATTTTTGGAATACTTGTAAAATTCTTCAAAACCTTTCACTTATAGTAAAGAGTATCTATTATCAGAATATGCAGAGTTTAAGTATCCTTATTAACCGTGAATGAATTTGAGGATTTCCTTGGGAGTATGCCAAAACATTCATTGCGTTGTCATCATTACCTGTCACAAGTCTAGGCAAGTTTCTTCTTGCTATCAAAGATGATCCAAACATTTAAAAATTTCTACTCAATGTAATGAGTTTTCTCAAATTCATTCCAGGTAAATCAGAATACTTTTCATTGAAATCTTGGCATGTTCTGTTGATATTTTTGTTACATTGACCATAAATGATGAATGAGTCCATCAAAACCACGTTTGTGATTATTTCCTGCCATAGTACCTACTTCCACACCTACCTGAATTCGAATTCAAGATCACATCTGCCATATGAACCAGCATAGCCTACCCTGTGCCTTCCGTATGTTAGATGTCTATCGAAAGAATAAGACGAATTGGGTCGAAATACAATATCCGAACATGGTCGGGTAACACCATCTGCAGCCAATTCACGAAAATGAGACTACCTAACGCTAATAGTGACTCAAAAATCTGCATCTATAGCGTTCCTTGTGAATCAGGCGTAGCTTACGTTGGAGAAACCAACAGATCACTAAATATCAACAAAAAAGGACATCGAAATTAGGGATAGCACATCATGTCTGAATGACTCAGCATAATATTACATGGACTGAAGCCGAAGTTATACATAAAGAAGAGCACTGGTATAGAAGAAAATCCAAAGAGTCTGCATACATTCTTAATATTAACGTGTTAAGCATAGAGAATCGAAATATGTGGAAATCCTGAGAGGCAATTTACTCCCACGCTAATGACACAAATTGGCTTTGTAAGAATTATTCTTGAGAGGCTGTCGCATTCATACACTCGATAACAGCAATAGATGTTAATAGCCGAAACGTCGTGATTAATAAAATTGCAGATAATCTTATTTCTTCGCTTCTTTGTACAATGAAAGTCCAGAAAAATCTTATTTGAAGTGAAAACATTATCAGCCACTTTTACTTTATTGGTTTTTTGGATTTTTGGCAATGTTGTTCGTTAAAGGTCGAATACTCGCTGTACCGGCTTCGATGTAAGTTACTGAACTATGGTGGAAAGTCATTTACGATATCAAATAGCACCCTGCGGAGGTCTGTCTGTCATATAATCTTTCGTCTTCTAAGCAAGACAAAAATTTCTTTGCTAGTGAAATACAAAATTTTTTCTACTCAATTTTTATTCATTCTTTGTTTTCAGACCGACTGATAAAGGCAGTGAAATTGAATGGAGACAAAATTCACCTAGTTCTGGGAGATGCCTTTTACGTTTTAGGAAAAAGTGAGTAAAGATAAAAAATCCATATATAGCGATACTATACTTATTTTCAAGTGATTGGTGCTTCAAAACTCTCATACAAACTATCTGAAAAATGTTTCAGAAATGGCGCCCGGCGCCATCTCATTTATTACAAAATACACTATTTTTTGTCGTGTTGATTTCATCAATTTTTTTTATTATATACCAAGCGGTTTAGTTATTATGCGTGGGTGTGTTTCCACTACACGCCGCACATATTGCACACGACATACCTACAATGGTCGTCCATTTTAGGTCCAAGATTAATCCGAACGTCCAGGAACTCGATGTCTAAGGGATGTTCCATCTTGGATTTGCTTTGTACATTTCGTATTGTACTTCTCATGAATGATCAATAGATGTTCAATATTGTACCAACCTGAAACATCAATAAGAGAACGATTTTGGACGTACTGTCACTTATGTACTTTGGATAGATCTTCATAGATGTTTTACCATCGATATACAATATTTTTTTATTTTCCTCAAACATTTGATGGACTTTTTGAAATGAAACTTTTATGGGACACTATATCATTTTGGCACGAGAGTAAACTCTTGGAGCTAACAAATCTGTTAAACTCCTTGTCCCTTTCTAATAACTATTTACTCAAGCAGAGTGAGAGGGGCGGAAAAAATTACGAAGATCCACACAAAGAGGAGACGCCGAGAATAGTAGCCGGCATTTTGATGGTGATCATTATTGAGACTATTGAGAGTATATAAAATTCAGGACTAGTTCAGTCTGGTAAGATCTCGCGTAGAAGGGCAAATAAGTCTCAGATTATCAGAGAGATTATTTGTAACTAGTGTTGTCTCATTTATTAAAACATTATTTGATGATACATGAGAATGAATGGACAAAAAATTTTAATTGCAGTCATTAGCGATGGGAATTGCTTATTCAGATATTTGTCTTTTTTCAACTCAATAATGTCATTATACAGGGTGTTTCCGAAATTGGGGCAATAAAAAAAATGGGTTGTACCGAACAAAATGTATCAATAAATGGCAAGAATTTTCGTTGATTTTAGTTACCTTTGTTTGAGAGGCACTGGTTTGATTCTCCAGGCCATAACGTGTCTGCCTGCTGGCAGTGTTTCATTGCGGTTTGCGCAGGCTGTAGACCTCTTATCAGTGATTACCAAAAAAAGTCTTGAAAACTTCAAAATTCAATATCTTCCAAAATATTTTTTTTTTCGACAAAAAAGTATTCTATCATTTCGTTATGTTTTGTCATCTTCTATTTCTCATTTCATTTATTGCTCCAATTTATGTTAAATACAAATATACATCTTTTGGATATACACTAGACTCACTTGTGCTGATTCCGGACGTATTCAGGATTTTTTTTGTACATCCAATGCAAGAAAATTTGATATATTTCGGTACATACATACATCAGTACAAGGACGTTTTTTATGTGAGTCCATTGGACATCCACGGCTTACCCTTTGTATATGGACATTTGGTGGACGCTTACCGGACATTTATGGACGTAACTAGACGTCCACCGAAGGTTCATAAGATCCTTGTTGTACAACCATTCGACATACATGAGACGTATGTACATGTGCTATGTTGGCAGTATCAAGATCCATAGATTTCTGGTTACATCTATATTTCCAAACATGATCACCAGATTATCGGTATCTGAGCATGTTTTGCCTGTTCCTGAACTGAGCGTGATAAATGACTCTCCTATTTTCTTATTAGTTTATCGTGATCATGAATTTGTTGCATTACATCTCACTCCTTAATAGATGTTCGTTATCGTTATTCGACGAAGAGTGGTAACGTCAAATACAATAAGTCGTGACATATTGCCGTAAATAATTATATTCATTAACTTAATTAAAATAATTATGTACGTTGTGGAATAAATGTTATTTGGGAAATAATCTGATCAAATATAACTGGACCGTCGTTTATCAAATCGAATAAATTTTGGAATTTCCACTCAAACATTTTTGTTTTAGAAAATTCAGAACCCAAATCTCCGAATTCAAGTCGATAAATTTTCAAACAAAATCGTTTTCGTTGAAATTGAAAAGTGTATTCGCTGTTAAACAAAGTTTCGTTATATTATCCCCGAATAAATTATGTAACTATGACGTTTTTCTGGCGTTAAATCTTCTACCTATCTTTCCACCACGTGTATGGCATCACACGTTAAAAGGTAAGGGCTACATCTTCCGTAGTTTGTACAAGTCTCTCAAAGACTTCTGAGGATTGCTCGTAAGGGAGTAGCCGGTTGATGACAATAACAATTTTAACAAAAACAATTCCACCAAGTGCATACGCGTAACTGACGGATATTCCGCCTACAGACATGCGGCTGACGAGTTTTTCAATTTAGTTTAGTACTTAAATATTGGTCTGAATATGTTACAGCGTATGTGATATGACTTGTAAGAAAAATTTTCTAGACCAGTTTCGCAGCCCCCACAACTTCAACCACAGCGGTTGCACTGCCTGGCCTGACTCGACGTGTAGATCTCAGAAAATAATCATAATAAATTTGATGAATTTAATCAGAATATGAGTTTATGCAAGTTGAATATTTCAGCCATGGTGAAGAATAGGTATAAAGTCTTGGGTATGTGCGTGGTGGTAATGGTCTCTCTTATGCTTGGTATCCTGTTTTTGAAAGTGACCACCGACCCAGTAGAACTTTGGGCTTCGCCAGCCAGCCAGAGTCGAAAGGAGAAAGACTTTTTCGACGACAACTTTGGACCTTTTTACAGAACGAACCAAGTTTTCTTCAAAACTGTGGGATTAGATCCGGTATGTTTATTTTATAGTGTCCGTCAAAAAGTATGTTACAAAAGGTTTAATTATTCTATAGAATTGAGAGAAATATTTTGATGTGCTTGATTGTATACATCCGATGACGGCGATAACCTAAGAACGATCAATGCTAATTCGACAATAAAAAAGTCTGTAAACTCAGAAGAAGTGGAATGAAACGAGAAAAATGTCTTTAAAAAAGTTATTCGGAATATAATTTGTGTCATTTATATGGTTTCAAGTTTCAAGCATCGTAATGAAACAAAAGTATTTTCAACGACACATAACAAAGATGAAATTTCATGGCAGTATAAATATTGTTGAGTTTTGACCTTAACCATACTACAATCGTTCGAATTGAAGCTCCGACATATTTTGCTTTGAAAGTTGTCTTATTATGATAACAATATTGCTACTGAGAAACAGATTTGACCCGAATATCAGGTTTACATCTTGTTAAAAAGGTATGTATTAATTCTATCGATCGAAAAACCTACTGTACGCAAAATTTGATTTCATTAAAAAACAGATTACAGTGTCTTGATTTAGGAACGATATAATACAGGATACCCCCAATTTATGTTAACTAATGTTAACAGTAGAGCGGCTTCAAAAGCACTCCGCTGGTATTGATCAACTTTTAAGTTAGTTCCTTACAATTGCCTAAAAAATACTGTGAGTGACATAATTTGACAGTTGTCAAATATTCGAAGGGGAGACAAACAAAGCCATTTTCCATAAGATTACGATTTTCTGCGAAAAAATTTCTAATAAATAATAATTAATAATATAAGTTGAGGGTTCAACTGGTCAAAGAATAACAGAAATTTCTAGATAAGTATGATTCAAGGTGGTTGTGTCGAGTGTGGATCGAGTATAGTTATGCAGAAATGAGTATAGTTAGGTGCAGGATGAAATATGACAAATATTTTTTAGGTTTACTTCGAATCGAAAGATGATGGGGAGATTACTTTAGGACCCGGATTCAATCAGACCTTCTTGAATGAAGTATTCAAACTACAAAAGCGAATTGAGAACGTAAGTCAGATATCAAAAATATATTTTTCTACGATAGTGCGTAAACTAAGCTTTCACGCACTGTTATCAGAAAGTGGTTTTTTATACTCTGTTCATAAATTTATGCATTTTTGAAAAATACTGTATTTTCCACAAATATGACTCGAAAGTCATTTGATAAAACGACAATCAGTAACATGAAATATTCAAATTGATTATACCATTTCCACAATTTGGCAATATTATAACTGTCGAAGAAATAAATGTTTATAATACACTCTCGTACCCGCGTGTTTGTTGAACTCGGCCCTAGAAAAAAGTCATATTTTACGAACTTGTAGCATAAATAGCTATTCTAAATCCACTTATAAAATTAATTATTTATTCCGAGCAGATATCTGATCGTCACAATCCAACTGAAAAAATGCATTATTAAAATTTTATACTTCATTTTGAAATCAAGCATATGCTAAAGGGCGTAACTTATTGTGGAAATGACGTAACAATTTGAAAAAACACCTGGTTTAGTTTGAGAACGCCAAATTGAAAAAGGGTATTGGTCAAGTAGGCATTGGAAATAAATGTGCCCAAATCATCATGAGAATTGATTAGAATTCAAAATTATCCACCGATACAATTGAATGATGTATCTATTCGAAGCAACTAAAAAATTTAGCCAGATATTGATTTTTAAGTATATCCTAACTAAGAGGCCCCACGTTGGGCGCCATGTATCATCTTCATTTTGTATCTTCATTGAACATATCATAGATATATTCAGTGTATTCTCGATTTCAGATAACTTTCCAAAGTACCGGAGACGATGGGACAATCGTGTCGAAAGGTTTAGAAAGCATATGTTTTGCCCCTTTGAGGACCATCTATTCAAACGAACCCTCCATAAATGACTGTACAGTTATGTCGCTGTTGGGGTTGCTGGAAAATAGTGTAGAAAAATTTAATTCGAATTTGACTACTACTTACGCTACTCTTATTGGATGTTTGAGGTGCGTATTAACAGTAATCTCATTGTGTTTTGAAAAGTGTAGTCTTTAACGGATATCGAAAATATTTTGCTTGGTTTTTGTATCGAAAATTCGGTTCAAATTATTTAACATTAGATATATATATACAAAAAAAATTAAATTGTATTATTCAACAAAAAAAGTGAAAACAAGTTATGGGCCCAGGTATGGCTTGCGCTAATGACAGTTTGAATTGCAGCAGAAGTGAATTCAAACTGAATGGATATGGCTCCAATTACCAGTTGTGGGTGAATGTTTCAAATAACTATCTTATGGAAATCTGAAGGAATATTTGATGTAGCTGACAGAACAAAACCAATACCATCAGAAGAAAAGGGTATGAAGACATGGGATAAAAATGATCTATATACTCAGAAGTTTACAGTAACATCAAATCATCATCTTATGCCTGTTCATCCCTGTTCATCGTCGAATGAAATTTTGCTCTTTCTGGTAGATCCTCTGAAGCTAGTATCCATACTCTTCAACAACAATTGTATGCGTATTCTTATGAAGATAGCAGGAAGACATAACATATAGCTTAAGTTTATCGCATCAAAAACCTGAATGCAAAACAAGTTTAATCATTAAGAGACCATGAGCGCGATAACATTTGGGACGTTTTTCAGAGTAAAAAAGTTGATAACTCAAAAACTGTTCATCGTATCGATTCCAAACAAGTACAGGCTTCTATAGGACGTTTGATTCTATGTATCTACGTCTGCGTCAGCACCTCACGATGCGTTGATAGATAGTCGAGATAGCTGCGGTGGTGTATTTCTCTTCCATTAAAATTTTAAGCAATCTTTATCCAATCGAAATGAATTTGGTACCAAAATAAAGGTTAAACTTTGATCTATGTACGTGTTGTAATGTTTTTTTGAAATTATTTGTTCATCTACCAAAAAATTTATATCAAAGTAACTGCATTTTGGGACATTTTGAGATTTTTTTTTGTGAAAAAGTAAATTGAAAATTCAATTTCCATTACAGCCACATACGTAGAAATAAATGTCATCTAGAAGCCTGTCCTTTTTTAAAATCGATAAGATGAATCGTTTTTGAGTTATCAATTGACTTACCCTAAAAAGCGTCCCAAATGTGATTTAAGGAAGAACGAATTTCAACCCATAACTAAGAAGAAACTGACATTAACTAGACCACTAGCATCAAAACAAATGTAAAGGAAACAGGACAGAAACAAGAAATAGGAAAGTTGAGAAAAACAAATTGAAGAAGACCAGAAAGACGCAACTTTTGCAAAAAACTGGGCCATTGGCAAAAAGATTGTTGGTTTCGTTTGTATAGAAGTAGGCAGGAAACTTCATAATCACGTTATATGACGCCCCATTCGTGTTGGTTAGTGGATTCCACAATGTTCAAAACTCGAAAAGATACAACTATTGGTGATGGAACTGTTAATAATGATAATAATAAGTATAAATAATGATAATATGATTAAACGAAGACAACGTGTACTCAGAAGTGAAATATTCAAGTTGCATTTTCGAATCCAAAAAGATAACTCAGCCGCCAATTATTCCAATGGTTCTGGAATCAACAAAAAAACGGTGAACAACTCACTGACCTAATATGGAATAAAACATGAACTAACAGTGCCATTCACACCACAACAAAATGGATGTGCAGATCGTGATCAGCACAATAGGTGAAATCGCTCGTTCTCTACGGTTTGCTCAATAACTTTATAAAATTTATTGAGCTGAAGCTGTCAAAAATGCCAGTTCCTCAAAACCAGGCTTCAGTTAGCAAGCAACCGTCACTTATGACAAAAATTGTTAAAACTTTTTTTTTTCATCTGAACTTTTACTTGAAACAGGACTCACTTTTTCCCTGGACTGCTTTCTTCTCGAACTCTTTTCCCATGGACTCCTTTTTTCGTGGATGCGAAACTGGATGCGAAATGGTGTCAAAGTGATAACTTTTTGCACGATCATAGAAAAACTTTGTTTCAGCCCTGCTGGAGAAAAAGTTAGTTTATCCGGAAACAAAAGAGGGGCAAATGTGAAGTATTATACATAGGGAGATAATGTGACTTATTTTCTTCATAGGGAGTTTATATGATTATTTGATAATGAGAAAGGTTTCTGTCACCGTGGTTGTCAAGACACGAATTACAGTTTTGTCGCCGGCGTGAAATGCACTCTTGAAAAAAAAAATAGTGGAAATTTTAAATTTTGTATGAAAATTCGGAAAATCTTGAAAATGTTTGAAATTACACAGTTTCCCGTCCAGCAGTTCCAGTATTATTGCGGCTCTGCTCCGGTCACCTGACGTTCGGCGGAAAGCGGTTCCCAAAGTTTCGACAAATTTTCCAACACAATTTGAACTTTCACCAATTTTTTTTCGGTCACACCTGCCATTCGTTTTAAAATGGCATTATACACCTGTCCTTAACAGGATTGCAAGAGGTTAGATTACACCCTGAATATACAACTCGAGACAGACTACTATTTTTTTCTCGATGCTTTGTGAGTAACTCTCAGCCTTCTCTCTCGAGCTACAAATCGCACCTCAGGAATAATCTCGCATTTCTCCCCTTTGATGCATAATCTTCTATTTCAGTCTTCCTGGTTTGCTGATATGTCAAAACTTTCATTTTACGTATTTCTCACGAACATATCCGTTTCAGGACTCCGTATAGCATGTCTTGTTTAGCACCGTTTGGAGGACCAGTTCTACCAGCATTGGCATTAGGAGGGGCTTCAGCCGAAAATGAATATTTGGATGCCATTGGTGTGACCCTTACTTTTCTTACATCGAATAAAGTAGATAAAAGCGAACTCACTGACACAATGGAGTGGGAAAAAAAGTGAGTATACAACATTATAATTACTTTGTGGGACATTCTTCAGTTGAAAATGCAAAACTGCATATAGGTCAGATATCTGAATCCAAAGTTATAGTAATTTTTGAAGATCGTTGGGTAACAGTGTTTGTAGGCTATCACAGCAAACACCTGTCTGAAAATAACTACTTCCCTGGCTAATGCCGCGAGGGGACTCGATATTTGTGAAATGCTTCTCACTCTGTAGTCGATAAGGAGAATTATTAGTTGATTCAGACCGAGGGACCACCTGCAGAGTAGTTCAAATTTTGTGCCTTTCATCAGTGTAGGGTGGATCACTATACGGACAGCTTTAAGGCATTTTCTAAGTATGTTCATGTTCAGTTCAGTTGTTATAATTTTGAGCCTCCTTCAAGGATTCGATTTAGTGCTCTCTGGTGTGGAGAAAATGAGAAAGTTTTGTTATTATCATTGAAATACAAATAATTTAGTGTGGTCAAGCTAGTTATGAGAAAATAATTAGATGTGACAGCTAGGAAAATATTTTTAAAAAATTGTTATTTTCAATTTTCTCACATTATTTTTCAAAACTTTGTATATGTGTATAAAATTAAATTTTAAGCAACTTTTTGAGATAACTTTTATCGATATCTTGCGATTTTACCCGACTTTTTGCCTATTCATAGTAATTTTTTTCAATTTGCCGCCATACCAGCGATCACGTGACATGTGTCAAAATCGATTTTTAGGTTATCGGACATGCACAAACTTTTCCCAAGAATCTTTTTTCCAATACTCTAATAATAAACTTTTTTCCCATATGGTACATACTTTTTGGCGGTCACTGTATATATATTAGTGTTAGTCTATTATATTAGGATGTCCTATTTAATTAAATTAAGATTCTTATTATCAATATTCCTCAATATTCTTGACTTATATAAATACAAAAACTATAATTTTTTTACGAATTCGATAAAAAATTTGATTAAAAATTTCAGGTTTATATCCCTGCTGAAGAAATATGATGCTGAAGAACGGCCAGATTTCATCGATATTGCCTATAGCGCTGAGAGATCCCTCCAGGATGAAATTGAAAACCTTTCCAGATCTACAGTCTGGACAGTCGCGGTCAGCTATTCGGCAATGTTCATTTATATTACGTTATCTTTGGGGAATATAAGCAGCTGCAAAAATTTCATGGTAAGTAATTCAGTCCAAAATATAATTGAGTAGAAGCGAAGTAACTTTTTTAAAAATCATTCAGTAACAACTGGCTTTGGTTGGTGAGAAGACACTAGTTGAAATTGAATTCTTGACATGATTTTTTGGGTTTATGACCTTCCACAATCTGAAAATGAAAAAAAAAAATTTTAATCCAAAGGAATCTGTACAAGTGTAGAAGGGCAAATTAATTCTTGAAAGAAATTAATTTTTGTCAGTAACGTACCCTACACTGAATTTGCCTATCTGAAAAAATGAGATCGAATTAACAAAGAATACTTCTCTTTGTTTGAAAACTGTTGACGTTTCGGAGGCTATATCTGCCTCCGTTATCAAAACTTCTTGGAAAGACGCTGAAGAAACTGAATTTGAATTGCGATTTTGGTAATAAGACCTTTCTTTGACAGAGTCAAATGAAATCTGAAAATTTTCACAACAACCCCCTTACCTTCCTTACTCTATGTGGCTACCTTAACCTAAACGAGGTTTATTACGAATCATAATCATAATTTCCCGACAAAATGCAAAATTTTCGAAAAAATACTTTACTGAAAACTGTGGTGCCTTGGGACACCATCAGAGCTTGCTCGAGTGGTATTCTACTAATAAATCATTCATTTGTTCACAGATAGGTTAGAGATGGAAGCAAGAGAGTAACTTTCCTAGAGTTCAGGCTCTCTGGTTACTATTACAACTTAAAAAAAAAAACTTAAAAAACTTTTTAGGAAAACGCTTTCATTTAAATGTACTAAAAAGAAGAAAATAAACTTTGAAGTAAATCGAACTCATCATTTTGTTACATTATAAAATTTTATACGATATGAAAGCTTGTCGCGAGAAGTATGTATTTCTTTCAGAATTAAATTTGAAATCATCTGTATCAAGATTTATTCTCGCGACAAGCTTTTTTATATCATATGACATTTTGTAATACAACAAAATGATGAGTTTTATTTACTTTAAAGTTTATTTTCTTCTTTTCACTGCATTTAAATGAAAGCTTTTTTCTAAATTTTTTTTAAGATTTTTGTTTATTTTCTACTTTTCAGCATTAGAGTTAGTTTAATTACCTGTTTTAATAGACGCCAGTTGCCATGTTTCTCTGCACGCAACCCACCTTATTGAATACATACATACAGGTCAAGTTACAGAAATTATTCGACTATTCGATGTTCATCACAATAATTGCTGAGTTTTTAATTTTGAGCTCCCTGAACAATATGTACTTTTGTCGTCATTTTCATCGTTCGAAAAAAATTAGTATATTTTCCAATTTTCTACGCATTCTCAATCTAGACAAAGAGTGAGATTTTTCAAAACTATATTATTCGATCGTTAGATATTTTTCACTATTTTTACGTATCTTTCCAATTTTTTACAAATTATTCTCTTTTTTTCCATCGAAACCGAACCAACATGTATCTCAACATCTGAACAAGAGGAACTGGTCCTACTTTCTCTTGTAAGATTTTAACCCATCTAACACATACATACACACACACACTAACAGCGAAGTTGAATAAAATCTTTTGAAAAGAAGAAAATATATCGTCATCGAAAACGAACAACAAGTTACTCAGGGTTCTGAAGGAATTTTTAGAATCCTGAATATGAAGGTACTGTACGAAACTTCGTATAAGCTACTCCACATCTAGGATAATCTCAAAGATGAGATAAAAGAAAAGTTAAAGTCCGACATTTATGAAACGATCTGTAAAAATTGAGAAAAATACTATATGGCTCAAATTGGATGGGTCATAAAAGTACGGTTCAAGCCATTGTACATTTCAGATTTTCAAGTCCAAAAAATCAAGTGTGTTCTAACATGTTGGTTCATGACAATAGCTTTCTTGATACATTCAAGATTCCCTTCCATATGGTTATATATTTAAAGAAAAATATTAGTATTGCTCCTATATTTTTTTCTGCACAGGAAGGACTTTTGTCATTCTTATGTGAGGTTGATATTGATGAGGTTTCTGTCTACCAAAAACCATATAAACAAGACATTTAAAGGCAATAAAGTGTTTGATAGATAATTTTGTCTCGAACTGAGTGATTATATGGTAGCTGCCGCATTACGTTTCTAAAAACAACAAAGAACTGAACCATGACATACTTTAGCTCATATATAGAAACCAAGGATTCAGAGATATAACTATCGAATTGTTTGAATTTTTCTTTTGTAAAAGGATATTCTATAAAAACCTTATTGATCTGGACAAACAAACTGAATTTTGGCTCTTCTCTGTTTCAGTTCGAATCAAGGATATCTCTTGCTTTCGGAGGAATTTTGATTGTTTTCTGCTCAGTAGGCTGTTCTATAGGAGTTTGTGCATATTTTGGGATAACGACCACGATGATCACAATTGAAGTCATACCGTTCCTAGTGTTAGCTGTCGGAGTGGACAACATATTTATTATAGTTCAAACACATCAGAGATCTGAGTAAGTTAATCTTGTTGTGTGGTCGTTGTACACAGCCCAATTATATACCTACCTGGTTTTTAAAATAGCAAGTTTACTGAGTCAATGCAGTGGATATTATAACTACAAAACCAATCCTTGAAACATTCATCATCTCCTTAGTGTCACAATGTTATTTTCCAGACCTTCAACTTACCAGTTGAAATACAAGTACCAATGTAGCAAACTTAGTGTTCATTGATACCTCTTAGATGAATACCTTCAGCCCCCGAAATATGGGTTCCGCCAGGGCCCATGCCCCGGGCAAACGTATTCTTCAATCTCATAAATGGCCACGTTTATACCGTACACGAATTTGATACTCTGACCAAGTGAATAAGTTACTGCATATTTACACCATGTTCAATCAGTAAACCGTTCGGTACTAATTTGGTTTGTTTCGCATTCATTCAGGCAGCAACCTCCAAAAAGGTTCGCAAATCTACTAACCCAAATTTTATGATATGAAAACATCGATGGTAATCCGAAATAAATATTCAAGTGTAAATTAGGAACATTATTATTCGAGGCTGATATAGGCACACTCTCTTAGTACATAAGAACACATACTTTATGGCTCACCAATGATGCAAACCAAGTTTTGCAACTTGCGGGAAAGTCCACGAAGTGGGTGTTTATACCATCTCGGTCATTTAACTATTTTGGTCTGGTACCAACAATTTGCGGTACCAAATGAAGCTGACTACCGGACCAAGTGTACTTTGTAAACCAAGAAGACCAAGGCTATTTGGTCGAAATGAAGTCATTAGTCAGCGTACCAAGAGACGGTATAAACGTGGCCAATTATTTTTCGCGAGTCTCGTAGGCATAGGTCAACAACCGCGTCAACCGCGCTTGTACCGCCCGCAGGAATCCCAAACCGCGCAAGCGCAGCAATGCTTGCATACGCAAAGGGATGAAGCTATATTTGGAAACTACTTCATCGATCTCTCTCGACGGCAGTCGACAGTGTTATTTGCGATCATCTATGAGCCAGGAATGTTTGTCAAGTTTTGCCATCTTATATATTTGAAATCGAAGAGTATACAATATCGGAAAGTTTTCATCGGGGTATGCTGGTTTCATAGGAGCGTAAAGAATAGCTTGCTACTATGTTGAGAGAGCATTGCAATTTCTCCTCGACTCGCTCGAGCAAGGGATATCGACGTGGCTGTTAATTCGTCGGACGAGGTAGTAGGGGAGTCATACAGTAGTGCGTCTCTCTTATTTATGTGGTATTACCATATCATTGCGTTCCTTGTTGCTCGCATAGATTTGTCTATGCCCCGATAAAAACTTTCCGATACTGTATACCAACTGTATATCCAACCCGTTTTATTTCAGACCCTATCCTGTGCTTTCCTAACAACAATATATGTCCTACACGTCCATGTATGTATATTAAATAAAGAGTGTAAACACAGAAAGAGCAACGCCAGATAGGTCCTTGTGGCGTTCTATCCACGAGGCCCATGTACATCATTAGGCGTCTGATGGCTGAAATAATGATGATAAAGGTAAATATATAGACGGATAGGGGCGGCAATTTTCAGTTGTCGCCCCGCCTCGAAAAAATTCAAGATCCAGGGTGGAATACCTCTTAAATTAATATAATTAAAGACTACTTAATTAAGACGCTTATACCCCCAAATATGGATCTTAAGAAACCAGACTCTTTTTCTTCATCCTTCAGCACAGATGGGAGGGATTTTAAGCCCATGCACGTAGGCCTCTATTTGGACCCGTTGTGCACCCACATTTTATGGGAGGCACCCATGTAGGTTCTTCCAGCCGTACTTTTGGAGGTCTCTTGGGAGGCTTTCCTGTTCAGTTGTGTTTTGGGAGTACCTTCGGTTCATCCGGTTCCTTTTTCCGGAGTGCCCACCTCCGCACCTAGCTTTGCGATCCCAATGGCACCCTTGTCAGTTCCTCTGATCGACGACCTCGGAACGGTTGGCTCGGTACCCAACAAATGTGTTTATAGGTTCCTGCTTTGGTTCCTCTTGAAGGCGTGCTCTTGGGAGGTGGTTATAGGGGTCCCTTTGAAGGTTTACCTGTAAAATTGTGTTTGGGGGTACCTTTGGTTCATCTGGGTCCCTTTTCTAGGGTGCCCACCTCCGCACCTAGGATTACCATCTCTGCGGCACCCTTGGGGGTTCTTCTGATCGTGTTCTCGGGACGGTTGGTTTGGCTTCCCTCGAAATCACCCTCAGTTCATCATTTTATTCAAAGAAAATATTGAATGAATCTGTTTCAGTACACTAACGAAAAGCTGGAAATATCTTCAAGTTAGATAATAGTTAGGTAGATGATATTTAAATAAATGAATTGATATTGAGGCCAACTTTGCTAGGGAAGAGTTTATTTTTTGTACGAAAGTGAAAATTGATATAATCAAATAGAATAGTTTACCACATGTATTTCGATAAGAGCCGAATAATTTCCTTATGTTATGCGATATTTCTATTCCATTAATTTTTTTATATAGCTTCTAATCCGTACAAGTGAACAAAAAATATGGAAAATGAAAGCCTGAATGTTCTCTTTCCAGAATCTGCCAGTGTCGGCAAATGAAAATGAATTTTCAGTTTTTAATGAAAAAATGAAAACATATGTCGAAGATATTACCTACTTGAAAAAAATATTGAAATCGAAAAAATATAGTTTACATTTTTGCTATCTCCACGTGAAAGAACATATTGAAATTGCACCACATGTACCCAATTTAACCAATATTGTCCGAAATTTGAGAGATTAAAGACACTAAGTATCAATTTATTTCATCGCTGATCTTTTTATTTTTAGGAGAAGCAAAGTCGATGTTATAGAGAGTATTGGAGAAACCATGAGGAAAGTTGGACCGAGTATATTACTCACCAGTATTTCGGAAATACTTTGTTTTGGAATAAGTAAGTGTACTCACTGTTTGTTCATTATGAATATGCCATCGGTTTGCTAGAAAAACTGGGTGCTCTTAATTCATACGAAAAAAATTTGAAGGAGATACCATGAAGTAATATTGAGTTTTCAATTTTTCTTCAAAATCTGAGTTCACGTAGCAATTTGGATTGTGTAGATTTTACTCACCATTGAATGAAACGAATAAGTTTGATGCATCCAAAAGAAATCTCCTTCTCTTCACACTCTCCCACAAAGTAGAAAATTTTATGCAAATATCTGTCAGAAAACAACTACGACCATTGAATTACATCTAACATTAATTTGTGCAGTTTTCCTTCAGGAGGACAAATTGCAAGTGCTAATTGTAACCAGGTAATGAACATTATCTCGTTGGTTGGGAATAACCACCTGTAGACACAGCACTTTCCATGGTTTGTTTCATAGTGCAAAGATAGGTCAGACATTAGAGTTATCCTGGGCCACCCAATCAACAATAACACCCAAAACTCAACAGCAAGAAGCACTCCTAGTACTATACCAGAGATTTCTTCTCCTCAAAACATTGGAAGCAAATGAAATTTGGTATGAGCTTAGTTTGACCATAGATGAAAAGGTTTCCAGTAAGTTCCGGGCTCTACTTTGTGAAAATGGAAAGAAAATCTGTTTTACAGAATTTTCCTACGCTTTTCCGGCTGTAACTTGAAAGAAACGTGGATATTGAAAAAATTATCAAGGAATCAAAAATAAAGCTGTGAAAAGGTTTTCTCTGAAATTACTTTGGAACGTCATTTCGAACCGCTCACGTTTTTAAATACAAGAGAATGTTTCCAAAGTCAAAACTGGCATTCCTCAGGCGCTGCTGAACGATTTTTTATAACTCAAACGGGGGATTGAAGGGTAAGACTCGAACTTTCACAATCCTGGGTATAAAATAATATTGAATACATTTTCCATCAACCGGAAATTTCTACGAGTTCCCACAACTATTGGGTTTTCCAGTACAATTTGTTGAAGGAAATATACAGAAAATCCACGCAGTATCTCATTGAGTGCCTTATCAGGAAACTTTGCCCTACTGATCTCGTTTTTGAAAAATCGGTCACTGAGTGGAGATACTTTTTTGATGTTGGAATTTTTCTTCTTTCGAGTATTTTTTAGAATTGCAAAAATTTTGGAAAAATTCCAGGATGATCCGAAATCCGTAAAGTGCCATTTGTAATTTTGACTTTTTCTCCTGGTTAGGTCTGTATACAACTTTTGTGAATACGTACTCGGTGGAAAATGATTAACCGTTATCGAGAAAAAAAAAATATGATTTTTTTTAATTCTCTAAAATTTAGTTTATTCGCCACTGTCTGCTAAAAAATAAAGCTGAAGGTTTTTGCAACAACGATTTGTTATACAGAACAGTAAAAAAAATTGAAAATGAATTTTTGTAATTTGATGAAATAAAGTAAAATTTTTAAATGACGTTATTGTGGATAGCAGCTTGTTGTCACTAATTTCGAAAGTTCACATGCAGAGTCGTTAGGTGTCTTTGTATGTGTTTGAATGGTTAATTGTATCGTGTAATAAATACCATTGATGACTTATTAAATGTATTTGAAACCGTTAGAAATACTCCGGGGGTGGTTGACAGAGTACGGTCATCAATGAGGAATGGAAGAGGTCACTTTTAACAATTGTTATAACGTAGTTTCCTTGTTATGACTTTTATTCAGATGATCTATATAATAAATCGTTGTTGCAAAAGCCTTTGCCTTTAATTTTTAGCAGACTGTGGCTTATGACCAAAATTTTAGCGAATTACAAAAAAACATTGTTTATTTTTTTTCTCGATAACGGTCGTAGATACACAAAAACTATAGGACACAAAAAAGTTTGTAAACAAACCCAATAATTCCTTTTGTATTTTAGAGTTTACCAATGGCGCACCTCCAAAAAATTCAGGTAGAGAAAAGGAGGCATGACCCATAAAAAAATATCACCCTGTAGATTCTCACAACTATTTGACATGCCCATTGATGTGAGCCTATGACGTAACCTGTGTTTCCAATTTGAACCAAATATCTCGAAAACTGCAGGATCTATAAAGAAAAAACAAAAAAAGTCTTGAAATTTCAACACCCCGTATATCGGTAACGGGGTGTTGAACACCCTGTATATACTATTTTAAAATATGCAGCTGAACACAATAGATAGGCATAGAAACGTGTAATCTAAAAGAAAAAATCTGAAAGTGGAAATTCGCATTTTCATTCAGATAGTTGATTTTTCAAATTATCTCTAGTTTTCATTGAAAATAAATTAGACAGGCAGAATGTTATTCAAAAATATCACTAAATGCGAGAGAAGCGAACCTTGCTTCAATGAAATGAACGATTTTGTGGGTGATATTTTTGAATAACATTCTCCTTGTCTAATTTATTCAATGAATTTTCAATGAAAACTAGAGATAGTTTGATGCTATTATCTCCAAAGACTATGGAGATATCGCCTATTATTTTATCCATAAGCTGAATGAGTGTGAGAGAGAATTTATTGACCCTCCAGAAAAAGTTTCTCTCTCCCATCGAAAGTCGGCGATGACTTTCGTTAGGTACTTAACGATCTCCCAACATAACTCTGAGCATTGCGTTCAGATATCTGATTATTGCAACTTGATTTGAAAACTTTCTTAGTCGAGTTACAATCAACATCATTATTTATATTCCAGGTTGCTTGTCCTCCATGCCTGCTGTACATACATTTGCTTTATATGCGACGGTAGCAGTTGCTTTCGATTTCATATTCCAAATAACCGCGTTCGTAGCTCTTCTGTCATTGGATGTGGAAAGACATGAGGTTAGTATCCAAAACTATGATAATTTTTGTAAAAAATAATCAGTGTCGCTTTATGCTTTCACTGTCGTATTTTTACTGATGATGAATATGCGACGGAAGAGTTCATCACTAACCTAATTTTCGATAATCCATACTTTCCCGTGAAGTGTTCTCTCATGGAATATATCTGCCTGGAGAAGATTCTCAGTTTGGAGTGATATAACGTATCAGGTTTTATATAAGTCTGTGTTCTTTTCTGTTAACTAATTGCCTGAGGTTGAAGTGAGCTGACGTGTTCTTGGTGGAAATTATCTGAGTGAATCAATGTTAGGCATTTCATCCAACTCTGGCATTGCTGAACTGCCTGAAGGGATTTCTCTATGGGCTGAGTTGTTCCAGAATATTTGATAAACTTAGGCTGATGTATTCTACCCGTGAGAATAGTTCGAGATGATTTCTGGGACTGGGACTGAAATGTTCTGTTGTACCACTGTCTGAAGTAGGTTCTCTGACTGAAGTGGAAAATGCCTTGTGACTTGATATGACAGATTCTTGACTATCTGACTAACTAACTCTGGATGCTTTCTGAAAATATTTTATGGAGTGAGATTCCTTAATCGATTACGAGAACGAAATTCGTTTTTTTACTTTTGTTTTTATTTCAACCTTTTATGATCTGAAAATGAAAAAATGTTAAATTAAGTAAATCTATACACCCCAAATCTCAGAAAACCTCCTTCAATATTCACATTTCCCTTCAAAATGTGCGGTTGTGAATGTGTAACATAAAAATATAGAATTTTTATGTAACACATAAAGTTTTTAAAGGATTCGAATCGTGTGAAATTTTAAAATAAGTTGGGACGATTTTTGAAAGTGTGCTTGACGTTCTGTTTGTGGTTATTACAGAAATTTTTAATTTAATTTGGATATTGATGAGTATGAATATTTGTACGCGACTGACTGCGGGTCGATGCTAATGCGGTGCTCATGTGCCAGAAGACACCACGCAGCCTGATGCAGCCTGAGCTTGAACCGAGCAGGTCATGTGCTCATCGGTGCTCATGCTGAACGAATGCTCTAGTGAATACGCAACTTTAGGTGTTTACATGCTTGATTGGATAATTCAACACATTTGGAGTTTTCTGTAAAAATATTTTTTTTGCAAATCAGTTTTTTTGTTACAGAAAAAAAATCGAGCAAATATTTTACAATGTAACCAAATCATGAAAACAAGAAAAAAGAAGTTGTGAAAATATTTTTAGGTATTCGTGTGAAAAATAACAATAATAATATTTGAAAACAAGCTTTCATGTATGAATCATCAAACTCAAAATTGAAGAACAATATTAAGTGTATGAAAAACATAAAAATTTTCATCTTTTTAATATTGTTGAAATGTTGAGGCTTCATTTCTTTGTGATTATAATTCACGCCTCAAGCTTTCAATAAATATCATTTGGAATTTTTAAATATTTTATTTTTTATGAATAAACGCTTGCTTTCAAAATATTTTTTACGTTCACTCTATTTTATAATTTTCAGCATAGGAATTTGTTAATTTATCTGTCTTAATATGTGCACCAGGTGCCCAGAGGTTGGTTAGTGGTGTGTATTTCTACACATTCTCTATCTCTCCTCCAGGAACGTAGGGGGGTTTATTCTTTTTCGATTATTTCATTTTAGTCGGTTCTCAATACGTCTGCAAAATTTTATCTTAATCGGATGGAGTGCTTGGAAAATGGATTGCAAATTTTCAACCGGAAAGAGAGACAAACATACAAATGAAGCATGAGGAATAAAAGCTTGTGGAAATGAATCATGATCACCTAATTTTTTCAGATGAACAGGATGGATTTGTTTTGCTGGATAAAAACCGACAATCCTAAAAAAGAACCCAGTCCCAGCCTGCTGCAAAGGTTTTGGTCCAGCTACTACACACCATTCATAATGAAGTAAGCTTTTTTTATATACTCAATTAATGTGGAACCAGTACAAAACCTACAATGGTGTTTTGATAGTACTAATGATCATAGAGTTTTGAAAAACTTTTTTATTATCGATTTGTCAGAAAATTTTATTCTTCATTAAAATTAGTGCATTGTAGAATTCTTGCATGAAAGTTAAAAGTCAAAATGAACGAAGATTTTGGAATTCCTGACGAAATTATTGAAAAATCAAAGAAAGCAACTGAAAATATTTTGCCAGAAAAGTCTAAAGAAGCTTACGAAATGGAATACGAAAAATAAGTTGAACAAAAAATTTGTTCTCTTTATGCCCGCGGGGGCATAAAGTACGACATTAGATAGTTGGTAACTAAGCAATAAAAACGCAATAATGAACTGGTATGATAAACAAATTAATGAAAATCAAAAAATCTTAAAGGAACCCAAATAATAAAATACCGATTTTACTAAATGTTCACCAAGGACTACCTTACTTTTACTGCAGCTAAACTATTCAGAACATATATGAGGCCTTCATGCCGGAAAGAATGTTACGGATTCAGCAGACGGACATTTTTTTTTATCTGTGATCCCGTTGGCTTCATTTAGGAGAATTGAACGGAATGAGAGATACATTCATGCTTTTTCTTCAATCAATATCCAATAATTTAATTGATTAAATGAACATGTATTTTCATCAAATACATTCTTTCAGATATCCAGTGAGGTGCGTCATTATGGTATTATTCATATGTACACTTTGTGCTGCTATTTTAGTAAGTTCTTGGATAGAGGTTGGGCTCGACCAACAACTGACAATGCCTAAAGGAAGCCATGTCCTTAAATATTTTCAGGTGAGTTTGACAAGTTGTAACGTCTCTGCTTGCTAATTCATATAAATACCCGTTACCTTTGTCATAAAAATGATTTTTGTCGAAAACTGAACTCAAATGTTGACATTTTCGTTAAAATCTCAGTTAACGAAGTAGCTTAATCTTGTTCTAGAAAGTAAAAGACTTATAGGTAATAGCGGTCGGTAAAGTACACTTTACCGCCCGGTTCAGCGAGCGTAAAGTAACAATTTGCCGCCTACGGGCCGTGAAGTAGACAAAAGTATCAAATTGTCTATATTTACACATCATTTCATGCAACGAATTAGAATTATTTCAGTTCATTAGACAAATACTTTTCCTAACATCTCGACATTTTTTCAACATAAAATTAAGTCGTAAGCTTGAATATCGAAAATCAGTTGGTTTAGACACTGATCTTGAAGATGAAATAATTTCTTGAACATAATTATTACATATTGAAAGCTTCGTTACAGCATCTGCATTGGTTCAAATAACTATCTGGTATCATTCCGGCAAAATCGCTGGCAATTTTTCCAGTGATATCAATTCATTTGAAATAGATCCTTCAATATATCTTTCAGCTACTATAGTTTCATATTCCTCATACTATGTTACTCTTGAATTATTATTGTAGGTATACATAATGTATGAAACGTGTAGATCATTGTAATTCAAGTCAGTATTTGTGAACCGCTAATGCATAACATTTTGTAGGTACCACGTGCGTAAAATGCGTTTATATCCTTGAAACATAAATAACTATTATGCACTAGCGGGCGGTAAAGTACACTTTACCGCCCGGTTCACTATGGGCGTAAAGTGGCAGAACAACATTATATACTGAAAATTTCAGACATGTGTTAAAACGTCGATAAGAGGTGTGCAATTACCGCTGGATTACAGCGACAATTTCACTCACTATATGAAAGTCGCGTCTCCTGCGATATGAGGACTAATCAGAATGGGATTTCGCGAAAGTACACGCTTCCTTTCGCTTCCTTTCTTTCCGATCCGGAAAGACCACGTCGTCAAGTCAACCACAAATATAAACAGCAATGATACATCTTGTAATCTAATATGACATAAACGTCAGGTTGACAGACTTCATGTTTATTATTCATTAGTTACAACTATTGAAGAATTCACTTTGTTTACTCGATCAAATTTCAAATAATAACTTGGTTGGTTCGTGAAATTATCTCAATAAATACGACTCGTGCTCACAATACAATCGATAATTCTGTCAGAAATCTTTATCGATAGTATTGCGACCACTCGTGGTATTACCCCCGATAATTGCACTGCTATCACGTGATAGATGGCAATTCAAGTGAAGTCGCGCGATTTTGATGTCAGTCATTAAATAATGCAAATTCATTGTGCATTCTTGAAATATTCTACCGAATACCATTCGTGCATTCAAAATTAACCAAATAATTCTGAAAAAACAGTTTTTTTCAGAATAACCGGTATTTTGCAATGCACTTATGGTATTATCCCCGAAAACAGCCCTAGGACTGTTTTCACTCTCACGTTGCTATGGATATACATATTTTGATTTATTTCGATTATAAAGTCTCAAATATTCAATAACGTCAAAATGTCAGTAATGTCATGATTTGGTAGTAATGCTGACGAAAAGATTAATGAAATTTTTATATGGAATATATAAGAATGTACTGTTTACAAAAAACTTTGTATGGAAAGCATTTATAGACTTTCACAATGTTAAAAAGTATCGGTTAGCAAAACATTTTTTAGCAGAACAATCCTCAAACATTGATAAAAATAACAACTTTCTCTAGCTTGTTCTGTTTCTGTTTCGTTCTGTTTCTATGCAACAAGCTTTAATTATTAATGTCTTCAGGTTATTACTACTGAAAATTTTTTGCTCAATCGGAAATCCAATGAAATTAGTTAAATTGATGTCATGTGATTGAATACAACCAATAAGAACAACATTACACTGATAACAGACCCAACGGTCTGTTTTCACTCTCCAGACACGTTGCTATGGATATACATATTTTGATTCATTTCGATTTTGAAGTTTCAAATATTAAATAACGTCAAAATGTCAGTGATGTCATGATTTGGTTGTAAAACTGACGAGAAATTTTCTTATCAAATGTATCAAAATATATTTTTTACAACAACATATTTGTATGGAAATCATTTATAGACTATTGCAATTTTATAAAGTATCGGTCAGCAAAAATTTTTTTTATTCGAATAACCCTCGAACATTGATAAATATAACCACTTCCTCAAGCTTGTTGCTTATAGAAAACAGACCTCCGCCTTCGGCGTCGGTCTGTTTCCAACAAGCTTTCGGAATTTGCTATAATTATCAATGTCCTTGGTTTATTACTACTGAAAACTATCCTTGATGTACGTTCCTTTGTTTCAGTTCATGAACAGTTTGATGGGTATAGGTGTTCCAGTTTATTGGGTGACGAAAGGGCCCATAGATTACTTCGACCCACACGTTTACCAAATAATGTGTGGTGGTGCAAACTGTTCCGATAGGTCAATAAGCACTCAACTTTATTTAGCAGCAAAACAAGGTAACATGTAAGTTGAAACATTTTAATATTATAAATTTTTGTCGATATTTACTAAAAACAGGTTTATTATGAATTCAGTCAGATGTCTGACCACAAAGCTCAGAGATCGTTTGATAATGATAGTCATCGCCAACCGATGTTTTTACTCCCATTTACCCTGGCTAATACCACGACGGGTATTGAATTATTCCAAAAAGATACTTGTGCAATGTACCCCATTGCAGAGGAAACGATTGCAAGCGCTCCCTGTAAACACAAAAAAAAAACACCAGATGGCATATAAATGCATTCTCCTTGTTAACAATGGTTCCACACCAAAATACAAGGAGTCGCAGAACGACAAAGATGTGGTAGGCGTAATAATCTCTTAAAGGTTTGGAGATGACAATTTCCTTCCAACAATAACAACAATCTCCGACCTCTTAGTGGTTTTCGAGTTTGTTGGTCGTGTTCTAGAAGTAATTTTTCCTGACGTTTCGTCTACATCGGCAGTCATTTTCAAGGGCGTTGCAGACGCTTCGTTCGTTACCGCAGCGCCTTTGAAAATGTTTTCCGCAGATGTAGACGAAACGTCAGGAAGAATTACCTCGAGAACACGACTAACAAATTCGAAAATTACCAATCGTGAAAGTTCACAACACACCAACATCAGTATTTCACTAAATTTAGATAATTCCAATCAAAGGATAACACAAATAAATACTAGATATTTTCTACTATATTTTTTTTGCTGCAAAAGCTGACAGCTAAGTTAACTTTCTACAAGGGACTACCTATACCTAGGCTCCTATCAGTTTGATGGTTCCGAAAAAACAGAGTTTTGATCAGTGTTCCCAACAGCTCGTTCCAAACAACAACAATATTTCGTTTCTTCCCGTTATAAATAAAACACACGAACCAATTTAACAAAGTCCTCATAGTAGAAGGGACAGCGCTTCAACGAGACTAGACACCCAGGCAGCCCGCCACGCGTTTGGTCAGCTTTTTTTCGTTTTCGCTGACACGTTTGTCATCGTTGACGCATTTTGTCAAAGTTTTTCGTTTTCGCTGACGCGATTGGTTAACGTTTTTCGTTATCGCTGACGCGTTTGTCATCGTTTTTCGTTTTCGCTGACGCGTTTGTCAGCGAAAACACGTCAACGAAAACGAAAAACGTTGACCAAACGCGCCAGCGAAAACTAAAAACGTTGACCAAACGCGTGGCGGGCTAGCTGGGTCTCGTTGGAGCGCCGCCCCTCCTACTATCCATATACAGAAAAACTAGATTGCTCAAAACTAAAATCTAAAAACAATACGAGAACAACTGAAGTTCACACTTAACCCTGTCGGACCCGTCATTTTCACTACCCACTGTTTATTGAAATGACCAGGTCGTTGCAGAATTAACCTCCCTAAGAAATAACATGGTATTTTGGGCAAGTCCCTCTACAGTACAATACTTCTGTGGATGAATTGATATTCATTCATAATAATATTATGAATGATTATAAAAGTAAGTATTTTCCCGGATATATACATACGTAAAGGTAGATATATGCTATTGCAAATGCTAATCTCGCATGCATCCGATGTTCGAGGCTCTAACCCAACATACTACTTTCATCACTCAACCTGTACACTACTAACCTAACCGGCCTTTATTCCGAAGTTCGAAAAAGCTGATGGAATAAAAAAAAAGATGCCCAACTGTCGCTTTGAACCACGTACCTATGGCATCGTAAGCCGCAATAAATAAATAAATAAATAAATAAATAAATAAATAAATAAATAAATAAATAAATAAATAAATAGGGTTTTATTTTTCTCTTCCATCAATTAACAGATCACACGTAATGACAAGTCACATATAACATATATACCATTCCACAATCCAGGGGGAAGGTATATATGGGCGCAATAGTAGCAGCTTCTTTTCACCTTTTCAGGGGTGCAAAGGAGTCCCTTGCCGAGGCGAACATAGCGCCCCCGCGAAAGGGCGCGGTAGTCCGCTCGCGCTGGTGTTAACGCTGGGCCGGACTTTTCATTATATAGTGGTTATGACCAATAAAACAGGCCTCCTGTTCGAATTTTTATTCCTTGTAGATACGCCTTTGTTGCAGTTTGCGAGGATGGTTATTTCGATGCTAAACCCCGGAAAAGGCTGATGCAAAAAACCGGGTCGTAAGCCGCAATCCTATCGATGCGGTTATGAGCCGTGTTTGTATATGTAGATGAAATGGTTGTTCATAAGAGAAAAAGTGAAAGATCTTGCAAACCGAAAGGTCTTAACCCGTAGACATTTGATTTTTTCACTATTAAATCGTCGTTTTTTCCGTTACAGAAAAAAATAGTGTATTATACACAGGAAAATATTAGATTTTAACCTCGAACTGAAATCTAATACTTTTTTCCCTTATATTATAATAAATAAATATTTTCAGTTGGTGCCTCTTTTCAAAGCACGCCTCAGCGTATGCAAATCGAACTTTCAAAACGCGCGTTTTTTAAAGTTACCATGGCTACATCAACTCGAGAACCGTGCAGTCTAGTGTCGTTCGTAAAGATTTACTCTGATTGCTCGACTTGCTCGAAATTGATATTTCAAAAGAGAGAGAAAAATGAAGTATTAGAGAAAGATAAACATACATGAAAGTTATCTCTATTAACTAGAGCAGTCTTCGATGAACAAGCCTAATGACAATTTCATGAATCTTACAGGATTACCTTGTAATATCAAATGAAATATTACCATTATATGCAAAACATTAACGAAAGGTATACTGATGTCACATCACTGATTCAACCATTTTGCATTATGAGTTTTTATTTCCATTATTTCTAATAATGAAACCAGTATTTATGATTTCAGTGCATCAATTGAAAAAAGTAACGTAAATTATTCGTGAATAACTGATCTTTCAAACACTAGTTCTATTTATTTATAAAAATCGCGTGTGTTTGAAAGACCTCTTTATCCACTCATACTTTAATATACTATTTTCAAACACTTATATTCGAAATTTCATTTCCAGAACATATTTGTCAGCCCAGGCAAGTTCTTGGTTGGACGATTTCAAAGATTGGGGAGATAGCGAAGGATGCTGTAAATATTTCAAATCGAACGGATATTTTTGTCCGCACACGTATGGCTCAGATCAGTGTGAACTTTGCTCTTTCCCTTCGATGAACAATATGACTCAATACGAGTATTTTAGAAGATATTTGCCTCATTTTCTCAACGATAATCCTGATGCAACATGCGCCAAGGGAGGACACGCGCCCTACTCAGGGGTGAGTTAATTATTTATGCATATTCTCTACAAGATAACGCTTCATTCTGCATTAACAGAGAAAGATCCGGCAACGTCTTTCATTTCCCCCCCGAGGCCGGGTTTAGGCATATTCTTCATCAACAATTCTTCCCCGATGATTCTTCGCCTACAATTATTCCCTGACCATTTTCGCCAACAATTCATACCTAAATCATTTATTCGCAAGGACATGTCTTCGTCTGGATAATTGACATATTCCTGTTTCGTACACTGGATTAATTATTGAGATTTCGAGTTCTCGGGTTAGTCTGATCTAACCAGAACGAACTAACCGCATGTAGACATTTGAGTTCGTGGAAATTGGACACATACATGACCTAAACGAAAAATTGTCATTGCGAAAGACACCTTTTTTGTACAAAAATGTATGAGGAATTTCTTCAATAGGTATGTAATTTTTTGTGCGACCAATGGTTTCTGAAATAAACGAAATGAACCACTGCAGTGCGTATTAGGGGTGGTTTTTGGGGGGTGAAGCTCTATCTTTGTTATGTATATTCTTCAAATCGCAAAACTTTATAATTAATTTTTTTGTTCGGCTATTTTAGGGATAATATAAATGTACTATACAGTATCGGAAAGTTTTCATCTTGAGTATGGTGGTTTCATGAGAGCGTAAAGAATAGCTTGCTATATGTAAGAGAGCATAACAATTTCTCCTCTACTCGCCCGAGGAAGGGATATCGACGTGAGCTGGTAATTCGTCGGGTGGGGTAACAGGATAGGCGCACGGTGGTGCGTCTCTCTTATTTACGTTACCATCAGAGTTCATAATTATTTATGTGATTAGATAAAACTGAATATATTCAGTTAACGGAGCTTTGTCCCCACAGGTTGTAAAACTTCGTTCAATCGAAGGATATTTTAACTTTGAGTTTTCTTCCTTTTTTTGTTGCCCAGTCAACGCTTGATTGTCTATATGAATATTGATTTTAGGGCATGAACTACGTCACAGATGAAAAAGGCTTATCAACGATAATAGCGTCCCAGGTTATGTCATACCATACGGTTACAAAAACTTCGTCCGATTTTATAGGAGCAATGAAATACGCCAGATACATTGCAAAAAATTTAACCAGAACTCTTGACATTCCTGGCGTTGAAATATTTCCATACAGGTAAGGAAATACGATTTAGTCTTGACTTAAGAAAGATTGTTACTCTTTGACTTAAAGAATATTGACATATTTTGAAGGTAAATGAAAATGTCATTTTACCTATAAACGTTAAAAAATTTCCAGTGTAAACTCATGCTCTTTAACTCAAGAAGGAGAAATATTTCTGTAATTTTTTTATACATACAGGCTTTTAATTGGGCAAAAATGTCAGGTGTGGAATTTTCAATGTAATTTCAATAAGTACCTGGATTCCCGATACTTGGAACGTATTGTTTTGTACCTATATTAGAATTATCTATTTAAATCAATTACTGCTACGCTATCAATAATTGAAATACCCATATTCACAGCATTCGCGAAGCAAACTACTCATTTATGATCTTTTTAGTGTGTTCTACGTATTCTATGAGCAATACTTGACAATATGGAGCGATACGTTGGGGTCCATAGCATACTCGGTGTTGGGTGTTTTCTTTACCCATATGATGTTCACTGGATTAAGTATTTTTACATCTGCAGCTGTCACTTTAACTGTAATCATGATAGTTGTACATATGATGGGACTGATGTGGCTATGGAATATATCACTGAATGCAATTTCTCTTGTAAATCTAGTGATGGTGAGTATGAGCAAATTGTGTTAAAAATAACAGGGATTGCATCATTTTTAGTTTCGAGAAGTCAGATTTTGCATGACGTGTGTGAATTATGAAACATCAGTTTTTTCAAAACTGTCACTTGAGACAAGTGAATAAGAGTTGTGTAATATTCATTACGCAACTAGTTGTGTAAAGATAGAACAAGAAACTAATAATTTTATTCTTTGAAAATATTGAAAACAGGATTTGCTGCGTCATATCTAACTTTAGATTTTTGTGGTATTAATTCATTTAATTCCTTATTTGCCGATTCTTCTATATAAGATGCTATTTCGCCTACTGATTTTTGACATGAGTCTGACACGTTTGATATTGCTTATTGAATATTCATTCTGACAAGTGCCAACGCCAATGTCCCATATCACGAGAAAGCCATTGTATTATATCTATGAAATGATATCATTAGATAAAATTTTGTAGCAAATACGTTATGAAAAGATTTAATTTATAACAATATCGGTTTTTTCATAACAGATTACCTACGTAGGTATTACGTATTATTATTACCGGCAAATTCAAACTGTTTGTTGTGGATTGTTCCATTCCTGACGATCTCTACTACTAATAAATATAAGACGAAGGTGTATGAAGATGCCTTCGTAAATGGTTTTCAATACAGTGAATACAATACCGATTTAATAAAATGTTCTACTTAATTTTTTTTTTGCAGAGTGTTGGTATTGCAGTGGAGTTTTGCGGTCACATTGTGCATTCTTTTGAACATTCCGAAAAGAAGGATGCGGTTGGGAAAGCATCTGATGCCTTGGAAGACATGGGAAGTAAGGTAAGTGAAGAAAAACCAAAAACCCCCTACCTACTCTCCTAAACATCAACCTTGAAGTAATTGTACTAAAAACTCGAATTTATTACTCAAGATTTGATACTGATACGAACATGCTGGATATTTGATCTGTATACTTTATGACTTTATAAATAATATAAGATTTGTGCAATGTGTTGCACACATCTGATGACCAATGAACACGAGTGTTCATAGAATTTTTTCGCATTTTGACTGAGAATACCACATAGAACTGTCACTTTACTATCACTAACAATAAAACCCAGTTTGACAAAAAAATTGTTCATTCAATATTGGAAAAAAACAAGTCATATAAAAAATTGAAAGACGTTTTGAATGAGATATCACTCGACTCATCGTGCCATTTAAAACAATCTTTCAAAATGGAGCCTCAGATTATTTTTTTTGAAGTTAAAAAGTAGCTTATGCATAACAATTGCACAAAAAATGTCAACAAAAGATTCCAATCCATTCATTCATATTCATCAAAGAATATCAATCGCATTGAAAAGGTCTGGTTGGCTCAATATGAATAATAGGAGAACTCTACACGCTAACGTTCTCTATCATAAAATCATTACAAGTAAAATGCCATCATACTTATATAGGAAAATAACATATCGTACTGATATTCATAACATAAATATTAGATTCAAGAATGTTTTGACGCCACCCATATTCAATACCGAGTTTTTCAAGAGATCATTCACCTATCACATATGTAAAAACTACAACTCTATTCCAAACGAAATCAAATCACTGAATATCTTCAAATTCAAATTAGAATTGAAAAAAATATTATTAAATAATTTTCAATAGTTATCAAACATAAAGTGGTATTGATCGGACAAACACTGCCGTAACACTTTTTTAATTTTTTTTTCCTTTTCCCCAATGCATGACAAGGTTATTCAATTTTTATTTTGTCTCTCTGTTTCGATCACTCACAGAAATGTTTCAGGTTAAGTGGAAGAACAGCTTTCATTTAGTTCTGCTAAATGAAAACTGAACTTCGCCTTTTATTTTAGTTTAAGTTTATGAAAACAAACTGTAAAGTTCTTGTTAATTCAAAATAATAAAGACGTATTATTATTATTATTATTATATAATTAAAAAGTTAACAGGTATTAAAAATATGAATGGAACTTTATAATTTTCAAAATACAATGATTTTTCAAAACAAATTTGCCATTCTGAGACTGTGGCTGCTTGGCAACTCACTTGGGTTTTAGTGTTGGCATTGAATTATAATAATTTTGTTTCTAGAGGACTCCGGCCTGTATTCTCGGGCCCCAGGACATTTGCCCCCCCTGCCACCCTTACCACACTCACCGGGCCTGAACGCAGAATCAGACGTAGTATGACATAACGTCTATGAACTTATCAAATGGGGAAGTGACTAGGCAATAACGTCGAATTATAATAGTTCAATAGAACAGTTAGAAAAATAATTGAAAATTAAAAAAAATCTTGGATTAAAGCTCTCTCGGCTTTCATATTGTGAAAGGGTTCAAAGCATGTTCAGAAGCATCATTTTCATACTCTTCATTCTGAGACATTATTTCTCTTCTGTCACCTCAACAAAAAGCTGTTACGAGTAACGCATTCGTTTTTCTCATGAGTCTTCAGATACCATCTGAAACGAATGGAACACTATCATAATTTGAATTCTTTTAATATTTCTCATTACAAAAGACGGTACTCTACATTATACTGATTACGTAAAATTTCCACCAACTAAATAAAATAAGACGTACTTACGTAAAATTTATAATGAAAGATAAATTTTGACATAAATATACATCTGAATACACGTACATTATTTAATTGTACCTGTACAAACTGTACCTGAACCATGTGAAAGAATAATAATAATAACTTAAGATACATCTGAATACACCTACATTATTTAATTGTACCTGTACAAACTGTACCTGAACCATGTGAAAGAATAATAATAATAACTTAAGATACAGTCAAATGTGAAAGACGAACCCAGCTGAATTCTCACAGGTCTACATTTGATGTACCTGATAAAGCGACACCAAAAATGTGCATTACAAAACCTTTTTTTAAATTTTAAGGACGACAGAGCAAAATGTCAAATGATTTTTATAATTTTTATAAATTTTTATTCGCTGAAGAAAATTAAACACTCAAACTTAGCTTTCACGTTTAAAATTTCTTGCAATAAAATGCAATCTAAAACACTCATAATATAATAACTATAACATCAACACCTCATAAGTTTTGTATTTGGATGCGATAATCATAATCGACGTATTGAAATAGTTATTTACCTAACAAGTGCGGAAAGTAGTACTTTTCCGCACGCGACGGCAGTTGCACGAACGACGCGAAGCGGAGTTCGGGCAAGCCGTTAAGGGCGGAAAAGACATTTTCCGTAAGAGTTAGGTACAATATTTTTCCTACGAGTGTTTTTGTCAATCTTATTTATGAAAAAACAAGGTTTTTAATAAACAAGTTTTCATAATAATGCTACAAAATGACTAATACGACAGAATAGTTACATAGATCATTTATTTAGTTGTAAATATCCTCATTTTCAAAAATACAAAAATCGTGCGGAAAAGTAAAAATCGTGCGGAAAAGTAAAAATCGTGCGGGAAAGTAACTTTTCCGCACGATTTTAAATCGTACGGAAAAGTACAACTTTCAAAACAAAAAATCGTGCGGAAAAGTTACTTTTCCGCACGCTCGTAGGAAAAAAGATATTTTACTTAATTATTATGTGAGATTATGTCACCTTGTACACGAATGATCCTTATAAAAGTTCTTATTGATTTCTATTTTCAGGTCTTTAGCGGAATAACTTTAACGAAATTCTGTGGAATCATCATTCTTGCCTTTGCTAGTTCTCAAATATTCCGAATATTCTATTTTCGAATGTACTTTGGCATTGTGGTAATTGGAGCTCTTCACGGACTTGTATTCTTGCCAGCTTTTTTGAGTTTCTTAGGTGAGAGTACCAAAATATCTCATTTTCATTAATTCATTTCTTTACAGTTCCATAACCCCATATAACTTGGGTACTTACTGAATGCTCAACATTTCAATTGAAATTGAGTAGACTGTTATGATCAGCGAATTAACAAAGAAAAATATATCGAACACACTGTACGAAATATTGATATATGGAGAAGAAATAATTTTGAGCCTAATATGTATCCTTGGGGAACACCACATAAACTATTCTGGAGACTAATAGACGAGCCTGTAACACGTCGCGTGATGAACGCCGCGTTTTCACCGCTGGAATGAATAGTGCGTATTTAAATTGAAACAAATACACGAACGTGCTCAACGCTCGTGAGAGGCGGCATTTGTCACTTTTTCTTAAAAAAGGGGATGATACATGAGTTAGAATTTAAATCATGAGAAGAATTCAAAAATGAGATGAAATATAGTGTGTGCCATTAAAAATAACAAAGATGACGTCATTTCCGGTGAAACTGGAAACGTCACATCAACGAAAATATTTTAGTTGAATTCTTCATTAGTTCTTCACCAGTCCTACCAATTTTCAGAATCGTCCTACTTTTAGTTTTCTATATATAGATCGCGTTAACTCATCAAGATATACTCGATATATATGTATATGAGAAATACTTCTGGCACGAAACAAAAAACCAAGTTTTTGAAAAGCACTTGTGGCAATGGACCCATATGGTTTTTCCATCAAAGGGTACTGCTGATGGTAATACCGATCATTGAAATGGAAGACTTCACTGGTATTGACATTTCTGGCATAGTTAAGCTGGCCACTGTGGGATAGGACTTCCTAGAGAAAAGACATGCTTGGGTTTTATTCACATTGAGTTCCACCAGGTTGTTGGATCCCCATTCTAGAATTTTTGTCAAGTCCGCATTTAATCCATTCACGATTCTTCCTCGTTCATTTATGCATTCACGGGCTGATATCGAAGCTTTGGAAGAGTAAGCGGTATGAAGGGTACTATCATCCGCGAAGCTGTTCACTGGACATGAGGTAGCTCTCAACAAACCATTAATGTGAAGAAGAAACAGTGTTGGTGCTAGGATAGATCCTTGCGGAACATCAGCATTTATTGCTAGAGTATTATTGGATGATACTCTATCGACCACCACGTGAAGAGATCTGAGGGTAAGCTAGATAGCAAGGAACACTACTAAGGATGAAGCCATATGATGGAATTTTGACAAGGAGTCGCGGGTGCCAAACGCGATCAATCGCCTTGGAGATAATTTTAATGCAACGGCCAGAGTTCCACCTTATTTTTTATTATTGCAGATTTGCGGAGTTAGTCAAAACATTCATGAAAGAATGGGTGTGGAATTTTTGGCAGACAATAATTTGATATCCTTAAAACAATTTTGATGTATATATTAAACATTCACTGAAGATGCATTAGTCTCACAAACAAATTCCATAATTCTGTGAACGAAGGTGTCTGGTGGTGTATTTCCAGACCTAGTCGAGACCTTTGATACTGTCAGTCATCAAATTGTCATTAGCAGACTGGTAGTATAGAGGACTTCTGTATACGAGGAGAACTACTGAAACTATATCAAACAGTTCGTTGAAATAGATGAGGTGCGGAGTGATGTTCAAGAAATTAATACTGATGTATCTCAGGGAACTGTGCTTGACACAGTATTTTTTCTAATTTGTATAAATGGTCTATTCAATCTCAACTTGAATAGTGTTTTTTTGTCATTTGCTGAAGGCACAATAGTGCTATGTTCCTCTACTTCTTGGGAAGAAGCCAAATCGTAATTTGTGAGGTGATCTGGAAAATATTGATTGGTTTGTTCCATGTGGAAAAAACCAAATCCATAACTTTTCAAGTAATGAGAACAACTCGCCTGATATTCAATACCTCGCAATATCTGATGATAATCAGATAATGGAAACTGTAGTCTCTGTGATATATTCAAGATGAATATCTAAAATGGATAAATATGTGAATGAAATAGTGAAATATATCAAATCAATTCTTTTCACCTCCAACTGATTGAAAAATAAACTCAATAAAAACAAACTTAAACAACTGTCCCATGGAGAAACTTATAGAAAAGTGTATATCAGCATAAGCGAACATATATGAATGTCACTTGATGAATCTTGTTGTTATTCAAATACAGTATTGGAAAGTTTTCATCTTGGGTATGGTGGTTTCATGAGAACGTAAAGAATAGCTTGCTGTGTTGAGAGAGCATTTTAATGTCTCCTCTTCTCGCTCGAGGAAGGGATGATATCGACGTGAGCTGTTAATTCGTCGGGTAGGGTAACAGGATAGGCGCACAGTAGTGCGTCTCTCTTATTTATGTGGTATTAACATATAATTGCGTTCCTTGTTGCTCGCGTAGATTTCTGTCTATACCCCAGATGAAAAGTTTTCGATACTCTATATTTTCCATAGATCACCTATCAGTATTCTTGGAGAAGACTCCATGCATTGGTTTTTCCTTATACAGAAGGACTTCAGTTTCCGCAGCTTTGTTGTGAGCTCTTTGTTGAACGGGGTACAACTCGATAATAGAATTCTGGTCACACCCATAAGTTTCGAATACGAGAACAAGTGAATCGGCTGCACCGGCTACTGGTTTGAGAAGGAATGCTTCAATATCTTCATTTCCATGATAACGAACCATGCAGAGAAGGGAATTTTCAAAAGGCCACAGTGCTGTTATTTTTCCAGTAAGATTTTATTGTCAACCCAATCGAAAATTTCAGATAAATCGTAGAATATATGAGGTATGGTCCGTATATATACTTACTCTGTTGGTAATTTGGTGTTCCGTATATAGCAAATTTCTGAAAATTCGGTGACTGTTTCCTGAAACTTTGGTGATTTATGTGTCACCAGAGCAACCGTACTTTTTCCTCGGTAACTCGGTGGTGTGCTTGTCATTTGTCAATTGGAATCATTTTATTGAGTGACAGATTTGAAACTTTGTAGACACTTGTTGAATGAAGAAATTCATTTTACAGTTTCAAAGAGAATGTCCCACAGCCCTAGACACGCTGTCGCAGTCTTTACCATTCATTATGTTTATGGATAACTAATTTCAAATCTTTGCAGGTATGTTGAAGTATCCCATTGATGAAACTCTGGACAACAAAGCACTTGATTCTGTGGATAGAAAACATTCCAAATAATAGGCCGTCTGAAAAAACAGGAATTGAACAAAGCTTTATTTATGAGACTGTGACCAAGATAAAAATAAAATGAAAGAAGATGTTCAATTTTATACTGAGGATGTTTCAGAAGTTTCGACTGATCAATGATAACCTGCTATTCATTTGTTTTAGATAACAGAGTCAAAATGTACTTATAATTTTCGGTAGTCTTGTAAATAAAACCGGGCGGTTTTCTGCTTATGGTGAATTTTCATGAATGCAAGTTTCAATTATAGGGTACATAATATTTATATAAAATTAATAAAATAATCTACGTAGCAACCAAAACGGGTAGGTACCTCTGATTGTACATAGTTCATTCTTTTTGAGTCAGTAAACCCACTTCGTCAAGGGCAATCACGAATTCAAACAAAAATGGAGGATATATCTTATTACCTACTATAAGATAATTGTTAGTCTTACTATATATTTATTTATTAATCATTAGTCATAACTACTGAAGAATTCATGACAAAGAAACTTCCTTGACTTTGTTGGCTTTGGAATATTCCCAATTAATATAACTCGTGCTCATCCCAGTCAACACAGAATGGTCTCAGATATGGTAGTGTGCTTCACATTCATGTTTCAGATCACGCCAGTGAATCGCAATGTGACTTCGATTATCATGGCATAAACGTCCAATCAGTGCCCCGTTGGTCAGTTCGAGACATCAGAATGTGATGCAAAATGTGACTCGAAATCAGCCCAATGTGATATTTCATTTATACTTCGGAATCGGATGCACATTAAGACCCTTTCGATGTAACAATGTGAAATTGAATGGACTGGTACTCATTTAAAAATGCGCTTCACTTTCTGATTCTCCTGTATGAGTATCTCAAATTCTCTTCGAAGCGAATTCACTGCTAGAACAATAATCAATTGGCAACTTGAACGAATATGAAATATAGAATATTCAAGAATGAAACAAAGCTCACCATATTTCAAGATGAAAATAAATTATACCTCAATATTATTATCCTTACTAATAAATTACAGATTATATGGAATGGAATGTTAGAAAACAAATGCATGAGTTGATTTCTTAGGATATACTTAAAAAAAAACTAAATAAACTCTAAATCATGGAAAAATAATATATAGAAATGTAGAACAAACTGAAATTGAATTTCAATCCTCTGGCGAGTATTTTCTTCCTGAAAATGCCAAATTCTGTCAATTACTGAATTTACCTTCCTAAGTTTCTACCCACCGTTACGGTACTTGAAGAGATAGTGTTCTTGATAGATATAAGTATTGGGCGATTAACAAACGCACTGATTAACTATATTGAAATAAAATGAATCGAACAGAATACTGCACACTATCAGAAATACCCATAGAATATTTAAAGAATGGCGTCAACCAAATACAAATTCTACTCGACTCTTAACTCGACAAACAACTCTGGCCACAGTTTGTGTGGAATCGGTGGTGTCATGCTCAATTTTGGTACCAACTTAATTTCTTTTAAACCGACAAAATCGCAATGAAACCAAACTTCATGTTAATGTGCTTCGCAATTTTCTTCATATTTTGTGCATCAAAGCGACACAAACCAGAAGAAAAATGTGAACAATTCTTAATATTTGGCATCACTAAGTGGTAACAGTGATGTCTAAATGCAATTCATTTTGTTACCACAATAATCATTGATTATTCATCAACATCTAAGCAACATCTCCTAGACGTTTGTGTTGACTGGGATGCTACTAAATTATGTCTGAAACTTCAAACTCGATCAAATTGCTTAGAGTTAACTAAGAAATCAACGATATCAAAATGATTGGAAACACAAAGAGTCTGCTAGGACTTCAATGATAAGTTATTTCAATAATAAGTTATTTCAATTCAGACTTATTTTTCTTACTCGACTGAACTTCGTTTTATCATGAAGTGTTTCCCTATATTTGATATCGTTTGTTTCCCACATTATTGAACAGGTCTGACTTCTGAAGTAGCCAGGAATTCATTAATTGTTGTTTGCTGATTTTGCATTTGAAGTTTAAACCATATTTTTTTCAAATTAAATATACTTATAACATTATTTGACTTGTTTCCTTTCTCTCGATCCTCACTTATAACAGGTCTGAGACCGACAGGAATATAATGTAACCGCTCGTATTATATTCCTATTTGATATGGATTTCCCTACGTTTCCACGCATCCTATCCATCATCAAGCCAGGTACTGGTGGCGGGTATGGTGGTCGCTAGAATATTGAGGATATTATGAATGAGATTGCGATTAGGGTTAAAATCAGTTACCACATGATACACGATGTCTTATCATTTAGGTTATAATCTTATTCACTAAAAAAACAAAAAAAATGGATTCAAAAGTAATTTAGTGAATTGGATGCATTCAGTATATAAAGATCAACAACTTGATATATTGATTTTCACGAAATGCTTCCACAAAATATTGATAGCACCAATGATACCAGGTGATTATTGGCCAGAGCGCCAATTAGTTTTTGTTTCTCAGAACCCATTATTTCCATAAAAAAAAAATTATGTCATTTGGGTTTTACCAGAAAAGATCTAGGTGGATATTTTCATGCAAAAAAATCCATTTTCAATGGCATATCGCTGGTAGACATTTGTTTTCAAAATGACGGAGCAGGAGAATTTTTTACTAAAATCAATATGGTGGCACTGTGACGTCATCGATTGAATTCTCATCAAGCATCCTAATGAAATAGGAAAATAGGAAAATGATTAGTTTCTGATGAAACATGCAAAATGTTCATTCATCGCCAATCACTATTAGTAATATTTTTAAATGATATTCTTTCTCTTGAATTTTCTTGGTCATTTTAAACAGGAAATGGAACTTTTTTTAAATTAACATCAAAGTAAAAGTCAGTATCTACAGGTGAATGCTTGACCCATACTACGCTTCTTGTTCTTTATTTTCAATTCAAAACTCATTAAAAGTTGTCTTTTTCATTGTGACTAATTAAATAACTACGTCTACCTAAAAATAATTTTTTTAAAAACCTAAACCAAACCTAAGCCAGAAACATTCGCGGGGATCGGGGGTGTACACAACAACTCACTGAAGATTCATTATAATCTGATGTATTATAACAGTTGTATTCTTACAAACGTTCATTTTCTGAATTTTTACTGTGGAGCATGGCAATATGATCAAAACACTGAGTTATGGGTTCCCGACTATGACTTACAATGTTTTTATTGATTAATATCTTATTTAACAGCTCGAAGAACCCTGTTGAATACCAAGGCTGGATAATTAATTATTTAATTAATTATTTTAAAGAAAAGTGTCAAAGTAATTTTTGATTTTGAATTCTTCTCAACATTTCATAATTAATTCTTCTTTTTCTTTTTTTATTCCTTCGACAACTAGAGTCATTATCCAGTTTCGACGAAATGTGAGAATTCTATGATTATACCATATATATGTAATTTATAACCATACCGCAGAGAGACAGATAGTATACTTGAAGCTTTTATGCATAGACCCAATATTGTTGGCTTCATTGTGTCTAAATATGAGCCAACAGTTAACCCTAGAAAGCTATCGCTCGTCAAATTTACGACGGTGGGGTTGAATTTGTCAAAAATCCTCGGTGTTGTTCGGGTGTCGCTTCAGTCCAGACTTTTCATCAGTCGGTGTCTAGAACTAGTAGACGAAGGGAGGTATTTGTGCACTTTGAATTAGTCGGTTGTATCGGCATTTCGCCACAGATCAATATCATGCACTCAATGTTCAGTTCATTGTTGGTTTTCCATTATAAGCTATGGTTCACGCTCGAGAGCTTCAAATTGACATGCTGCTTATCTCTGACAAATGTAGGCAAAATGCCCGACAAGGGCAGATATTTATGGATATCGATTACCAGATCGTGACGCTACTTCAAAACATTATTTTCCATGGTTAACTTAAAAAAATTAAAATAATGCAGATGAAGATGCCATGGCTTTATAGTTAGAGGAGACAAATATTTAAGCTTATGTAGAACATGATATAACTGCATCTGTTCGAAAATTGGGCTACGAGTGCAACACCTCTCGTGAAAGTGCTATGAATATCTCAAAGAAGAACAGTTTTATGTCTTTTAAATTTCAAATTCACCATCACTTATAGCACAAGATCCAGGAGTTTTCACCTGACACTAAATCCATGGATCGGAATATGTTGAAATATGTTTTATTCGTTTAAAAATATATAAATAGATTTTTGCTGTTATCTTGGAAAGTATATGATTTATCGAAAAAACAACTCAACAGGGTGGCAAACAATTCAATTTTCCACAAAAATTATTCCTAGTAATTTCTTATGAAACGCGCTTGTTTTCCCAGAAAACGTGATTGAACGCCGACATCAAATTTCAGGTTCACCCTTAACCGCCGCTGAGAGTTCTGGCGGAGCCGAATATTTGATTGGTCATAACTCTGCTAAAAATTATCGGAGAAGGGAAAGGAAAAGTTTATATCGTTTCTGAAAATATAATATGCGAGTATTTGAGTACCTAAAATGTATTTTGTAACACTTCACGGAGGTGTTTGCGGATGATCCGAAAATCATGAATAATTTAGTAAATATGGAATTATTATACTGAAGCAGCAACCCATACCCTCTTTGGACTATATGTATCAATTTTAAAGTAGTTTGACAGGTCTTGTAAAGTGCAAACCTCAAGCTTGAAATCACATACTTCATTTTTTATGTAGGATGTGTATGAGCGATTATTTTCAATATTTATGGGTGAGTTGGAAACTGAGGCAGGAGTAAAATCCAGTTTTATTTTGGCATGTATAAGTGAGACGTGTCTCACTAGTCTTAAATCGTTGCATATGGTCCAAAGAGGGTACCGATTCCTGTTTCAGTATAATTATTGCATATCAACTAAAACATCCATGACTTTCGGATCCTCCGCAAATATCGTAGAAGGGTTATGTGAAGTGGGACAAAACACATTTTAGGTACTCAAATACTCACATGTTAGGTATATTTGCATGAGGAAGTAGAAGTATTCAGGAACTTATTTGGCATGTATAAGTGAGATTTGTCTCACTAGTCTCAAATCGTTGCATATGGTCCAAAAAGGGTACTGATTCCTGCTTCAGTATAATTATTGCATATCAACTAAAATATCCATGACTTTCGGATCCTCCGCAAATATCGTAGAAGGGTTATGTGAAGTGGGACAAAACACATTTTAGGTACTCAAATACTCACATGTTATATTTGCATGAGGAAGTAAAAGTCTTCAGGAACGATATGCACTTTTTCTTTCCCTTCTACTATAATTTTTAGCAAAGTTATGACAAATATAATTTTCTGCCCTGCCTGAACTTGCAGTGGCGGGTTAGAGCGAGCATGAAATGTAACGTCGGCGTTAAAACACGTTTTCTGAGAAAACGAGCGTATTTCATAAGGTTATACTTAAAATCATTCTTGTAGAGAATTGAATTATCTCTCCACCTATCGAAATCGTTTTTTCATAATCCTATTAAAGTCGTTTTTTGATAAATCTTATATTTTCTGAAATAATAACAAAAAAAAATTATATTTTTTTTAAATGTAAATTTTTTTAGGTTCCACCCTTGATTTTATGGTAAACAATTTTTTATCTAGTAATACATGATGTCGAGATGTCATGTGCCGAGTTTCAGAGTGCTACAATTCATTCTTCACTTTTTGCTCGAGTTTGTCTGTCTTTACTGGATTACCAGGGTTTGTGTCAATTATGACATTATCTTATGATCCTTCAAAGTAACGATTAAAGATTCATGCGGTGCTTTTTCCATTCGTACCCTAAACTAATCTTGGTGAGTAGTTAAATTACCAAGAATGAACAAATACGAACGAAAATTAACTGTAGATTGGGGTAAAGAAATTCAGGGTACGGTTTCTCAGCTGCCTAAGCAAAGACAGATTGGCGCTGAGGCAACCCATCATCGTGGGTACATTCAAATAGAAAAACCTCTGGAAAAATACGTCACAGGCAGCGCTCATGAGGGAAACCATAATTCCCTGGGATTCTCTGGTTTCGGTATGTACAAATATGTGCATGGAGCGGTATATGAGGGTTACTTCCAAGACGGGCAATTCCATGGAGATGGGACTATTACGTACCCCAAAGGACAACAGCTTGACGGTGTTTGGATCAATGGAAGGTTAGTTTTTATATACCAAAATCTTCTACTTATTCTCTGGAATAAAGCATTAGCACAGGATCCAGGGGTTTCAACCTGACACTTAATCCAATAGAAACGATTTTTGCCACACAGGCAGTTCTTGAGGAGTACGTTGAGGAAAAAAATTGTTCTGAACGCGAGCACTTATGGAAAATTCCCGGAAAAGCTCAGAAAATCAATAACTCAGAAGGGGTATGAAATTTCGAAGTAATGTATGAAAACAAACTTGTAGAACGTAACAATCTTCATTAAAAAGGTGTTAAATTTTTTTTTCTAAAATTGCTTCATTTGAGAGATATTGAGCTATAACTGGGATATCATAAGATTTATCCCGACGCTCGACTAAAATCTCTGTAGATCCTTCTAGTCCAATCATTAGATATTTTTTCTTTTATTAAAAAATTTAATTCCCTTATAACTTTTTTATCGATTGACGCATTTCATTGTAATTTACAATTAAACCATTTGAGAATGTCGCGAATCCAATGGTGTAGTCAGATTTTTTCAAAAAAAAATCGCTAGTAATTTTTTTAGATTTTTTACCTTGAAAAATCGGATTGGTTGGACCTGGAAATGGAGATTTATTCATCAAATTTTGTGTCCTAGTAGATTTTTTGAATGTCTACCTAATGAAAAAAAATCATTCCAATCGATTGGAAAATGTAGATTTTATAAGGGTGCTTCGGTCTCAAGTGGGTCACACTATATATTTCATCATTCGCCTTTTATTAAGTGAAACATAATTTTCGACTGAAATATTTTTATTAAATTCAGTATTATTGATTTCTGCAGGTTGAGCAGTTATTCCTTCAGATTTGCAGATGGTTTAGAATTCCGTAGTAATTGGTCTTATTGCGAGGAACCGGACAGAACGTTTCAAATTGAATTTCTTCACGGTTTACAGCCGCCAAAAAAAGAAATCCTTTCCAATAGACGAGCTACTCAAATAATACCAAAGTCCTGTTTTGATACCGGTGATGGTTACTACAATCCGAAAACGAAATTAGTTCACAATTACCAAAATGAGATACAGAGAATTTGCCATCCCAATGAAGAGGAAGTTATCTTACATCATTTCAGGTATTATACTAGTTTACTTGTCGATATAGGTGGTATACAGGCGTGGATTGCTTAGGGCATCAAGTAGCCTCAATCCGGCCCTGTACGTATACCTGTTATATTTACCCAGAGATACTAATCTTTGATATCGGTGTTTCTAATTTTATCCATTCGGAATATTCTAAAAAGATATTCTCGAATCATCATCATGCACCCCCTAAGGTTGAGGCCCGGAAGAAGGAGATATATAATCTGAACAAATTCTATGAAGGGGTGAGAAACGAAGTAAGTTAAAATGAGGTGTGTGAAGAAAAAAGAAAGACTTGTCTCTCAATGGCAATCGAGGAACATGTATATCAATGAGTGATAGTAAATGAGGACAATGAATCACGGCGCGTAACCAATAAGGAGATATCAGATCTGCTTGATAATGTTAATTGAGGTAGTCCTCTATCTGTATAAATACCATCGGTTTTATACCGAAGGTGATTAATAAATTTTCGCTGAATATTTTCAATGGTATTTGCATGAATATCAGACCCAGAACTCCAGGTGCATATTCCAGTTCGGACCTAACAAAAGCATTGAAAATTAGCTTCAAGGTCTCATTTTGTTAGAATATGTTCGGATGGCGATCATATGATGGAATGGAATAATACCAAAATTTTATTGAGAGAATCAAATCAAGAAAAAAGAAAGTTAAAGGAAACTGCGTGCATTCTTTTATCGAACAACTGCTTTTCAACCAATTCCATCGAAATGGACCGCACCTGGTTACCTCTCCTCAGAGATGAAATAAGAACTAATAGAATGGTGATTGATTGATACCGAACACCCTATGTATCAAGATACCAAATATCAATCAAAAGAATGTATGACAGATTTCATTTGACTCTGTCAAAGAAAGATCTTATTTCCAAAACCGCAATTCACATTCAGTTTCTTCAGCGTCTTTCCAAGAAGTTTTGATAACGGAGGCAGATACAGCCTCCGAAACGTCAACAATTTTCAAAAAAAGAGAAGTATTCTTTGTTAATTCGATCTCATTTTTTCAGATAGGCAAATTCAGTGTAGGGTACGTTACTGACAAAAATTAATTTCTTTCAAGACAGCAGTCTTGTGAACGCAGTAACTTATCGGGCAAATTAATTAATTTGCCCTTCTACACTTGTACAGATTTCTTTGGATTAAAATGTTTTCATCTTCAGATTGTGGAAGGTCATAAACCGATTGTGATGTTTTTACCGTCACCACCTCCCGGGTTGAATAGCCGATAATGAAATTGTTTTTTCAGGCAATTTGGAGATTTTCCTGTTGGACACAATAAAGATTTGTTCGAGCACTGGACATCTGGCAGAAGCGAAGAAATTGAGAACATCACGAAAAGGATGAGGAAGGATAATCAAAAAGAGAGAAGTTCGACATGGATTGATCTTCGAGTTGATAGTAGCCTCGAAAGTAAATTACATTAGGATTTTATTTATATTAGTGTGTAATAATGAAGGATCATAAAGCCAATTAATACAATATAAACATGTTTCTATGACTTTATGGGGCGACATTCAATCTGAATAATGAAATTGATTATAATAAAAACATTATTTTATATTTAAGTTCGAAAAGGGAGCTGGATAGTACCAAATAAATTAAACGGATAATTTCAATGACGTGGAAGTACCCACATTTTTTTTCACACATTCCTATAAAGTGAGAAATGTTAGCCGAATATCTGTCAGAAGACATCTCATTCCACTTACGGACATTGAATTATGGTGTCATTTGGCTAACTTTACTCAAGGAGAACATTATTGTTATCTTTTCATTACTTCGGAAAAATTCAAAAACATTTATCAATAAAAACAGATTTTTCAAAATTTAATAAACCTTTTTCTGATAAACTAATTTCAGAACATTACAATACTTTTTTCAACTGACACACATTTTTTTAGAAGCCAAAAATCAGTAATGTATTGTAAAGAACTTTCACAATTTCACTCTAAAAATATTTATTTTCAACACTTAGAATACAAAACACGCTAATTTATGTACACAATCACTGGGATTTCTAATTATTTCGACTGTCCAAATCTCTCAATACTGACCTCAGGCGGCGAATGTCACGATTTTTATAGCTGGAAATGGTCCATCCCGTCGTTTCGGGAATACTTCCACTAGTTTATCGGAATTCGGGTCGCTGATAGAAGTCAACCGGTCGTCCGATGAATTCATACCGAACGAAATGTGTTTACCGTGGCTTTCTTGAGTGGTGATGTCCTTGTTTATGTGTTCTGGTTGATTCATCTGTTCCTTCGGATACGCTACATTGCCCCCTTCTCGAAACCACGTACCGAAATAGCATCTTTGGAGTGTGTCGGTACCTGCACGACTCCCCATATCTGCACCGTGAAGTCCGATGAAAGTAGCACTCCACAGTCTTCCTGTTTGGTCGTTGAAGATGATTACAGCACACTAAAATCTTAGGACAGGTTTCACAAAGATTTAATCTCGCTTTAGAGATAATGGACAATTTAAATCGGGCGTATTTGCTTAACTGGTCGTCATTGATCATTTGAATTGGTCGTTAAACGTAGATTACATGAACTAGGATTACCACAAATCGACCAAAAATGCCCAGTTTTGGAATAAATTCAAATTTAATCTGTTGGCTATCTCCTTAATCAGGATTAAAATTTTGGTGAAACCCGGCCTTAATGCCGTTGGATCTGAATATCGTTTCCAACATGCTTCTAATGAGATTGCCAGGTCCATGAGATGCTGGTCCAAAATCGTATCTCTCAATCTGGTGTGGCTCTTATAGATGTCTTCATAGGAAGGTTTATCTCGAGATTGCTTCTTGGTTACCAGGTAGAAGATGTTTCTCTGGCCATTCTTTAACCGTAACACTCCTCCAACTTTGAGTTCTGTTTTCGCAGTTTCTGGCGTTTCCAAACTTCTTCGAGAACAACACAGCTAAGCCTCTGGTCATTCGGTAATCTTCTGCCACGCAGTGCGCTAGCGCGTAGTCAGTAGTAGGTACCTGTAAAAGGTCTCGTGACTCCTCTCGAGTTACCCCATGCGAAAATTTCTGCCTATTTGAGTATAAGGCCATGAACTGCTGGAAGGTCATCTTACCCTCTGGTGGTCCGACATATGGAGCCAACCTACTGAAATGGACGACTCTAGGTTTTCCTCGGGGTGGCTTTTGAATCCGATAAACGAGGTCATTTGTTATTTTTATGATCTTGTGTGGATCTTCCCACGAACTCAGCCAAACGAGGTCACCGGTCTTGAGTTCTAGCTTCTGCGTTGATATCATAGGTCTTCTTCATACAGTTGCTGGCACTCTCGATATTCAGACGGACTCGCTCGTGGATGTCGTCCATTCTCTGCAGTTCGTTGACATACTCTTCTCCCGCGGTGTCTTCTCTTGGTGGCGTCCCAAACATCAAGTCCCAAGGCAGTCGTAGCTCTCGCCCTACAATAATATTTGCAGGAGTTTGGCCGGTTGACTCGTGCACTGCTGAACGATAAGTCATTAGGAAGAGAGGAAGATACTGGTCCCAGTGTCTTTGATAAGTAGAGACTACTTTGGACAGGTGGCGATTTAGTGTCCTATTCATTCGTTCTACCATTCCGTCTGATTGAGGGTGTAGAGCTGTTGTTCTGGATTTTCGAATAACCCATTTTGCACATTTCTTGGAACAAGTGGTATTCGAAGTTTCTGCCTTGGTCCGAATGCAGCTCCAGTATGATACTGAATCGGCATATCCACTCCTCGACCAAGACATCTGCGACGGTAATGGCTTCCCGATTGGGTAGGGCGTAGGCTTTTGCCCATTTGCTGAAATATTCCATTGCCACAAGGATGTATTCGTTTCCAAGATCAGATTCGGGAAACGGGTCAGCGATATCTATTGCAATCCTTTCAAATGGGCTGCCTACGTTATAGTGACGAATCGGGGCCTTAGGTCGATTACGAAGACTATTATAACCTAACCTAACCTTCTGCTCAAATCAACATTAGTATTATTATTATCATTATGAAACAAACAGCTAATAGAACAAAAAAAATTTAGGTTTATACCAAAGAGAACCAATTATCAAGGGTATATTTTCGGTTATGATGTTTTGTCTGCTGCCACCCGGCAAACAAGTACTCACGGCTAGCTAAAACAGTAGAGGAGGGTGGGGTCCACAAAAATTAACAAAAAAAAAAATAGAGAGTGTTATGAGGGCGCCAAACAAATTGCGACCCTGAGTACCTCAGAAATTATTTTAATATCTCAATGCTCACCAACATGTCAATTGAGCATTGAACTTGGATAAACTCATTTTAACCACTTGATAGCTCAGCTAAAAAGTAAAACTATTGCACAAAAGGAAACAAGAAGCTATCAATTTTCAACAGTCAAATCGTGTATTCATTCAATTGAAATCATGAGTCTACATAAACAGAATCGAAGGTAATCCAGTACAAAAAAAAAATATATTTAATATATAAATAATATTTCCCAATATTTTGCTTTAAACTAAAGAAAGGCATGTAGCACTGAAATATACATGTGACTCAAAAAAAAAAAATAGATAGCTATTTATACCGGATCAAGATCACTATTGGCAGTGGCAGTAGTCAGCATTAGGTCGAGCAATAATAAATAATAATTCAGTTCTAGACAAAATGAAACCGAACACAAGAAGCGCAGGTTATAATATCATTAAGGGGAAACGTATTTTTGCAATTACGAGCAAATGAAATCAAGCCTCCATAATTCCCCGCTTACAAAAATGTTATAAATTTTCCTATATATGTAATAATATATCTTTATGATTGTATCGTGATATTACACAACGCATGAGTCATACACATTAAAATCTAAATATATTAAGATATATATCAGTCACCGTAAAATATGTATTAAGATATGAGTAACACATTAAAAGAATTCATTAACAAAGTAAAAACATTTTTCAATTAGGTACAACTTTAATTTTCTCTTAAAGTTTGTGAGAGTAGAACAGTGTTTCAAATCTGTATGCAATTTATTGAAAAAAATCAGACCAGCACTATCTGGTGAACGATAGGAAGCTGCATATTTTGTCAATGGAATTTGGAATTTGTCTTTGGACCTCGTGTTTTTATCATGTACTTCCGACCTTTTTGGATATTTATCTTTGTGTTTGAAAATATTTGAGCACAATTCAAATATATAGAGTGAAGGTAGAGTCAAAATATTCAATTTCCCAAAGAGATCCTTACAACTATGCTGTTTGAGAACACCAGAGAGTGTTCTTATTATTCTCTTCCTTGACTTCCCTGTAAAAACAATTAATGTTTCTTTGGTGAATAAATATATATAATTTAATATCATCGTATGATGCAGTATGGGTTGTCCATCAGAATGAGACTCCTTTTCAATGGAAACATATTTTCCTAACACCATTTTCGAGTGTCTACGTAGTTTATCTGCCTCTTTGATTTTTTTCACTCTCATAATCAAAAATATTTTGTTTCATTTTCGAAATCCACATTCCAGATATAAAATGGTTTGTCTACCAAGCTATTGAGAAGACTGGGAAATTATAAATGAAAATGCACAACGTTTTTGAATAAAGATTTATTAAATATAAACGTTTTATTTTTTCTTAAAATTGACAAGCTTCAAATCATTTTTAATTACAAAAGCTGGTTGCATCTCGCAAAAATAAAATGCAAAATATTTTACAAAATATACATACATTCCTAAACCTACTTAATACTTTCGAGTTAGTAGTTTTGAAAACTGCTAAAAGATCTGTGATTTACATCAATTGAATTCATGAAATCAATCGTTCTATATAGAACAGGCACGAAAAAGGCACTGTGTTTGAAATTCTACGTAAGTACTATGTGTGTGTTAAAAGTATGTCTATGTAAAATTTAAGTCTAAACCAACCATGAAAGTGGTCCGAACGCTCACCTCAAAGAAAACATTCACTCGGTGTTACATATGCGTCGTGAAACACTTTCAAATTCATCCATGAAAAATATAGCTAGTTTTAAAAATTAATTTAACATTTTCCATAAATAGGTGTTCTCAGTGGTTTATTTTACAATATGAGTCCTGTTAACACTTGAGAACACCGAATGCAAAAGGAAAAATACTGAAAAAAGTATGTACATTATTTACAAAATAACGTGGAGATACAGTATATTTTTTCTATGCAGATTATTGATAACAGCAAATTCAAAAGAATGAGTATTTAAAACTTGGTACTGGAAAACATGCATCGAACCATTCTGAAAAAATATACTTCAACTCCAGAAAATGGCTTGAAAAGCCGCTTTGAATTCAAGGACTAAAAGAATATATTATCTTCTATACTTCACAGGAAAAAAATTGGCGATCTATAAAATTACCCTACTATCAAACCGTGAAAAAGAATCAGGAACAATGATACAATAAATACAAGAAAAAAAAAACAAATCAGTATATACACATTTATTCTGACTTACAGAAGTAAAGTTAAATAAAAATAATTTGAAAAATTCTAACAATTTATACAGGATGGGGCAAAAATGGAAATATTACAAGTTTTGTTCGGAATATCGTTAAAATTCTTTTTTCGGGAATTTTGATGCCACAACCTGCATTAATAAAAAACAAATCAAAATATTAAATAATATCACACTATTCTTTAACACTTTTTCATTTGTGTCACCAGGTGTTTTTTTCATCACGAGATCATTTCTCCACATATCACTTTTCGTAAAAAAGTTTTTCTCTAAGGTCTATTGTCTATAGTAAGTATACAGGGTTCTTGATAAGCTAGCCTGAATTTTTCAATCAAATTCAAAGTTCATTCGAGATTGTAGCATATAATGGAATAATAATCTTGAATAAAAATTTCATTATTCTTTTCTCCCCCATCAACTGAGATTTTCATATATCATATAACAGATGATCCGGAACCAAGGTGATGTCAAGAATGTACAATTTAGCAAGTATCAGACTAAATGTGGCACTTCCGGTTCCGCATCCAATATTTTTAGTAATAATATATATAAATATATCTATCACAATTTTTGTTTTTCTTTATTTTTTCAACACCAATAAACTCATTTCTTTTAATTGCTAACATAGGTTTTTCTTGTGTAGGTTGGAAACTTCTATTTATATTGAAAAACAAAACATAAAGGACTACTTATTTTTGTTTCCCATTTATCTTTTTTTATGGAGATTGTTGAAAGATTCAATACAAAAGTAGGTATAGGATGGAGATTATCTTCATAAAAAAAACAAATGGACAACACAAAAAGGCATTTCTATTCATATTTCGTATTTCAATATATATAGGAGTTTCTAACCTACATAAAAATATCCTACGTTGGCATTTAAAATAAATGAGTTTAGTGAAAAATGAAGAAAAACAAAAATTGGGATAATATTTAGTCCATATACAAATCATAGTGGGAAAACTCTGACACCGAATTATTGTTGCTCACTTGCTATTTTCATCTTCCATAGCACACTTTCATGAAAATGTTCCGTTACGAGGGGAATACAAATAGTAATTTTGTATAAAATCTGAATTATACCGGTAGTTTGTGAATCGAAAGTATGATTGTGATATATCGTTGGAAAGGTAATTTTGTACCGAATCGTAATTTTGGAAAAAAAATTATACTTTTCAATAAAACTAAAAAAAATGGATAAAATCGGAAGTGTACTATTTGGCTAAATTGCACATTCATGATATCAAATAGACGTACCAAAGAAATAATTAAACAAAATAAAAACGAAGATACAGGGCATACATTTGGTTCCGGGTCATATATCATATGTTTAACATACCATATATTATGTTCCTATGATATTGTTATCAAATGTTGATACCGCGTCAGAATAATACTTGGCAAGGACATTGAAACAATCTACAAATAGAAATTTTATTGAATTTTGTATGAACAACACCCTAAATATCGGAGGATGAAAGAGAAATCAATAATGAATTTCCAGGGATAATGATTGAAACATTCTTGTTGCACTATAAAGAATGATACAAAAAATATTACAAACTGGCAGTTGATAAAAATTTGAAATCTTTCCTAAAACTAAAATTGCACAAAATAAAAAAAATATATATATTTGGACTGCTGCTCAAGAAGCAATATGTTTTGTATCACGAACATTACAAATTCTAAATAATTGTGGCTGAATTGAATACTTTTTGAGCTAAGGCGCCCTATGTTTCAAGCCTACTCAACATCAGAGTATGCTTGTTTCACGGTATAAATCATTTAGCTATAGAAGATTATATTTAGTGTTATAATATTTTATTAGTTCATGGTAATGGTAATTGAGAGAAATGCATTTATATCAAAAGTAATATTTCACCATGTACAAAAATAGGGGCAACGGATTGAAAAGGGGAACATTCCCCATTGAAAATTAAAAAAACATATATATTTTTTTTTAAATAAAATGAACTGCGATTAATGTGAATATTGTTTTTATATTATATAAAGGATGTTAAACATTCACAAATAGTGTCATGAATGATCTGGCATAAAAAAGTTGAAAACTTCAATACTTCATTCATCAATAGTATAATAGAAATCGAACCAATCATTCGTAATCTAGTAACATGGTCAAATAATATTATAAATAGGGGATTCAATGAATTTAGACCACTTAGCATGAGTGACCTGAAGAAAACAACAGCTTTTTTATATTAGTGCGATTCTCAAAACAAGAAGATTTTTTCATTATTTAAAAATAATCGCAGTAATTTCTACAGACAGCAGTCAGAATTATTTCGACAAAACCTTTCTTGTGAAATAGTTGACAAACGAATAATGGATAAAAATAAATATATAGTAGTGGTTTTTCTTGATTTCAAATATGCCTTCGAAACTGTTTCGATATTTTGCTTGAAAAATGAGATATTGTGGCAAAGGTGGAAATGTAGCTTATAAGCTACCTCATCAATAGTTACAGATGACTTAGATGAATAAGAACATTTCATCTAGTAGGAACATAACCACGAGTCTTCCTCAAGGCACCGAATGAGCCGTGAAGATGACAGCACTGACTGAAAGCGCTCGCATAAAATAACTAAGTAAAACTTTGACAACACCCTTTTTGTAATTCAGTGTGAATATTAAAACATTGACATGAACAGTAACACCTTGGTATTGCTGATCAATTCATAAATAAATTGAATTTCTCGTGATTCTTGATTGGGTGGAACATTTTCTATAGCTATTTCTATGGTATATCACCAAAATTAGTACGATCCAAGGCGCCTCAGCTCTTTCTACTGACTCAAGAACCCTTCGCCACTACATAATAAAAATAACACTGGCTCTCAAACAAGAACAGTAAGCACGTCCGCACTAGCACTCTGTTGTTGTTGCGAAGTCCTCTGCTTGTTGATATTAATAATACTTTTACTAAAGTCCTTGTGACCCGAAGAGTCGTCGAAGGCGGCCGTGTTTTTCCGGACGTCGGGATTCTGCGCCTTGTACAGCATGATCTGGCTGTTCCTATGCGCGCTATTGAGCCCGTCGCTGATCTCGTTGAGCTTCAGGGCGTTTTCCGACGTGCTCGTACCGGGCATCACGAGCATGGTCTTCCTGGATCCCGGGCAGTCCACCTCGGATATCATCTCCAGCATCTCGCTGGATCCATCGTGGGGCAGCATGCTCGACATGGGGCGAACTACGCTCACCCTCGGCATGTCGATCGCGGAGTTGATGCTGGCCATGCTGCTGCCTATGTCGTCTTTGAGAGGGTTGGCATACCTCCGAAGGTTTTCTTCGTTCTGCAGGTTGTTGGACTTTTCGTCTTCGTGGTTCCGGTGGCAGGTTTCCGTGGAAGGGGAGAGGTTGACGCCGCTCAGGCCGAGGTTCCTCCTGCGCTGCCTCAGGTATAGGAAGCCTACGAAGCCTGCCGCACAGATTCCGATTATGATGAAGCATACGAGGGCTATCAGGTATTTGTTGCTCTGCTGCTCCTCTGAGAGGAGGGCGGTTTCTACTTTTACCTCGACGATTGATGTGAGAGCTAGAAATGATGTCTGCTTGCGGGAGATTGCCTCCCCTACGACGCGGATACCGTCGAGAACCCAGCGATCGCCAGACTGAAAAAAATATGTATCACGTATAACCTCATTGATTATTGTAAGTTTTAGTTGGTTGGGAATAGATCAAGGAAACTGAAACCTCTATGGATCTGTTGTCCACGCTTGGACTTTCAATGGTTCATCCTCAGGGCACTTCAATTAGAAGTCAGAAATGAATAATCGAGAGAAAAGAGTGAATTAAGAACTGAAAGATTGAAAGTACGATAAGTTAGTATAATATCAATATCAACGTGTAGAAAATTTTAAAATAAAATCTGTAAAACAAACAAATGCATGATAAGAAATTTTTACATTCGTCAACCCCAGAGAGACAGAAGGACAGAGAGGGAGAGTTTGTTACTGAATAAATATATTTAGCGGTGATTGAAAAAGTTTTTTTTTTGGCTGGTTCATGATTACTCTCAACTATTCAATAATAGAGGTTTCCTGACGACATGCTTGCTTGGTTTGTTAATATTATAAAATTTCGACGTGTGATGCATGGCTTCACACGTTAAAAGGTAGGGCTGCGTCTTCCCTAGCTCGCACAAGTCTCTCGAGAACTTCTGAGGGTTGCTCGTTAGGGGGCAGCTGGTGGATGGAAATACCTTTTTTGTATTTTAATTTTTTTATCGGGTATGAATAAGTAGAAATTACGTATCTGTTTTTATATTAGTATTGTTTTCATATTTTCGTTGCTTTTCCAAAATGTCTGTATTTTATAGTCGAATATGTGTAGAATTTGAAAATTCCGCAAAACCTATTTGATTTGCTGATTCTATGGGTTTTTTGGGTCTTTTGCTTCGATCATGATCTGATATTCTATAGTTTTAAGATATCGTCCTGTCTGTCCAATATACAATTCGTTACATCCTTCACAAGGCATTATGTAGATTATTCAACTTCGCGTCTTTTACTTTCCTATTCAAATGGATGAAGTACATTTTAACGGTATTTTAATTTTTGTCAATAAACTTCTTCTTCAACTTTTCTGAAAAGCCAGGAATGTATCGAATTTTGTGAAAGTATTCCTTTTTATTTTGGTAAGTCAGTGCGTCTAGTATTTAAGGAATTTTTTTTATCAATTTATTCTTGGGTGGAAGCGTGTTAGGAATTGAAATTCAAAAATTTCTTAGAGAAGGCCCGTTTCTGTCTGTTCTTGTGATTGAAAAGCCTGAAAATGGTAGGGAATTCGTTATTTTGTTATTTTTTTACTTTGAATTAGAGGCAAAGGTGGTAGCTGTTGAATCCATGTTGAATTGAAGCATACAAGATATGATTAAAATAAAAAATACAAAAACAACACTAACATACAAATATATAGTAAATTTCTATAATTGTACTTTCAATCTTTCAATAACTGATTCAGTTTGTTCTCGAAAATAAATGTATCACACTCCCTGAGGATGGCCTGATATACGCCGAAACGTCCGAAATAGATCAAAAGTGGTTATCTTGTTCAAGTCCCAGCTAACTACGAGCTATATTCTATTTATATTCGAAAAATAATTCAAATACAATTGACTTATTCTCATACTTTCATGGGAAAGTTCAAAATATGTTGATCATGTCGAGAAATCGATCTCTTCTTACGACCACATGCGGAAATAACAACCAGTACACTATTCAGTTAATTCGAAAATTACAAATTACAATCACCTCAGAGTAAAATAGGACTTAAGTAATATGTGTCTTCAATTCAAAACATATTAACGCATTTTTATCATTAAAAAATTACAAATTAATTGTGCTTGAAAAACTACTCACCAGAGTAACCTCCACTGTATCGTTATATCCAGTTTTCAAATCGCACAACAGAACCAACGAATCCTGAAGTCCCTCGATAGCTTGTTGGTTCGCCAGCAACCTCCTCAAATCCCCACACAGCCCCTCGACCGTTATTCCCTGCGGCAGCTTAACCCTATCCAACAGCAAAGTGAGTCTCGCGCAGGTGTTGCTCAGCAACGCCTGGTTTGGCCAACAGGTGCTAGGTGTGGGCAGCGAGGGGGGTTTAACGCGTCTCCCGCTCTCCAAATCCCTGCACTCGCCGTAGGGTAGACAAGGCGGCGCCAAACAGGATTCCAGGGATGAAGGGACACATACTTGGCTCAGGCTGCACATGGTGTTTTGCTGGTTGGAAGTGCGGCAGTTGCCGAGACCGCACCATACTCTGGTGCATTTGGCAATACCGTTGTTGCATATGCAGGTGTTGCATTCGTGTTGCCAGGTCACGTTGTTTTCCAGGGTGTGGCTGTTCCACGGGCAGCTACCGGGTGACGGCAGAAATGCTCTGTCGTCAACTGCAAAATGAAAGAAATCGTGAGTAAATAAATGGATACGTACTATGAGAACAACTGACTATCAAGAACGTCGGCTACGGAAATTGAAAAATGAGGACGAGTAAAGACTTTGATCAAATTCAACTGGCTATCAAGAACGTCGGCTACGGAAATTGAAAAATGAGGACGAGTAAAGATACAGATGTCAGATGTATGGGTAGCGACCTCTAGGAAATAGCAAAGGAGGCCAAGAATTTGTGCACGATGAGAACAGAGCCTCTAAGACACCTGGTGAAAACTCAGTGTATTTATACATTACTGTTACATGCCGAGTTCTACCGTAGTGACCAAAAATTTCCTTGCTCCTCGTGGAAACATTCTGGCCGTTACATTGGATATTTCCAAGGCGTTTGATAGCGTTTGGCACCAGGGAGTCTTTGTCAAACTAAAACTCCATCTTATGCTTGCCTTTCCAGTTGTGTTCCTTGATATCTAGCTTTGTATCAGATCTCTAAGCGTGGTAGTTGATGGAGTATCATCCAACACTCTACCAATAAATGCTGGTATTCCGAAGGGATTCATTCTAACACCAACGCTTGACATCAATGATTTGTTGGGAGCTACCTCATGTCCAGCTACCTCATGCACAGCACAGCACAGATTTTTTCTTGTTCAATTATTGAACGGGAATGAATAAATAAACATTCAATCTTCTCCATTCTTGAGCTATAATCATGGCCAACTACAACTAGTATTATGGGATTTTTTTAGAGAATTTATCGACTGATTCTCATTCATGATCGTAATGATAACCAGTTATGATTCCAAGGGAATGTCCAATAGATGTACGCACTGAACTTACGCTCCGAACTTCTGAATCCAGTAGAAAGTTGTAGCATAAGTGAGTTCCTCAGACGTTAGAATTCAGTATGAAGTTGTGACATTAGTGAGTTCCTTGTACGTCCAAAGGACTTCCACTTCAATAAGAAAGGACGTCCTATAAATAATGTTTATTACGGAAGTGATCGGCGGACTTGTTCAATGAAGCTGTACTTAAAAACGCTACCATAGAATCGCCCCTTTGTTTATCCAATCATTTCCAAATAAATAAAAACTTAAAATATGAATCAGTAAAAAATACTCACTATTACACCTCTTCCCCTTCCTCCCTGACGGACAAATGCACTTGAAATCTCCGATATCATCAATACAAGTACCGCCGTATCCGCAAGGATTCGACGCGCAGTCGTTCACGTTTATCCTGCAGTCCGGCCCGGTGAATCCCAGCGCACACTCGCACAGGAACCAGTTGACGCCATCGATGCATTTGCCGCCATTGTAGCACGGCTGCGGACTGCAGTCGTTGACGTCGTCCTGGCAATGGTCGCCCTCGAAGCCGTCCCTGCAGATGCATTGGTAGTAGTCGCCCGTGTTGACGCAAGTGCCTCCGTTCAGGCACGGGTTGGATCTGCACGCCGTTTGCTTGACGATGTGGCACGTGGTACCTGGAAAGATGAGTTTAGTGGCAGGCAAACAGAAACGAACGGATTACAGCCGGAAACAATGAAGCTGGCGGCTGCTTCATTAACTGAAGCACTAATTACTAACTACTCAACGAACAATTATTATCATCCAAAAATTTGTCCTAACAGATTGGCTACTCACATTTATACCAAAGGGCGCAGCAATATAACTGCGCTATAAGCGAGGACAATCCAGCTTTTGGATGGACTGGAGGCAAAATTGAAAAGAAAGTCAAGGAACAAGAAACAGATCGTCCCATAGTTGTCATTGAAAATTCCAATAACAATGCCGAAGGGCATAAAACAACATACTGGAAAACATCGGTATTACCGACTTCCTAACTGATAGTGTTGAAGACAAGCTTGATATCGGTGAAATATTCAGAAGAAATCATGCAAGAATTACCAGAGCGTTTGGTGCTCTTACCCACTCTGGAATATCGTCTACAATGAATATTCGAACTAGAGCTCCTACAAAACTGCCGTAAATCGGCATACCTGGACAAACCCATGTAAAAAGATTTCACTTATAATAATAACGAGGTGGGAACATAAAAATGGTCTTGAGGTTGTCCTAGCAAAACTGCAGCGATAATCCCAACAACAGGGAAAACATAACTTTTGAATCAGCTAGGACGCAACATTTTCCAAGAAGTTTGTGAATTATTTCAGAGTCTGGTTTGACGTCAAGCTCATCATCTGAGCCATTAGTGAAGAATTATCACCATTCTGAGAAAACTTGCTTGAAGAATATGTGAACCAGAACATTTACATGAAGAACTGAATTATCTTCGAGTGGCTTCGTGTATCCAAATTCAACAAGGCCATGAGGCCAAAGACCTCCTCAGGTCAAAATATGGATGAAGCACAAACGATTGCACGTGCATATATTTACCGTATATCTCCCGAGTGACGGATAGAAACGCCAAAATCTTCAGAAAACACAAAATCAACACAGCTTTCAAGTCCTTCATCAGCTGCCAGAGTGTATCGTACATCCGAATCACTAGAAGATCTATAGGTAAGAGGTTGAAAGAACAGGAAAGGAACTGCGAGTTAGGTCAAACGAACAAATGAGCAGTCGCTGAACATGCGTTCAGCGAAGGTGAGCACGATATACTTCTTGGAGACGTGGAACGCCCTGTACACATTGAAGGGTTTGATAACCTTCTCGTTCGAGAAGAAATAGAAATCCATAAACACACGGATAATTTTAATATGAAGGAGGAAACTCCAGAACTAAACCAAGCCTGGAATCTCATTATCAGAAACTCTAGGAGAGCCCCATCTAATTTTGATCAACCGCGAATAGGATGTCAGCAGATCCCATGGTCTGCCAACAACTCAACTGTTCGTATATAAATATAGCCTCAGATCAACTAGGAGTTAGTTCTCGACCAACTTCGGAGATTAACGGACCTCTGAAGGAGATAGAGGTTGAACAAGTACAAGAACACGATAAGATCTACCTAGCGGGAAATGGTGATCATGTTCGCAGCCGAATACTGAACTGACTGAAGGTCCCATTTATTCTCTAATAATAGTTTTATTTCAGTAATTTGCAACGACAAAAATAATGGGCTACCAAGCTTACTGCACTTACTGATTTCTGACTAGTCAATAGACACTAAAAAATATCTCTCCAAATATGCTTTAAAATACACAACGCATATATAAATAAACCCAGAAAACATCTTTGGAGTCAATTTAAAAAATCGGCGAAATCATTTTCAATGCTACTAATATTGGTGCTCTTTGTGACGTACTCTCCTGATCCCAATCAGCTAAAGGGCGTATTCTAAACGAGTTGATTGTGACCGACTGTGAATGCTATTGGTTGCTCGGAATTCTCGAGAGAGTACGTCACAATTTGCAATGGTGCGAGAAATGAGTCATTCGAATTTTGTCGACTTCAAATATTTTTTTCAAGATTAAAAAAATCAACAAAACAAAAAAGAAATTGCCAACAGTTTTCACAAGCTGCAGAACCCATTATAAATATTTTTAAAATATCGTGATCTTGCCTGTTCTGATTTGAAGCATCAGTTTGCCTTTTCTAATGGGATGTATGATAATAGTTATTTATGATACAAGTGTTAAAAGTGGCATTTTATTTTGTGAGTGGGGAATATTGCGAAACGAGCGTTAGCGAGTGGAGCAACCCCACGGTTACTGCTAGTGAGAAAAAAACAAAAAAAATATAATATCCATTAGGATTCGAACACACGATCTTTGGATTACGAAGAGGCTCCAATTATAATAAACCCCAACGCACTTTATTTATTAATGTCATTATTTGTCAGTGATGAAGGACCTTCTACAGTTGGACTGAATACTACTCCGTTTATAACTTTAAAAGGAATTAGTATTACCAATTGCACAAACGGCCAAATATATGTGTGAACTTTTATAAAAGATTCCTCTCGAGTAGGTGTTCTGATTATAATATCTGATTGAAGTGTTTCTATTAGAGAGATCTATATTACTGAGTATCCATCATCTCATCTGTCATTTTACTTTTAACACTAGTGTTAAAAGTGATTTTGTGAAAACGTCAGTTTTTAGTTCATGTGTCAATGAATTAAAAACGTCATTTTTAATGTCAGTTGTACAAAAACATTATTATTGTGACTTACCTTCCCAGTCAGGAGGGCATCTGCACATGAAAGTGTTTCCCAGATCCTGGCAAGTACCGCCATTTTTGCAGGTGGTGTGATCACAGTGGCTATCTTTCAGCGAACATGTCTTTCCCTTCCACCCATTTTTGCATTGGCAATCGAAATCGGCCACTAAATCGATGCAAGTTCCGTTGTTTCGACATGGATTTGGTGAACAGTCATCAGTATCTGTAGATAAAATATGAGGTCATTAAAAGCGCATCTTCCAGCCAAATTTTGAGCTTATCTATTTCAGAGAAATTCATAGAAATCGATTAGACCAGATTATTCTCAATTCATCACATTCTGATATTTCTCGGTATTCCTAAGAAAACCAATTCAACAATGGTGAGTTATTCAAATCAAGTAACTCGTTGAGTGATTTGTTTCAATTTTTGAATCTGATAATTTTCGTTCAGTTTCAAAATACCAAATTGGGAACCCTTCATGTTTGAATATGTTGAATTTGTTTTCTCTTTCGCATAACTCATATGATGTTCATTGATACGATTTCTGAATATTCTACCAGTTTGACAAATGTATACCACAATGTAATTTTGATACCACTGATTTCTCAAATTTTGAATGGAATTGTAAGATCTATTATTCTAAGACATTTTAGCTATCGAAAATTTAATCTAATAATGGAAGTTGAACTCACTTATATTGCACAATGCACCCTCCCATCCTTCTATGCAGATACATTGGAAAGCGTTCACTTTATCCACACAAGTTCCTCCATTCTCACATGGGTTTACTTTGCAGTCGTTGATATCTGTAAAATAAAATAATTTTCTCAATATTTAAAAAGAATAAAATTGTTTTGTTATAAGTTCTGAACTCGTTTGAGAGAAATGGAACAATTCACCCATTCTATACGGACTAAGATCCTGTGCTGTGATATTCTGAGTTCAAGCAATATATTGGGCAATATTTCTCATTTTTATTTTTTGTAGAAAAAATCGTGTATACAACTCTCACGATATGGCTATTAATACACTCGTATGAAATTTACTTCTTCCGCTGGTTTATTGATAGCCAACACTATACAGGGTGTATTTTAAATGATGTCATTAATATCAGGAGGTGATTCCCAGTCACATTTTAAGATAAAAAGTTCATATAAACGTGTGACCTAACTTGCTTCGTTTCTGAGTAACGGGAAATCAACTGCGACGCCATTGGAATTAAAATTCAAAATCTAATTTTGTGAAACGAAGCCCCTTGTTACTACTAACAAACATACGAAGTTTAATCGGAATTGGCTTGAAGAATATTGAGTAATTCATGAAAAACCGATTTTTTGTTAAACTTTCGACACCCTGTTATTCAGAAACAAAGCAAGTTAAGGAATCACCTCCTGAAATTATTTAAAAAAAAAATTTTATTATTTTTTCCGTTAACCAGCTGTCATCCCCTTACGAACGGCAGCCCTCAAAAGTCGAAACTTGTGCGAGCCAAGGATTAACGAGGTCTCACCTTTTAACGTGCGATACCTAGCACTTTCTCGGGCCATAGATAAAAATCTGTAGTCGCTAAGGATTCGAACCTAGCCGACCAGCAGTCAATGGTTTCGAACGCGAAAGTCTCAACCACTGAGCTACTTGACCCTGACATGATTTCAGTTACACCCTGTATAATCATTGCATGGTATATTATTATTTCTTACTTTCATGACAGTATTTTCCTGTGTAACCTGGTTGGCATTGACACTTGTAACCAACGCCAGGCTGACTGATGCAGTGGCCATGTTCCCCACACAAACTTGGTGCAGAGGATCTGCTCCCTCCGACAGACACAATGACGCAGCTATCAACACCTGAAATGAAAATGTAAATGATATCAAATCTTGGACCATTCGTCTTCACTATATAATTTGAAAAACCAAATTCGAGTATAACGTGTTAGTCGAGTTATAACGTGATTTGAGACTGCAATATGATTGGTTATTTGCCATCACGGATCTGTGATGCAATCTGTATCAATGGAGATTCTGAGATTCATAGAGCATGATATTTCATTTGATAACATATGGCGCAGTCGGTAGGATCCAAAAATATAATACCGCCAAGCAAATTAAAACGTATTCAAACTCATGAAATCAAACATGGAAGATGTTTACAAATCAAGAAAACTTATGGTTGATGCCTATATATTGTCTAAGGCCTGTTCTGAAGCATTTAAAAACAAAATTGCTTCGTATTTGAATTATGAAGTAAGCGAAATGAATATGGGTGGAGAGTGTGTATAACGTCTCGATAACAAAACAAAAAGAGATTCTATATTAGCAAAGCTGATTGAATATTTTCACAATGATTGGCCAAAATAAAAATGTACGGCCCCAGACTTTGGAAATAGAAAAATAATCGCGCTCAGCTGTTAATGTTATTGAGTAAAAGAATAAGAACAAAATCACCTATCAAATTGATATTACTATGATAATAATGATAAAAAATGGAAACAACTGGGTACAAACAGATGAGTTTATAAATCCCGATATTGAAGTCTAACGATATCACAGCCATGATGATTCAATAAACCAAAACTTTGCAGATGCACATTTGCCATAACTTCACCATCAGCAAGTTCTTGATACGAAAAAAATGTTTGGTGGTATAATAAAAAACCTTTTTGGAGCTTAGAGCGGTAGATATAGGCTAGTAATGTTCAAAAGGGGGAGATGTAGCATATTATAATAATTTACGAAATCAGTTAAATGAACAGTATTGAATAGGTACTTGGTTGTCAAGGTTCCTTCTTTTGACAGGTTCTACAAAAATGGTAGTCAATGAAAACTAATTATTGATTTTTCGATGTATCATTTTTAATTGGAAAACACAAGTCTTCGGTCACCTCCCAATTTTTGAGATGTTCTGTTACCTCTATAAAAAATCTGCTGGTTTTTTAGCTCAGAAATAATATAAGATCACAATGTGGAATTAGTTACGTATTCGTATAATTAAAATTTTGAATGCTTAAACTTAGCGTTTCACTTCACTTGAATGAAACTCAACTTTTCCATTCCATACTCGGATGTTTGCAAACAATCGCACAGGTATTCCTTTCTCTCGACAAATGAATAACGAGACGCCATTCTGAATCACCAATAACACCTACTCACAAATGATTCTCGTTCCGTATTGTATTTGTAATAAGTTGTGAATAGAGATCTGATAAACAAGATATCTTTCATCAGCGGTATTGTGCGACTAGAGTTCTAATGACTTGCAATGTCGAGTAGATTTATACAAAAGAAAATATCCTATTCTCTTCTCCCGATTCTGCGCCATGTTATGACATAACCTTTCTGTTGGATTAATGCAATTAACAACAATAAGATTAGAAGATTAGATGGAAGCTGATCTCGAGAATGTTTATGATACGATAACTGGCCTTTTGTTACATATTTGTGATGTGTAACAGTTTCTTTATATGAAACGTTGTTTGAGAATATTTGGGGATTGAAATAAGAAGTCAGAATTTCATAATTATGTTGAAGGAACACAGCGGCCCCATACAACAACGTAGGTGCCCATCAAACGTTCCTTTATAAACAGTAAAGTGTTGGCCAAAAGGACACCGCACGTTTCTTATGGAAAATGGCTTTCCGCGAATTTGGTTGAGTTCTTGATGAGCTGATCAAAAGTGTCCTAATCCACAAAGCTCAAAAACGGACGGAGATATGGAACTATGAAAAAGGATTTTTTCAATTTTTTGGGGTATTTCCTCATCCATCGGAGAGCTCTCATTTTTTGTTGGGATGGAATTTCAATATTCGATGCCTAGAACCCGACTAAGAAATAGTCTTCCTCAGTTATACTAGACACCGTTATCAAAAATTTTTCATACACTGTTCCACAGTGCCTATGGAATGAGGTACAAGTTCCAAGATCTTCCATACACCTTTCCATGCCCAGGATGATGCTAGAATAATTTATATTTTCGGAAAATGACAAATTTCGGGTATTTTTTGAAGAGAAACGATAGTAACCGATTCCAAATATATCTGATGTCCAATAATAGTTAATATGTTTTCCAAAATGTTCATAACGAGGCCCAGCGATCTGTTATGAGAGAAAATTAAACAATCTTAACCATGTATCCTCAAAGATAACAATGGTTACCATTATTGATATCATATACATATTTTATGTGATTTGTTTCTCACAAATCTCGATAATCTAACAATGGGGTGCCAAGACATTTTCCTCAGAATGACTCGAAATGGATAATAGCTCCTCATAGCCAAACGAATCCGTGAAAATGCCTGTATTTTTAATACGTGATAGTACTTTCCAGATAGAACAACCAAATCATTCTGGATTATCTGACAAAGAAAAGAATTTACCTAATACCCAAAAATGAAAACACAGAACTAGCAAAGACGCAGACATTTTCACGGATTCTGAGGAAAATGTCTTGGAACCCCATTGTCAGATTATCGAGATTTGTGAGAAATAAATGACATATCATATGTGAATGACATTAATAGTGATAACAATTGTTATCTCTCGATATTCGATATTACTGGATATTAGATATATTTGTAATCAAATAGTATGGCCTCTCTTCAAAAGAACAATGCGCACTATAAACTGGTCCCTCAAACTAATAACAGAAAGTGCATAGTTCATTTTCTAGATATGAAAAAAACAAGCAGAACAAAAAATAAACTATAGAAAAGTGACCCCACCTTCTGATAGGCCAGGCCAGTAGTAGCCTCTTTGAGATGCTAAGGGAGTACACTAAAACCAATACTGAAAAGATCCGATCACGCAGAAAGAAATTCCTTCTAGAAGGAACATATTTTCCCTGACCTAGACTGGATGTGTATGTTTGAACACCCTGAACTGAAAAACAAATCCCATACATCAATTTTTTTTAGTGAGCTGTAAGTACGTCAATTAGATACGGTAATACCGCGCTCAGAAGACAAGTAACGGACAGTGGACCGGTCCAGTTCGATTTCTGGCGCGGTCGGGGGGCCCAGACCCCTGCGGAGGCTGCTTCAGGTGTCTCGGAAACTACCTGTCAACTGGACGCGGTCTTCGGAGAGATTCATACCTATCTGTAGACCGCGGCCGCGTAAATTTCTAACACGCAGTTGAAGTCGCTGATGAAACAGTCTACAGGGTGAAAGACCCATTTCGATTTGAGTCAGTGAATGGTAAGAGATTGAAGAGGTTTAACACGTTTCAATAAATCCATCAATTAATTCATGTTCGACATCTGGGTCTCTCCTGAGCTACAGAAAGATATATCATCGTCATTTGGTGAACAAATATGAACAAAAGACTGAATTAAATTAATTATCTTGAAAGATTTCAAACTTTTTACGTTACAGTGGGAGAATGAACAACTAATAGAGAGACTATTGATATTTTAAAAATATTTCATTTCAATGAAACAAAATTTTGCCCCCTCATAGTATCTTCATTTATATATAACTGAAATAACATTTTGGAAACAATCTTTCATTTGTAAATAAATGAACTAAAAAGAAAAAAAATTATTTATTGTATGGAACACAAAAAAAAAGTTTAAAATGTTTTTTCGAAAGCGTCTTCATTTCGAGTGTAATGAAATTTCACGCTACAAGCTTTTGAAAAATTTGTTTTTAAAATAGTAATTTACGGAAAAGTCCGGAAAATACTATTTTTTGGACGAGTGGACAAAATTCTAGGACAAGCCGTAGGCGAGTCCTGGAAGTCTGCAAGTCCAATAAAAATATTTTCGAATGTGCTGCGTACACTATTTTCTAAGCAATCAATGAGACACAAGTTCTCCATAAAATGCTCGCCTTACTAAGCACTTTCAAAAAGTAATCCCAATCAGGGAGCACTAAGCACTTTTCAGACTGTAAGATACTTATGTGAGTTAAACTCAGTTTAACAAGTAAGATTTTCACAAATAATATTATATCGCAACATCCATAGCTATACTGTAGCTATTCAAAGCGGTTATTGTATTACCGCTTGAAAAAGTTACAGTGGAGCGGAACATGTCACGCTTTAATATTATTATTTGAAATCTTATCGTGTTTAATCTAGTTTCAGTAACTTACGTTCCTAGCAGTCTGAGAAGTTCTATGGATTTCCATCAAGTAACAACCGAGTTCAATTAAAAACTTAAGTTACTGTTTCTACTCACATAACTGAAATATTTTATAATTTATATTTATAATGTATTTATTATATTTCTTTGTAGAATAAAATTTCGGACATTTTAGTTCTTATTTGTATTAAATATTGAAATTCGAACAGAAGATAGGTACTAACAGAAACATTCTAAATCTCATTTCTATTAATATTTATATCGAAATTCGGGAAGTGCTACTTTCTCAAAGAACCCGGGAACAATGATAAACACGAAAAAAAATGTTTACCAAAACTCCAGGTGGAACATATTTTTTTTTCGTTTAAAAATAAAAATAAATAAATAAACGAGCGTATTTCATAAGGTATTACTGAAAATCATTCTTGTGTAGAATTGAATTATCTCTCAGCTTATCGAAATCGTTTTTTGATAGATCTTATATTTTCTAAAATAACAACAAAAAAAATTAATTTTCAAATGAAAAAATTTTTAGGTTCCACTCCTGATTTTTTGGTAAACAATTTTTTTTCTAATAATACATGATGTCGAGATGTCATGTGCCGAGTTTCAGAGTGCTACAATTCATTCTTCACTTTCTGCTCGAGTTTGTCTGTCGTTACTGGATTAATAAAACAACTAAAAAATATTAACTTCTGTAATAATATTTGACAAAAATGTCAAGTGAAGAAACTAATACAGATGAATAATTTCAAACATATACCAACTTTCATATCAAATCGAAATGAAGCATTTGCTGAGTGGTTTCTCTGGTAGGCTCTAACAAATTACTTTCAGAATTGATCTCAGTATGCTATCAATTTACTACTTTAATTGAGTAGTTACTCATAACTGGGCAAATGTATGGTGAAAACCATGCCAAATTTGTTCTTGAGTAGATGCAGTAATATAAATAATGGCGCCAAGATTATTGTTTATATGCTTCAATTCCATGAATAATTTTGTATAACCATTGGGTGGGAAATTAATTATTCGAAAGTATAAAATACCTTCAAGTGATGATTGTCGGAAATTTCAGAAAAAACGAAAAGATTTGTAGATCGCTCAAAGTGAGAAAAATTCTAAAATTCTATTTTGCGTGATTCTGAATGTATTGAAACAAATTCAGTAGCTTACAACTGAATTTTGCTCATGTGGCGTATACTAAACCACAAAAGTATAATTGAAAATGGTTCAAGTTGCTCAGTGGCGTAGATTTTTTTGTCAACAAATTGGTTAAGGTGCATTTTGGTATGCCACTGGACAAGAAAATTCTCATCAAATTGAGGCTGAATTTGCCCTTTATTATCAAAAATAACACTGCCAAATTTCAAGAAAATCAGTTGAAAAGTTATCAAGGTGTAAAGGGAAAAAACGATTTCTTTCAAAAATGTTGACACACTGTCTCTTGAAAACGAAGCATTACCAGACCTATGTTTATATGAACTTTCCGTCTTAAAACCACTCTGAAAATCACCCCTTCGAGTCTGTCCACGTACTTACATAACACCCTGTATATACTATAAAAAAAATATTTTTTTTAAACTCACCGTCATCACACGGGGGATTATCACACGAAATCCTCGCCTGGCTGCAGTTTTTGCCCTGCCAACCTTCCGGACAATGGCAGTAGTAATCCGATTGCGTTTTGAAACAAGGTGCTCTGTTCTCACAGGGGTCCGGGTTACAGTGGTCGTAGTCGTTCTGTACAGGAAATTTCAGAATAAGTGAATGAAGATGAATGATGAATGAATTTTTTTGTGAAAATTTTGGTAAATTTCGATGAAATATGTTTGGTGAAACTGCGTTTCCTGGCATTTACACGAATATGCAAAGAACAACGCAGCAGTATTTGAACTGCAATTTGGTCCTCTTGAAACAGGCAAAGCTTTCACACCATTAAATCAATATGCTTGAAGAATTATATTCATGTTGTATTGGAAACATCGACAATTCCTAACAATGGAATGTTTGAATTGAAATGGAAACCAAAAACAACACGTATCTTGATTTATTCGTTGTAAATTCAAAATAGGTATGGTACATCTATCAAGAATGTCTATGCTAGAAATTATTAACCTGTTAGGGCGGGTTGTAACACGACAGGTTAACCTCTGGTTTTCTTAACCATTGGTTATCCTTGATTGGGTCGTTGTAACTTGGGATTTTGAAAGTTAACCAACTGGTTAACTATTGAATTTTTTATCATCCGGTTTCGAATGGTTAACTAGTGTTTAGTCCTCAGAACGATGAATATTAACGTGTTTCATGGTTCTGTTTGGATTCTGTATTGACATTTGACATTAATTAATGTATGTGAAATTGAAAATTAGTCATTTGAATGTGGATTGTGGTTCAAGTTGGTTATATATTAGTATATTTTATCTAGCTCTGAAAAGTATCATGGACGTTCAACGAGGAGATTTAGAAGAAATTACAGATGATGAAGACTTTCTGGAACTCGTCGAATTAAAACTGTTCCCTAGAGCTCAAAGAAACTTCAGAGAAAAGCAAAATCACTTTTTCAAATGGAATGATGAGGAATTCAGAGCAAGGTTCAGGTTATCTGAAGAAACGGTACAACTCATAATCCAGGAAATAGAAGAAGCTATATCATTCATTAGATATGAGTGAGTATAATATTATTCCATTAGTGTGAATTTGAATTTGAAATGTGGAATATGTTAGAACATGTGAAACAAAAGGGTTTTTTATGGCCACTGCAGTGACTACTGAAGAAAAAGTGTTGCCTAACCAATGGTTAATTTAGCGTCATACAACAGAAATCGACTAACCACAGGCCTAAGGATCCATGACCCTTTAGTTAACTAGTACAACCCATTCTTAGTTGTACTACTGACCAATATTATCACTCATTGATCGTTGACGAAATTGACGAAATTGAAATGAAATGGGTTATGTGTGTTCGTCAATGATGGATACATAACAGGGAAATGAGTCATAGGAAAAATTTATTTCTGTAAAAAAAAAATTAATGTGGCCTAAACGGTTTCAGGATTTTCGTAATACAAATAGTGCATGCTGTTGGGAAAAGTTAAGAATACAACGACAGTGTCGATTTTAGTGTTTCATTTATTTGATACTCTCCGACAAAAATTCTAGAACTCTGTTCACTTCCTGGTGTCTTTGCTACCGCTGATTGCTTATTGGGTTCTCCACGGGTGGCGCTGCGACTGAATTTTACTGTAAGTCGCTGCATCATTCGTGAGGAAATATTAGTTATACAGTGGATTATAATTCATTGGGATGGGGCAGGACGACTATAATGTTGTCCGACCTACCCGGTCACTGACGAGCGTCAAGAATCACGTCACATGAAGGATAATCTGCTGTTTAATTACAATAAGTAATTGCAACTGGGTCTTCTTGGAAGACCGTTGCACAAATATCTCTTAGATGCAATTCATTGGGTCTAATGAATAAACCTTAAGCAAATGCTTTTACTCAGATTTCTTGAAATAGACCAATCCATTTTATTAATTAATGGGAGAGACAAACCTATAGTAAAAGCTTTTGCTAGCTTTTATTCATAACACCCAATGTCCGTCGTGGTATTAGCCAGGAATTATGCACACCTGCCAAATTTCAAGTTAATCGGGTCAAGTGGGACAGTTTTTATTAGAGACTAGCTGATATCGGGACAGGTGAAACTAAATGTCAGCTTGTAAAAAATATCGAATTTCTACTCCCCTGTGTATAACCATGAAACATTATTCATGCTGTGAAATTATGGTTAAGGACGTATTTCTCGATAATCCTCTACCGTTACAGATATCGTGCGGAGCAACTCAATTTTATTCATTTTGAGAGATGCATTATTCATTTGTCCGCCCACAACAACTTGTCTAAACGTCATTACATGACCACTGTACATTACAAGCCACTTGGAACAAAAATAATAAAAACAGAGCAGGTGTTCCGAATTCCATTCAGAATGAATGTTGGTCAATTAATTCTTACTTGATTTTTAATTTCGTTTTTTGTTATTTTTCATCCATTGCGCCCACCTTCGGATAACTATATTTTGATATAGTTGTTTATTTATTCATATATTTCGGTTGAAAGTTTGCTAATAAACAGATTTTTCAATTACCTTCAAGAAGGTTACTAATTTACAAATAAAACTAGTGGGTGTCAATTTTGCGGTTGATGGCCAAGAAATGGTACATTGCCCAGAGAACATTTTGAGATTCGGAATATGAATTAAATAACAAAAGGTCAGAAAGTTCGTGAGCAATATATCAGCGATGAGACATAGGTAGTAAAAAAATCAATTTTAATATCGAAAACAATGAATAAGTATAATAAAGGAGGTTGTGATAAAATAGGTAAGCATCCGGGTTGTATTTCAATTATTTATTTTTTACAATATGTTGCCTGAAAGTGGAATTATTCATATTGTACATATTTGATAATATTTGAACAACAAAAGTAGTTATTTATGCAACAAATGCAATAAACAATTTTTTTACGAGTTACATACAACATTGTTCCTACGTTCATGCAAAAAGCAAAACTTTATTTATCAAGGTGCGGCACTAGGTGTAGCAAAATGAAAAGCGCACTAGTGCAATAAAGAACAGGGCTGGCACGATTTGTATTGAAATAATAATTAAAATATTTTTTTTATTAAAATCAGTGATTTAATCAAATGCGTTTAATTTTATTTTTTTCACAGAAATCAACATAAAATCAGGTAATTATATTTTTAAAACTAGGGTCTTTTACATCAGAGAAATCTACTATATTGAATTTATATTTATTTATATTTTCCTGATTTTAATTCATTTATTATTGTTGGCTACATATACTAAATCGACGCAGTTAAATAATTTTTTTATATTACTACGTTTTATGCAAAAATATAGTTAAACTTTTCAAAAAATCATGATTTTTTCCAAACCTGATAAATAACTTCTTTTTCAACTAAATATAGTTCAATAAAGTTTTGCCTTTTGCATGAACGTAGAACATATTTATTTGTTAACAAAAACCATAGCAGATGACCTTAAGCTGCTCTACGCCTACTCTAGATTAGGTGGATCTAAAATTTGTGTTTAAAACATTGGAGTGAATTGCAGTACCAGCTAAGTCTGTTCTACAAATATTTACTTTCATCACTGATTTAAACATACACTTTTCATACTAGTATCACGAGTAGCTACTTGACGACTATATCTATAGTTATAACATGTTTTGTTTGTATTTAATCTTCAGAAATCTCATTCACATAGGTTGAGATGCCGTTTGGTTCAAATATACAGGACTTTTATTGATTTACAATTTGTGAAATGACAACACAACAAAACATTTGTAAAGTAATTTAAAATAATTTCAATTTAACTAGGTAATTAATCTGTCCATACGTTGTGACATATATTCCTCAGGTTCATTTAGGGTAATACGATTTACTGTCATTATCTTTGATGATGATGTGTGTGGGTGCAACAAAGTCTTACTTAAATGGTACAAATTCCATGATGGGAAAATGCGCAAGTAAGAAAATGTTCAATTCTCACTTTATCCGAAACAACAGACCAAACACCGTGTTTTTGCGGCATCAATGGCAAATTAGGTAGTTACTAAAGGCATGTCTCGCTGTTTTCTATCAGACCGAGTCTCAGCAACTATCATATAAGCGATTTGTTTGCCTCGAGATATAGGTAAACGCCGATCATTATATCATGAGATTGCTGTTTATTTACAGTTACAATGACGGGCATCAAATTGATGCAGTTTGCACACATTTATGACGGTTCTTCGAGTCACTCAATAAAGCAAACGTGAAATTACTTAAAAAGAAAAAGTTTTTTCAAATGTGTGAAAAGAACTATTGATTAAGGTACTATCATTCTGATATTTCAGTACAATCGGTGAAAATGTATTAACAAGTATTCTACATTTCAAAATCTTATGAAAAACGGAGATTCTGAATCAGCGCCATTCATCAAATGGGAACTATATTTTACTGTCCTGTTTTAGTTTACAGAACATCATGTTGTACAAGCCCATATGCAAATCCAATAACTGGCATCTACTAAATAATCGAACCTACAACGTGTAGTAAATTGATTTTCCGAAACTTATGTACATTCCTGTCCAATCACATAAAGAAAAATTCATCTAAATGAAATGAAATAAGTGAGTATGCTATTCAGGGAGAATTTGTAAATTCTGCATTAATTTATTGAAACTTCTTGAAAGAATATGTATTATATCTTACCGGCATAGTATATGAACCAGGCATTGTACAGAATGTTGAAGTATAAAATTAAATAATTTTCACTCTATTACATACTTTGCCTAGGCATTAGGTTTATTCGTTTGCGTCATTACACCTGGTGTAATTTACACTCGATATTAGTATTCGTTTGCAGATTAATTTGACACATTCTTTTGTTTGAACTGCACTCAGCTACACTCGATTCAAAATGTGGTGTAATTTACACCACACTACACCTTAATGCAAACGAATAAACCTATTGTGTTCAATTGTGTTTGTTCATTGAGAAATACATTTTGTATCTCCTGGTGGATTTGAAGAGTGGACACTGGCAAATTAAACTGGCCCAAGAAGATCAAGAAATGACAGCTGTCACCGTCGGTGCAGGATAGCGACAGTTCACGCGTATGCCAGTCGGACTCTGTAATGTTCCAGCCACATTGGAAAAATTGATGGAGACGGTGATCTTCAAGAAATGCCATCTGTTCCAGAAAGTAATACGATATCTCGGTCACGTTGTTGCTAGGGAAAAGTAGCAGTAGATGACCAGAAAATCAAAGGATTAAAGAAGTGGCCCATTTCATATAATATACACTAGATCGGAGTATTCTTGGCTTGTTCATGCCTTCTATCGATAAAATGTGCTGGTGTTTGCTAACATCACTAAACGACCACATTCCATTCTGCAGGTTTTGGTCAACTTTAAATAGAAGACATATTGAAAATAAAAATTTCGCTAGACATTTTTTGAATGTCTGTTATTCAATTGAGTGCAATGTACTTATATCCACAAAGATCGAATATGTTATTTTACAATTATTTACCATTTGAACATTCATGTTAGACTACTTGATTGTACTATAGTGTACTATAGTGTACCACAATAGTACCTATACTTTAAAAGACTATTTTATACTAGGTCAGCCATTATTTTGAAATGAGTCCGTAACTTCCCCTCAATAATTCTCATGAAATAATTATATAATAATATAAACTATACCATACTGTAGTATAATGTACTATAGTGTACCACAATAGTACCTATACTTTAAAAGACTATCTACTAGGTCTGGCTATATTATAATAGGCTGTGTACTTATACTAAATATTGCACTATACTAACCTCACATTCCAGGCCAGTAATACCCACAGGGCAAATACATCTGTAACCGTTCACTTGATCGACACATTCTCCGCCATTTTTGCACGGGCTCGATCCGCAGTCGTCTATGTCCGTATGGCAGTCCCTCCCTGAAACAAAAATTTTCGATAAAAAAAAAATTTAAATTAATATTACAATTATTTTTCAAAAGGCAACATAGTGGCTCGTCAGTTCAGGAAAAAAGATAATTTCGTTACGACTAAATTGATAAAGCACCCTAATATAGGTCTCAAACAAACTTTTGTCAACCAACTTATATACTTAAAAAAATATAAAGAAGATATGAATTCATCGAGTAACCTGTGACCGACTCAGCTGATATAACGAAACCATCTATTAAAAACTAATAACATAGCTCCTTGCATAATAGTTTCCTAATTTACTTTTGCAGAAGCGAGGTAAGATAAATAATGTTTTTTTTTTCATACACCTTTATTATTTTATTTTATCACATGTGTAGGTCAATGCATTTGAGTCTCATTTTAATCTCAAATGATCTTTCATTTTAAGGAAGATCTCAAATTATAATTTCAAGATATTTTTAATGAAAGTTTGTTTGAAACCTAATAAAGGGCGGTATCAACATAATCGTAATAGAATGCACAATGTTGCCACTTGAAAAATGATAGTAATACCAATTCTAAAAGGAATTGTACACAGCAAAAATATTTCAAATGAAAACAGTATTTTCCAAAAATCTTGGGCTTGAATTAGTGACTTGATCTTATATATATATATATATATATAATACACAGATTCCAAGCTTTCAACAATTTTTTATTGTCATCTTCAGGGAAGCTACAATATGGAAAGACATTTTTGAGATATTGATAAACAAACACCAAGAATCAACTTACAGTGTTATGAGGTTATGTGGCGTATATGTTAAAATTATTCATAATATATGGACAGAACTGGGAATAAAACTTCATTGGTAACACATAGAGTTAATTTGGGTGCGAACACATTACTGGTGATACATTTTAAAATGGATTTAAATTTTTTTTTTGTTTGTTAGTACTTAAAACACGTGCTGTACCTTGATGACCAAGTGATTAACATCTGTTCTTTTATTAAGAGCATTATCTGATTGTGCAATGTGAACCATTTCTAAAAAGAGCCTTTTGGCAGTACTTTTTCAGTAGATAATATTTTTACAGAGTTGTAATCCATACAGTGTCCCAGATGACAATGAAAAATTGTTGAAAGCTTGGAATCTGTGTATTAGAGTACTCTTATTGGCCTGCTGCATATCCCAAATATTAAAAACTCATTTCCTAACTAGTCAGCAAACAAGACTACCCTTTTCTTTCTCTCTCTATATATATAAAATGTTTAGTCACAAAAAGTGACAAGTTACACATGGTTGTATTCAAAATGTCAAATGAAGACAAGTGAGGTAGAAATATGCTTGGTGTTTTATTTGAAAATCAAAAGTTCTCATCACTTCCCGTGAGACCGAAGGTCGAATGAATGCATGAGCTCGGTAGATAATCTTCATTCCCTCCAAAATCACACGCAGTTCTCTATACTGGAAATCGAAATAGCCAAAATCCACAAAGAAATAGTGTCACAGAATAGAAAAGTAGATATAGTCTGGATAAAAGGTCACTCCGGAATAAAAGGAAATGAGATAGTGGACCAATTAGCAAAGCATGCATCCTCGACCGGACAACAATACCTTAACCACACCATACCTAGTTAGGATTTGAACCGAGTATATAGAGAAGAATTAGAAAGAACATGGCAGAATGTTTTCTCCAACTCTGAAACAGGCAAGAATTACAAGTATCTATTTCCGAATATTTCTGGAACCAGGTGGTTTAAACAAGAAAATGATAGGAACTTCATCAATACATTGAACAGAGTACGGTCAAACCATGCTCTCTGCCCAGCATATAAATTTAAAATCGGCCTATCCGATAACCCATACTGTACTTGCGGAGAGTACGGAGATCTGAACCACATAATTTTGGAGTGTCCACTCTATTATCAGAGCTTGAATAAATTGTACTCTGAATTGAATTCCAGCAAAATTTCCCTCCCAATCAATTTGAATTATTTGTTGTTCATTGATAATACGAAAATATACAGAATCCTAATGAAATGAAGAAACGTGAAAGCACATAAGCATATAACTAACTAAAAGAAAAGGAAAAGTGAAGATGAAAGAAACATGATGGCTCATAATTGAAAAAAATAATTGCCAATGTCTGAGTTCTATTGAAAATATAAAATAGTCTGGCTAATTGGTATACCCCAAAGCCAATAACCCAATCACACACACACACACAGTTTTGAGTTGTATACAAACCAATCAAATTTCATTCCACTATCTGCAAAACAAAAAAAAAATGTAGGGACGAGCCGCTTTCCGTGGACACGCGGTATACTTTATGCCTAGGTATAGCAAACTGTCCTGTAAAACATTCGTGCGGATCGTGAAATATGCGAATGTCATTAAAACCGTTTTGACGTTCGGATACGTAGTTGTAGAGAAAGAAAGAAGCCGAGAATATCGCCTCCTATTGAAAAAGACGAATGTGAGCAGCAGATGAACCTCTAAATTATGCCTACATGCAAACTTATCATTTATCGAGGCACGACTTGAGGTAAACCGAATATTATACAATCATTACTGACACACCCTTCCGACTACCACACATCATTGCGATTTACGTAAGTAACCGAAGGAATGGTCGAACGAAGGTGTCGGCAGATATTTAGAAATTGTACATTCTCGGCAGGTTTCACAGTCTTCAACGAGATCAACAGATCAGATTTGCTTTCGAATGGTTTGAACGTGTAGAGAGAATGGATTTTCAAGAATTATATCTTCAAGAGTTTTTGTTTTTTTACAACTTAACTATTGTAACTAAGAGCCCTGAAACACTCAAATGCAGATCAGAGAGAGTTTCTGATGAAAATCCCAACATAAATATTTTTTCTGGATGAAATATATTCATTACTAACCGTTGAATATAAGGCGAGGAATTGCCTTTCCGAAAGGCAATACATTGAATTGATAATGAAAGGGACATTTTTTTCTCGAAAAATACATTAACGGCCATGCGTTGATGACTTATATATCAGTTTATTGGTTTATACCTTTCCGTCAGTACAGGATACCATAGAGCTTTTACATGAATACCAGCTGTAATCACTAGCTGAAGACTTGCTCATGAAATACCGACGCTGAAAATTGGTTAAATTTTGAAGGTAGTATATTTCGCGAGCGAAAAAGGCGATTATTCTAATCGATACCTTTCTCTCACTCTTCGGGGTTGGAAGGATTGTCCCCTTCTTGAGATGCCACAATTCAGCAGAAGGCCGAAGTCAGTAATAAAAGGGAGGGACAGCAGATCGGGCACCGCCTGATCCCCACCACTAGGATCGGTTGATACACAAAAAATAATTATAGTAATAAACTTCTTTTATTTTTCTGATCATCTAATGAAACTGAAAGGAAAGGAATTCATATTTGTGACTTTTTCTGAAGAGATTAAATGCATCAATTAAGCAAATTCAATACAACTGAACTGAATGCAATGTTATGCGTATTAAGACATGCAATAATATTCTCAACCAAAGGTTAGAAGATTGTTTTCAGATACACTCCTATTCATGTCTCATACGAATATCAATTTGATAACTTACCAGTATAACCGGGCATACAGGCACAATGATAATCGTTGACCAGATCTATGCAGGTGGCGCCATGCTGACATTGTCCAACGCAATCGTTGATGTTCTGATCGCATTTTTTTCCCATCCAGCCTACACGACATTTGCAGTGGTAATCACCTACAAGATTCGTGCAAGAGATGGCGTTGATGCATGGATTGTCGAGACATTCGTCGGCATCTGAAAATAACAACAAGGAAAGTACAGGAATTAGTTAGGAAATGATGGTTTGAAGTCAAGCATTTTTCTGCTAGTTAACGATTAAACATAAGCGTCTTGTAGAAATAGAGTGACGAAACTGCATCTTGTACCAATTCTTATTCCCAAATTTCAGTTGAAAATAATGATTTCATGTAAGTTCAACCAAGAATAGCGAGATGAGAGAATATATTACATTTGCATCCTTGGATATTTATAGTGGGCAAGAAAACAAGAAAAACTGGTATATTTTGTTCTTTGGCACTTACCAAACTGGCAGACATTTCCTTGCCATGAACTGGAGCAATTACACCTGAAAGAATTCTCCATGTTTATGCAAGAACCTCCATTCTGGCAAGGCGCTGAAGCACACTCGTCTATATCTGTAACAAAAAGAATGTTTCATTTACAAAATTTTATCAAGAAAAAATGCCTTGATATTATGTCAGCTTTTTGCAAATATTATAATGAACACTATTCAAACAATATGTATAGTAATAATCGTCCTTGTAAACTTCCACATTAGTTCAAAATTATTGAAAATATTTTTGTGATAAATTGAAGTGTAGTACTATCGTTCCAGTCTAAGGAACATATTCATTTGTTATTTCGTATATTCGCAAATATCGTACATAACCTACTTGTTCTTGGAACAACCAACCCATTTTTCTCAACGTATCCAATAAACCACTCTTACTCAACAACAAAAGAACGACGTACACTCATTCATTTTTAATTGTCATTTATAACGATCAATCAATTAATAAAGATACCGAGAGCGAACGTCTTACTTCATCTAAACGAATGCTCTAGGAAAGTTACTTCGGATAAAAGTTGTCGATCATAAAAACCGGACTTTACCTGCTCTGTGAGAATTGGTTTAATAGGGAACGACCATAGTAGAAATGGATTTATTATGAAGCAACGTTTCGAGATTGTATAACGACTGTCACTTGTGGCATTTGTTCTAATTTAATATCTTTTATTGATCGTCATGATGTTCGTACATAAATTGGACGTGATTTATCGTGTTTAAGTTTCGAACGAACAATGAAGAAATAATTCAGCATTGGATGTATATATACAATGCGATTCATCCTCACTTATAGCAAAAAGTTTGACGAAAAATGATCTGATAAACTGCAATATGTGGATTAATGATTGGAATAACTGTATTTAACATTGTTGAAGTATCCTGGCATGTTGATTTTTCTTTTCTTTTCAGTTGGAGTCTTTTCACAATATCTATTAGATGTAGTTCAATGTCCAGCGTGGCTTTAGCCGGGGAAGTAGTTGTTTTCTGTTAGGTATCACAAATAAATAACATTTTTCATTTTTCAATTTTCATGGAGAATGTTCCCCCTTTTCATCCTGGCATGCTTTAATCATTATATGGAGAAGTTCAACTATGGATTGAGGTGTGGCGAAACAACGGACCTGCGGGGAAAATTAAAATAGTTTCATGAAAATAACTTGAGATGCCGACAAAAAAATATGGTGGTTACAAGTCCAGTGCCCTAGGCGGCCACTTAATAAGATATTTTTTCCAATATAAGCAAGTATATGCCAACAGGACAAAGAAAATTATTTCTGCAATATTTCCTACGAGACATAGGTTTAATGGTATGGAAGGTGATATGAATAGGAATATTAGTAGGATTTTTTGAAATCAATTTGAAAAAAAACATTCACAAAAACCAATTCCGAATATCAAACACTCAATCTCGATTTGTCAGACATCATAAAATGAAGTATGACGAATCAAATAGAACTCTTTCTCTTCCTCTCGCTCTTTTTTTTCTGTCTCTCTCTTTCTCTCTCGTCCCTCTCTCTCCAAATCGCTCTACCGAGATACCATCAATTGTTCCACAGTTGGCAGTTTAATCACGATTTTTCCTCGACGTCTGTCTTCAGTTTGTCGTCCTAAGAGACTTGGCGAAAACCTCTTGCCCGGTGGACCACTTTTCTTACTCAAGTTCTCATCTCTCAACTTTCTCTCTTTCTTCTTTCTTTTAACTTTGTTTGCCTTTTCCACTTCGTTCCCTTTTTTTCTTTCTTCTTCTCTTTCTACCTCTATCTCCTTCTCTATTCCTCTCTATTTCAATGAATGTTCTCTACACATTAAATGGCATGTTCTGGAAGTTTTTGGTCAATAAGCTGTAATCCATGGAGGTAATTGAACTCAAATCTTGAATATTTTGGAGAGGAAAAAGTAGAATTCAGATTTTTAGGCGCTTCATATAGGGGGAGGGGGCGAAAAATATCAGGCGATGTATTACACTACGATGTCACTCCATACTTTAGGGGTTATGATACCAGCACACAAATGAAACCAATTCAACCATAATGATGTTCCCCTGTTGAATTTACCTCTTCGAGCGATTCCTTTGAATCGATTCATATTACCCCAAATGCGACCTGTTTCTTCAACAGTTTGCCACTCTTTATAACATCCTAGTTTTGCCTGTGAGTCTGTGTCTTTGTTAATCTGTCACATAATTTTTCACTTTTTGAAATGAAACTTATCAAGACTGTAGTTTTAATTATCTGTAAAAAAATTCATATGAAAAATATTTTCAGAAAGAATCTTGTATTTATGAACTATCGAACTAAAAAGTGAAACATAATATTTAGTGTATGAAAACGAAGAAGTTTCAAAAAGTTCTGCTCTTAATACCTATTTCAGGATAAAAATACACATTAATTTTGAAATTGATCAAAGTAACCCCATTCAACCTGTATATACATAAATACAGTTCAAGATATGAATTAAAATCATTCGACTGGCCAATATATTTCATAATTCTTAAGGGTGTTTTAAATTTTTTTTTCGTGAATTTTTGCAACTTTTTCGAGGAGAGAAGTCACTGCCCCCCGAGCGACATTTTTTCTACCATAATTTCCCACGCCCGAAACCGTCGGAATTTTCTCTGAAATTCTATGCTTTCCATATTGCCTTCAGGAGGCAGGGGCCAAGGTAAATTTTTTCGAAATCGAATTATCCGACGGTCCAATGTTTGTTATTATTTCCAAGGATTTTTTGGGGGATAATATAACAAGACCTCGTTTATCAGCGAATACATTTTTCAATATCTACGAAAACAATTTTCTAAAACAATAATGTTTGATCCAAAATTTATTCTATTTGATAAACGACGGTCGAGTTATATTTGATCAGATTATTTCCCAAATATTTCAATCGACCAATAACATTCACGGCATATTTACTTGTAATATATTTGCTAACTCTACATTTGTAGTATCTTCTGAAATTTGATAGTTCCTGCTGCAGCAAAACAGTTCAAATTGAGTCCATACTGATTTTTTGGTACGTACGTAGGTATATTTTCTTCATTTATATTTCTAAACCTCTTCATTTCCATAACAATATCAATGTATGACTACAACAATAGTTATTATATAGCAAGGGACTAAAGTGAATGTTTTAATCCTGCACGTGATGTTTATAATCACGTAAGGCATAAAATATCACTTTAGTCCTCCGGCATATACGCTATTTTTTGCACTTCCCAGTTTTATAAATTTCAATAATAATACAATTAATTATTTTGATGAGTTGTATGAACATGGTACTTGGATTACTCGGTAGGTAACGTCATAGCAACGGTGTCAACAAACTTGTTCAATTCAGTGTCATTTCAGTTAATGTTGACATTAATCGATACGTCAAGAACATGACATCTCTTCACTTTCCTCTAATATTCACTTATCAAATACAAATAATCGCCCATTTAGTTTCATCAATTGTAATAATGTTGATATCACATACAATCTTAATTCAATCAATAAAGATTTATAATAGAATATTTCCTAATTTTTGTCCTAGTTATTAATAGTGTAGCTGCGGTAAGGTTTGATTTTTACTTTATGTCCCTAGGGGATTTGAAATGCAACTTTATCTCCCTAGGGACTGAAAGATACTTTAGTCCCGGAAGTGCAAAAAATATTAATTTACCATATTTGAATTGGACGCTTAGCGCTTACTAGATTCATTTACGGCAATATGTTACATGACTTGTGACATGTGTTGTATACATTCAGGCAACTGTCAAGAAGGACCATGTAGTTTATTTGCAAAAGGAACGAAGCGGGTTTATCAGCGAATATATTTTGATAGATGAGGGAAATAATCGATTTTATTTTTGCGAATCTTCGCAACATTTTTCGAGAAGGAGAAGAGAGATCCCTACAACCGAATTTTATTCGTCACACTTTTCCACGTCTGAAATTGTTGAAAATGTTTTCGAATTCCTACACATCAAGCCTTTGCGAAGGTAGGTGGTAATTTTTTTAAATTATTGTATCGCGATTGGTTCTTGGATAAGTACGTGTGCAAAATTGTATCCCAATTCAAATGCCCTCGGAACAACCTCAGTGTTCCTTATTGTATTATTGGCGAAGGTAATCTCATTTTAAATATTGGTGAAAGCACTAAATTTCTGTTGTCCACATAAATGAATTCTGAGTGTAGTGTATGAGTGTATGATAATTTATGGTATCCGTAGACTACTTTATTGAATTCACCGATAAATGTGTGTTGAGAACTCTACAAAAAATTCAAGCAATTTAGGAATGGGAACGAAAAAACAAATTCCGTAAGTGACCAAATGAATCACTTATTTATTCATTGCAACACCCAAAATACCGTTCAATTTACAAATTCGAAATGCAGGTATCCCGTGTCGATCAAAAAGATACACAGTATTTCTATCGTGGATAACTAACATATTTTTCGCTCTGATGAATGATTTCAATTTCTTTAATGATCCACCATGACAGTGCGTGAGCTGGAAATGAAAATTCTTTGGTAATTATGCAATACGAGAATCCACGAGAGAAAGTGACCCGAAGTGAAATGATGATCACAACACGCCTCGAGAGGTGCTCCCAACTACCTAAGGCCCGTTGTTCTCGAAGGAAGATAAAATTAATCGACTTTTTTAACCGAATCCACCCACCAATTGTTTCGTGTGTCTAATGATAGCCAGAGTCGACTCCTTCAGTAAATGATGAATGTCTAGCCTTGGAATTCATTGTTTTTATTGAATTGTAGCCCAACTCTAAAAGACGTTACTCAAACGATTTGAAATATTTCAAGAGGGTTGGAATGCTTTGCAGGAGTTCTTTTGTATTGGAGAAGGGTTGGAAAAAATTGGCGGCAATTACTGTGTTCATTAGTGATGGAAAAATTTTTGTCGAATTGGACGAATATATCGAAGAATAATTACTTGTAATCCGGTAACGACAGACAAACTAGAGCAAAAAATGAAGAATGAATTATTGTAGCACTCTGAAACTCGGCACATGACATCTCGACATCACGTATTATTAGGAAAAAAATTGTTTACCAAAAAATCATGGGTGGAACCTTAAAAAAAATTTCAGTAAAAAAAAATATTTTTTTGTTGTTACTTCAGAAAATATAAGATTTATCAAAAAACGATTTCGATAGGTTGACAGATAATTCAATTCTCTACAAGAATGATTTTCAATAATACCTCACGAAATACGCTCTTTTTCTCAGAAAAGGTGGTTTAACGCCGACGTCACATTTGATGCTCGCACTAACCCGCCACTACAAGTTCAGACAGGGCCGAATGTTAGATTTGTCATAACTTTGCTAATAATTATAGTAGAAGGAAAAGAAAAGGTGCTTATCGTTCCTGAAGGCTTCTATAACATATAACATGTGAGTATTTGAGTACCTAAAATGTGTTTTGTCCCACTTCACATAACACTTCTACGATATTTACGAGGATCCGAAAGTCATGGATATTTTAGTTGATATGAAATAATTACACTGGAGCAGGAATCAGTACCATCTTTGGACCATATGCAACGATTTAAGGCTAGTGAGACAAGTCTCACTTATACATGCCAAAGTGAAAAAAGTGGGTTTTACTCCTGCCTCAGTTTTCAACTAACCCATAATCCCGGCCATTTCTTCAGTAAATGTTGAAAATAATCGACCATACACATCCTACATAAAAAATGATGTATGTAATTGCAAGCTTGAGGTTTGCACTTCGGATCATCCGCAAACATCTCCGTGAAGTGCGACAAAACACATTTTAGGTACTCAAATACTATATTATATTTGCATGAGAAGGTAGGAGTCTTCAGAAACGATATGAACTTTTCCTTTTCCTTCTCCAATCATTTTTAGCAGAGTTATGACTAATCAAATATTCGGCCCCGCCAGAACTTTCAGCGGCGGGTAAGGGTGAACTTGAAATTTGATGTCGGCGTTCAATCACGTTTTCTGAGAAAACGAGCGCATTTCAGAAGAAATTACTAATTTTTGTAGAAAATTGAAAGCTTTTCACTCTGTTGAGTTGTTTTTTCGATAAATCATATACTTTCCAAGATTACAGCAAAAATCTATTTATACATTTTTGAACGAAAAAAAAAAAAATATTTGTTCCACCCCTGGAATTTCGGTAAACAATTTTTTTCGTGTTTATCATGGTTCCAACTACTAGCATACCAAGTTTGGTGGTGCTACAGTTTATTCTTGTCTCAAAACCCAATCGTACTGGATTATTGTTTTAGTGTATGAATCGCGTGTATGGTTGACTTTTTTAAATTCGCTTTGATAGGATCCTCTCATCGTTTTTGTAGTATTATTTGCCAGCCTTGTTTGTATTATTGATGAGCTATTCCTTGGTAATTTTTACAGATATATTCGTCCTCTTTTTTATGGATAATAATTATCCGCCTGTCAAAGCCATTTCAATTTGTCAAATTTTTCTTTCCCTATTCTATGAAATTCTACGTAAGTTTAAAGCGAAATTTAATATATAAAAATTTTATACTGTTACTATTGATTTTGTAAATATTCTCAACACATCAATACTAAGCATTTATTATTAAACAAAAAACATTACTGTCCCCTGCAACCGTTGAATTATATCTGTTTATTCGCAAAGTTTTCCATTACTTTGCGGCATTCTATCAACAGAAATATCTGTTGGTTAAGCTGGAATCAACTGAAAATGGAAAAACTCAGAACTTTGTAGATATACTTGGGGATTAACACAAAGAACAAACAATTAATTAAGGCAATATTTAGCTATTTTCTCAAATACACCAGTACAATTAAAAAATAAAACCGATTATTAATAGTATCGCCTAAATTAATTTTAGAGAAGACAACTGAGAGCAGTGATTCTTTGTTCTGACAGTGTTTTGGTCTCTCAAACCTACAATTGGTTTTTATATTTCACGTGGAAGCAAATTCAACTTGTCAATTGTACTTACATTTCATTGAAAAATTGCGGAAACCGTCTACAGGACTGACATGTTTTTTGGAAACATGCTTTTCTGTGACATTGCGTGAACTGAGATTTCATACACATTGTTCACAATTTATAAAGTGATAGTTTTTAGCACAAGTAGGTACATAAAAAAATCATCTGTGTGTAAAAACTTCAACTGTGCGTACAGTAGTTTCTCAATACACTCACGCAGATATAGTATTTCGCGTCGAATTCTACTCAATGGTTATTGATTTATAGTATGACAAAAATTCAAAACTTCATAGGAAGAATCTAGGAAGTATTCCTTGTCGCAAAACCACATGCAACTGATGATTGTGATCTCATGATGTTGCAACTATAATCACCCCATGAATATCCAATCAATGCCCATTTGCTGTTCCATGAATGTGATATTGAACTCATTTATATGCAATTTACATATTCCTCCTGTGTAACATGGACTAATGAGATTACTGGTGCTCGAGAATCTATGTGGTTTGCAGGTTTGCAGCTTATTATTATAAGAGGTGAATTTTTTAATAATTTATTTATTTCAAAAACAGACAGACGTAAGCCTACTCATATGTTTCTTTATAACAAAGTAATAACATTTTGGTCGACAACATTACATTCTAATTTCCAATCATGTAGTTTGGGTATTTAATACAATAATTATTAATTGAATTAAAGAATAATTGTATTTAATATACAGTATTAATTAATAATAGTAACAGTAATAAGTAATAATAGTTTAAGTATTTAATTAACATACATATATATTATAGTATGGGTATGTATAGATATGTTCAAAACTCGGACACTCAGACAGTAGGGTTCTTAAAATTGTTTATAAAATTCTTAGCAGTAAACTTATTTTTCAAGTCAATGTTTAAATCTAAAAAAAAAATTAATTGGACGGTGAATTATAATAATAATTATAACCCCAGTACCCACCACCGTTTGGCAAGAGATTTTAACACTTGGCTGGATGGGGAGCAGCAGATTCCGGATTGGTTTGTCGAGGAGCGAACCGCGCTTATCCCCAAAAACGGAGATTTGTCTGATCCAAAAAAGTACAGGCCGATAACATGCTTGAATTCGTGCTATAAGACGTTTACGCGCATTTTATACGCGCCAATACTCTCCGCAGTTGATCCAGTGTATGAACGGATATATGAGCAAAGAGGGTCAAAGAAGGGGGTCGCTGGCTGCAAGGAGAACCTGCTCATCGACAGATGTATAACGTACGAATCCGTGCAGTATAAGCGGAACCTTTCGATGGCCTGGATTACCGCAAGGTATTTGATACAACATCGCATGAGCTAATCATGCACTTGCTCAGATGCATTACAGTGCCCGATCAAATAGTGAGATACATTGAACAACTGATGCCGCTCTGGAGGACTCGCTTCACCATAAGATCTCCAAACAGAGCAGGTAATCTTCAGAAGGGGCGTATTTCAGGGAGACTCTCTCAGCCCTCTTCTCTTCTGCATCTCACTATTGCCTTTGGCCGTTGCACTCAGGATAACCCGTGGATACAACTGCGGCACAGGTTAGGTTAGGTTAGGTTAGGTTATGTTAGGTTTTGTACTAACGGATACATAGCCGGTCCTCCCTTCTAATATATTACCTTGTCTATTCCAAAAACTGATCATTGCAAAGCTATAAGTGTTCGACATTATGATGTTTACTCAAACAAACAAGAAATTGGAAAATTTAACCGACGAAATTTTCAATTATAGGGTGAATAATAAAACAATGTAAAATGGTTCGAGGTCAAGTATCCCTAAAGCTCAAAATGTAATATAAATATATACAAAATGTCACCAAAAACACTGTCATTATTTGACCCACCCTGCACAAAATGTGAATTTCTCAATTTTGACATATTGAAACCATGAGCATTTCAGGCAATATTTGTCGCTTAAAAAATTTTCATTCAAGATGTTTTTCTACACCCTGTATCTTGAAAACTGGCCATAGGATTGAGTTGGGCCTGTGGACACTTTGGTTCAGGAGGTTATATTCTACAACATACCAAAAATTCAGAAAAATTACCATCGACATTTTTTCCATAAGGCCGCTCCCTGGTCCTTTATCACCGTAGGATTTTAAAAATGATGCGAACGTTGTCATCAACATTCCCTCCCCAGCGTTTCGAATTCCAATGAACTCATCTTCAAGACAAAAATCAGACTTTTTTTCGATTTGAACGAAATGAATATACACAGTGTGAAAATAACAATTACACACAATACTGAAGAAGAACAAACGAGAAAACATTTTTCAATCACAAATAGACAAACGGTACTGATTCGAAATCTCGATTATCCCGTCCGAAAATAAAATTTTCTGGTAGGCAGTTCTTAGTGCAGCATGGAAGTCGGTCTCATGCTCTCCTCGGCCGAAGAGTACGTATAAATCAGAGCCGTACCCGGCAATTACCCATCTCTCCGCCCCGTTATTATATCTATTAGTTGTAGGGAGCGCTGCGATCGCGGGGAGACTTAATTACGCCACAACGAAGAGCTCTCCACCTTTGACCTCGCATTCCTGCGGTGCTGCCACCTATTCGGCACGAACAACGATTTGCCTCGATTGCCGTCGTCCCTTCTTATCAATCTATCAGCATTTCTGGTCAATAATCTTCATCGTTCAATTTCCAGTCTACGATGAGGTCACTGTTACTAATTTGATATCTCTGGAACTTACAAAGGCGTAGGAAGGCCACAGCAATCATATTTTTCAAATTCTGTCTCACTAATCCCGAATTTCATAATTCCAAATTCGTATATCGGAATTCCGACTAAGCATCGCGGAAATCGGAATTCTATAATTCCGACAGTATCTCGGGATTTTGAGTTGTTAACTCGAAAATCAATAATCTCGACTTGACATTTTGGAATTCCTACCTACTAACTCAAAATTAGCTATTTATAAAACAAGTTGTGAATTGAGAGTGTTTTTTGCACCAGAGAGTGGCCCAACGCGTCTTGTGGAAAAATCTAGCCATTTTGCAATGTGTTATATACAAGTATTTTTGTAATTTCGTTGGAATCTTCATTCATATAATATAATGGATTACACTGAATACGGACATAAAGCAATAGCTGCATTCATATGGAATTGCAGAACACGAGTATCGAATGATGGTTGTGATAATAGACTAGAATAATAGATAATTGTTACAGAATATACTATTCAGTCATTTGTTTGGTAAAACAACGCCGGTCAGTCAAATGAATTAGGTAGAAGTATTCTTTGCGTGCCGATCGAGTTTCAGACTGCAAATCGGTCTATTTCAACGATTTTGATTGTTATTTCCATAGACCAATTAAATTTAGTTTCTCTATGGTTACTTCATACTTCAGGAAACGTCGTTTTATATAATTATGTTTTGTTATTGAATATACTAATGATTTTTCCGAGAATATTCTTAGCAGCTTGATAGAATGTTTCCAGAATATTCCTTTCACATCCTAGGCACATTCTATAAACGGTTTCCGAACATTCTGTGAATATCCCATAGACAACTAAATATACTGAATATTTTCTGATAACATCCACCAAATATTCTGAGAATATCTTCAGAATATAAGGAAGCCTATGTACAGGTCAATTTTTTTTAAAGGAGGCACCCTAGATATCTCGGGAAATAACGCAAAATGATGAATTCTCAACACGCTTCAAGTTCTGTTGAACGATATTTAGAATGTATATCACTCACCCCCTCGCTCTCATCAACCACCATTGGAAAATTCTAAATGGGAAATGTGATAACTCTAAGTGTAATATGACACAGAAATTGCACTGCGCTATTTTTTGGTTAGTAAAAAGTTTATTATTAGAGTATTGGAAAAAAATTCTTGGGAAAATTTTGTGCATGTCCGATAACCTGAAGTGTCTCGTGATCGCTGGTATGACGGCAAAATGAAAAAAAAATAATATGAAAATGCAAAAAGTGGGGTAAAATGGCAAGATATCAAAAAAAGTTATTTCAAAAAGTTACTTAGAATTGAATTTAATATACATATGCGAAGTTTGAAAAGATAATGAGAGAAAATTGAAAATAGCTATTTTTTTAAATATTTTCCTAGCTGTATAAAAATGTCAATTTATTATCTCATGAGTAGCTTGACAATACTGAAACATTTGTATTTCAATGAGAATAACAAAATTTTCTCATTTTGTCCACACCAGTGAGCACTAAATTAAAAAAAAATGTATTTTGTCAAAACCCTGGCTGTTACATTGGTTCGTATCTAACAGTTATATCAGAATTCCACGACCATTGTGATGACATGACACTCCAGAAACATGGTGTTTTCCAGATTATAATCAAGTTTCGATGATAATCGTGCCAGAGCGTTTCACTTCGCATGCAATGTTGAAAACTCTAGCCTCTTTAATTTGTCGCACTATTTTTAAGATTATGTGCGAAGTGAAACGTTCGTGTACGATTATCATCAAAAATTGATTATAACCGGAGAAACACGATATTTTTGGATTTCTCCATCATCGCAATAATCGTGGAATTCTGATATAACTGTTAGATACGAACCAATGTAAGTTTTGTTATTATCATCGAAATTCAAATATTTCAGGATGGTCAAGCTAGGAAAATCTTCAAAGAAAATTGCTATTTTCAATTTTCTCACATTATTTTGTCAAACTCTGTTTATTTGTATAAAATTGAATTCTAAGCAACTTTTTCCAATTACTTTTTTTGATATCTTGCCATTTTACTCGACTTTTTGCCTATTCATTTTTTTTCAATTTACCGCCATACCAGCGATCACGTGACATGTGTCAAAATCAATTTTCAGGTTATCGGACATGCACAAACTTTTCCCAAGAATCTTTTTTCGAATACTCTAATAATAAATTTTTTTCCCATATGGTACATACTTTTTGGCGGTCACTGTATATTGTAAAAAAATCAATATCTTTCTTTGCTCTTCACCAGCCACTGTTTGGTAGATCCTTCCACTTCTGCTGCTTCGGAATCATTAAAGATACGAAGTCGGAATTTCAAGATTCTAAGTCGGAATTCCGCGATACGAAGTCGGAATACGGCATTGTTATTATTTGCCTTAGCGCTCCGGGGACACTCACTGATTTTTTGTGGTGTATTCACCTTTCAGCAGTAGAAAAACCTACAGCACCACCACAGATGGTCCATGCGTATTAAAAACTAAATATTTCTTTTTTTTTTCTAATAATCACATAAATGATCACATTTTCATCATCCAATAAACATCACACTCGAATACCTATTTCTAGTTGTTTGCAGTACTTCGAACTTTGTCCGAATAGTCGGAGAGTACCCAGCAAAATTCCGCATATATCATTACTACAACTGCGATAACAACTCATGTGAAATATGCTAAGCATCGCAGTCCAAGTACCGGAGTACCGTTCGAGTCGTGCCTGGGCATTTTCCATAAATTCATCCCTAAACGCCGCGCAATTCCTTTTAGAGCAACGGGCCTTCTTCGGTTCTGCCGATGCAAATTCGAAGAAATATCATCGGCAGATGCATCGAATTTTGCATCAAATGAAGACATTAAGAAATGTTTCCATCCACGGGATTCATTGCGCTGTCGGTAGTTAATTCAGTCCATCAGATGTATTTCAAGCGATTTCATGCAAATAAATCTCGCCATCTCGAAATGGCCGTTTTAGAAAAGGCATATTTTCACTCGCTTCGAAACAGTAAATGTAAGCTATTCGCGTGTTAACTTCATCCTGTTGCGAATTTTTATCAACCAGCGTGATCAAAAAAAATTGTTTGCTAGGACTTGACCTGGGGTTTCTCTTTCAGCATATTCAGGAGGATCTTGTTGGAAAACGGTTGGGTCACATCATGTCACACGCCAGCGGTCAAACAGCCCTTGGGATAACAAACAATAATTGTCGCACGTATAGGATAATGATAATTATTAGATATTGATCGAAGAGTTTAATTCGGATAATACTTGGTCATATCGAGCTTTAAAAGAATGAGAACGTATTTATATAACTTACACCTCAGAATTTGATTATTTGTGTTTGGTTTTCTTCAATGACTGAGAAAAGTAAGTATTTCTTTAAGTTGTCACAGGATGTCCAGAAAAGATACTTGGGGAAACTCAAAGAAACTAACGTTTGTAACATAGTGGAACATATAAAACTGCGGTTGTGATCTACATTTATTAAAATTTGGTGATTGTAGCAGTTGTGACGTTTTGTTCGCTGCGAGTTAAGCTCAGACAGTCAAGGACGTCCAAGGTTCGGTTTCTACTTGATGTTTGTCTTATTTCTGGTTTATTTTTCCAGGTATCGCTAATATAAGTAAAACTAACAAGATTAAGATACTAGTTTATTTTCCTCTAGTATACTTCAAATAAATATATTTCATATATTTCAAAATAGAAGCTTCTTCCTGGTTCCGTCGGGAAATACGGGAACTTGTAGTAGACTGTAGGAGCGATGCGGTTGCTTGTTTAGCGTCTCTATAAGAGTACCTAAACAAATTCGGTGGGAATAAATCCTTTCTGGAATACGGAAAGACGACGTCTAATTTTCCTGGACTAATTCTCCTTCAGGTACGGTGATTTGTTTAGCGTCTCTATGAGAGTACCTAAACAAATTCGGTGGGAATAAATCATTTCTGGAATATGGAAAGATGAAGTCTAATTTTCCTGGACTAATTTACCCTCAGGTACGGTGATTTGTTTAGCGTCTCTATGAGAGTACCTAAACAAATTCGGTAGGAATAAATCCTTTCTGGAATACGGAGAAACGACGTCTAATTTTCTTGGACTAATTCTCCTTCGGGTACTATGATTTGTTTAGCGTCTCTATGAGAGTACCTAAACAAACTCGGTAGGAATGAATCCTTTCTGGAATACGGAGAAACGAAGTCTAATTTTCTTGGACTAATTCTCCTTCGGGTACTATGATTTGTTTAGCGTCTCTATGAGAGTACCTAAACAAATTCGGTTGGTTTTGACCCTAATTCGTACAAACAAATCTTAATTTCGGTGGACTAATACGCCTTCAGGTATATTTGTTTAGCGTCTCGTAAGAGTACCTAAACAAATTTGGTTGGTTTCGACCCTTTCTGGAATTCGTACAAACAAATCTTAATTTCGGTGGACTAATACGCCTTCAGGTATATTTGTTTAGCGTCTCGTAAGAGTACCTAAACAAATTTGGTTGGTGTCGACCCTTTCTGGAATTCGTACAAACAAATCTTAATTTCGGTGGACTAATACGCCTTCAGGTATATTTGTTTAGCGTCTTGTAAGAGTACCTGAACAGATTTGGGTTGTTTATTCTGTTTCGTCGGATTATTTGTCTAGCGTCTCTATAAGAGTGCCTAAACAAATTCTAGCTGGCTCGGATCTCTTCTGGGTATGCGGATAATTTTGCGTCTCGCTTCGAGTACCAAAATTATTGGAGATGTTGATCAGTTGAAACGGTCGACTCGACATGAAGTGACTTCTCAGCTCGGGAGCAGTGCTTTCGTAATTTTTCCCCACCTTCCACATTTCCTCCACTCTGGGGTCATGCGCAGTAGGTCTCGTGGCGGAATGATCTGGGGGCTGGTTGTGGGGGTGGATTAGTGGGTATAAAAAATACATTTTCGAAGGATATGCTTAATGTGGCATTTTCAATGCAAAATCCTCGGGTCGGCAAGCAAACAATCACCATCCAGCACCAGGTAAAAGATTGAAAAGAATGCCAGAGTTCTCGAAAACAAATTTATAACTAAGTACATCTTCCTGCAAAAGCCTCTGCTAAACATTAATGATCCTCATGGAAGTTTATCTATTGAAAGCTATATTGGTACCACTGAAATGTTGCAAGTATGACAGCATGCTATTTTTGGGAGTTTCTGTTAAAATTCCAGACCTAACATTTTCGAACAATTAAATGCCTGTAGTTTTTATCGTTACCATAGCAACTAATAAAATTTCCGGAAATGTTTATCTCCTCCTTGGGGTAAGAGATCGCCATTCATTCTAAAACTACGCGTTGGTGTATGACAAAGTGAATAGAATTATGAAACTAGAGGTTTATTCTGACCCAAATTCGAATTCATATTCATATTCAATTAGTCACAGTAGTAAATTGTGTGTGATTTTGGATACAACTCAATATCCTTACTTCTGAACATAATTGTAGAGTACCACTTCCTGACCAGCAAATTTTCAACCCAAAAAACATCAGACTCTCATCGAAACTCTTTCCCATGAAGCTGAAACTGTGCAAATAACCCATCATTGTTTCTCATTTTTCTCATTTAATTATGTAACGTAGGTGTAAACCAATTATATTTTCAATCTTGAAGTTATGATATGGTAGCTTACAACGATGATTACGTCGTCTACAATGCATGAACTAGAATTAAAACCGTAAAGCTGTTTTCGGAAAACGATACCTACACGTTAGTTGCTTTCTCATGATTACTGGCGTAATTGATTTGGAAGATCAATCATTCATTTGATGATCTGCAAGTGTAATCGGAATTATCTTTTTAAGGCGTCCAGTTGGTGGAAGTTACTGGTATTCGGTTTTCCTATGAATGGTAAATAAACCATTGATTTGTGTTTGACTTTCGGTTTTGAAACTTAAAAATATATCTAAACCTCGCCCACCATAACATCCAGTTCCTTGCAAACCAGATTTTCTTGAGCTGTTTTTACAAAATAAAAATATATATCTTTTTTGACATCGAGTGGTAGATAAGTATGATAAACTATCCATCAAAAACCTTTCTGGAATTTAATGTAATATATTACAAAAGTGTTAATAAAAATCCAATTCGGAAATTGAGATGATTTTTTCAAGTTAGTCCATAGCAAATGAATTTGTGCAATTTTTTGCAATAGCACTTATGGAACTTGTGGATGACATTAACTCGACTGGCGCTGAAGTAACTACTATTCACAAATAATCGCGAAATTTAATATTTATTATCCTACTTGGACTACAAAACCAAAATTCCAGTGGTGTATTACTCCGCTTTTTCTAATCGACTTGGCCGCTTCTTGAGGAAGATCCATTGAAAAAAACATACAGAAAACGATTAGGCCTTCATAATATTCTTTATTCAGCTGAATTTCCTAATATTTGTGAATTACACTAAAAAAAATAATCATTTTTTTTCGTTTGTGGCGTATCTTGACTGGATCAATAAATTAATGAATAAGAACTGTATATCTATATGAATACGTCCCACTTTACTGTACCCTCCCCTCAAATTGAATTCAGTTTTCATTCTGAATGAAGTAAATAAACCTTAATAGTAAGTAATGGTCCAAAATAAGTGTCATATTGTTCATAATTTCTTCATATGTTTTCATTCTTGAAAGTTTATCAGCCTTTTTTTCAATATCTCAAATGTGAGAATGATGTTTGCGTATTTGTTGAACGATAAAGTTTAAGGTTATCTGATAACTACACGTGTTTTCCAACCAATGTCATACAAAAAAGACAATCCAATCTAGCCCTCTTCACCAAATAACTCATACCATTATTTGTTTAGAATAAATCCATTATTACCCATACTTGAGATGCCTTTCAAGTTTTTTGTGTGAGAATCTTTCAATGGACCCTAGTTAAGTAGCTAGGAGTACTTCAAATATAAGCACCGCCACATTTTACTGACAGAGTGAAGGCAGACGTTTCATAATCTTTAGTGCATGAACAATTTAACTTTTTAATTTCATAAAACGTCAACATGGTTAGGAGGTGAATGGTCTTTTTCGTAAACAACTCATGTATCATGGAACATACCAGGTGTATACAAAAAGTCTCTAGGCTATTAAAACTCCAGTAAGAAATATGTGAATGCCCACTTCTGTACATAATACTGTGCAAATAAACTAACACTCTCTAAAAAATAGTGTTCTATGTTAACAAAAAATGCAAAAAAAACTTGTGAGAAATAACGTAAAAAACTTCTCCTAATACCTCGACCACTTCGCTACATTCAATACAAAATAGATATTTTTGAGATTCAGCTTTTGAGAAGTCATTCTAGAACGCAAAAGTATTTCGAATTCGAGATGCAAAAAATATTTTTTTCGAAAACTGCATCAAAACTAATATGAGAATGAAAATAAATAAGTGTGTCATTGTTAATTGACATTTCGTGGCTTTAAGATGGAATTCAATTTGTCTGAACGCGGCGATTCATTATATTCTTATATCCAGACGCTATTCACTTCACTTTGTTTATTATTATCATCTACTGCTTTATTCGAGAATATTCGAATAATAGAAAGTTGCATACTAACCGGTATTACATGTTGGTCCTGTCCATCCATTGCCGCATTCGCAGCTGAACGACCCTCCTGCTTCCAGACACGTTCCCCCATGCGAACAGGGGGCTGGGGCACAAGGGTTATCCACCACCTCACAGTTCGCTCCCGAAAATCCTTCCGGACAAGTGCAAAGGTAGTTGTCGGGGGCGGTATTCTCGCAGGTACCGCCGTTGAGACATGGTTCGTGGGTGCCGCAATAGTTCAGATCTGGAAAAAAAATGGCACAATTGTAAAATAACTTATCGAAGAATTTGGTAGGTGTTCCCCAAGATCATGTAATAGGGCCATTCTTATATTCGCCTATACCAATATTTTTTAAAACGATCATTTCGTCTTCCTCAGGGGGTTGAAGTGGATGAAAATTGAGGGGGATGGGCTAAGTTGCATCCGCCCAGGCATTGTCGCCAGGTCATTTTTCAGTCAGATAGAGTTTATTCCTAGCACTACCTCCAACGTACCAGGAGGCCTTCCAAGAATAAAGTATTGAAAAAATGTATATGATAGTTGCCTAGCGTAATCCGGTATGGAGTAGAAACCTGCAAGCTCTCGCAAGGCATCCAGTCGAATGTCTATGTTGATTTTTGGTGTTCACGAACGATACCTTGTTCTTAATTTTGTCCAACTTGTTTATGAGTTGGGTATTGTTTTGTTTTGCCTATACCAGTAGTGAAGAGTTGTATTTTAAAAGAAGATGACCTCATAGATGGATTCTATCTGAAAATTCGACAGAAGAATCAAGGTGGTTCAATCTTTCTTCTGAAATTTAGATATTGTGAGAATCCTGTTCCCAGTGTCAATTGGTTAGAATAAAAATAAGAAGATGAAAAAAATTTAAACTCATCAGGAGACTAAGAGGTAATTAATAGACAATATTTCCATTCAAAGGGATGTTGAGTAGAGAAAGAAATAATTTCAAAACGTAAGTTTGTATTATCAGTAACAATGGAGAGGAAATTATCATCGGTGAAGAAGATCAGATACCTGTGTTTCTCTGAGCAGTTGCAGTGGACAACACCCGATTACTGAAAAGTTACATGGCGCCCAACGAGGGGCCAGTCTTAGAAAGAACACACACTGGCTATAATGACACTGTCTAGCCGACATTGAGCCGAGCCCTGTCTAGATGACATAGAATTTGGATTGTTCTCCGAGAGACAACGGGAAATGCACCCTCTTCTTGAATACACAGAACCCTCTACGACGGAAAATTATAGACTCAGTTTGGTATGAAGAAAAATCTTACCAATACTTGATATGGGAATTGGCGGACAAATCAGTCAACCTCACAGTTAACCTGAATTAGGATAGGGTTGATAATGTACAGATATCCTTTTTGGACCAACTTAACCAAAACCCATGGTGCCCAGATAGCATTCGACGTGTTATCTTTGGTATGGAATATAAACCAGAAGCAGATACATCCATTTACTTTCAATCAGTGTGAATTGTTGTCAAAATTGTTTTTTCCGTCAACCGGCTGTACCCTTTCGAGCAACCCTCAGAGCTAGAGAAGACGCAGACCTTACATTTTAACGTGTGCCGTGCACAAGACCGGTGACCGTGCGGTGAATCGAACTCACGTACCTTGGATTAGGAATCGAGCACATTACCCACGCGCCACCACGGTCCACAGCTCGAAGAAGTTAGACAGGCGAAGACCACTAACATTTTAGGGACTAGATTTGAGGGATCTCAAGGATAGGAAAAACTTTGGTCAAATTCGAATAATTTGAAAGAGACCCTGATTAAGTCGTCCTGTTAGACGAAGCACTCGCCTGAGCCAACATCTAAATGGTGTCATGGTTTGTGGTAGATTCTTAATAAACCCATTCTGGGACGATTCAACAACCCCGAAACACCAGCAAAAGAAGTAGTCAGCGCGATGAAAATAATGAAGAAACACATTCCTGGTGTAGAAGGTATTCCCACCAAAATTGGCCAAAAGAAGTAGATTATCAGTACTGAAAGTACGAAATTTGCTTTTCTAGAGGAATTATAGTGTTTAATAATTTCGTGGGCAAAACTTCAAACTTCTGTTCATGGAAATTAACCCTAACAAGAAAACCGACGGTGGCGGTGCACTCAAGTGTCGCGGGATATTCGAAAAACAGCCCACGGATTCATTTGTTTTCTCGTATATCTCGAATATCTCTCGTTTTCTCCCACAGATTTGCAGGTATAAGTCGGTACACCAGGGTGTTTAGGCATCTTAGTCAGGACAACACAAATTGCTGCCTGTCAATGAGTTCTTAATTTCACTTTAGATTACATGGTTTGTTTCAACTAGTGACCGTTGATGTCACAAGTTACTTTTTGTTTTTTGATTTTTATTCGAAAATATGAATAAGATATTCATAAAATCTGTTGTGGAATCATCTGCGGCTGAAAGACAAACTTTAGTTGCTATTTTCCAAAGTTCAAGATAACCTCTTGGGAGGTATTCATGTTGAAAAGGGGAACATTCTCCATGAAAATTAAAAAATGAAAAATGTTGTTTGTAATATCTAACAGAAAACAACTACTTCCCCGGCTAAAGCCACGCTGGACATTGAACTACATCTGATAGATTTTGTGAAAAGACTCTAACTGAAAAGAAAAAAATCTGAAAGTGAAAATTAGCATTTTCATTCAGATAGTTTTTTTTTTAATTATCTCTAGTTTTCATTGAAGATTCATTAAATAAATTAGATAGGGAGAATGTTATGAAAAAATATCACAACAGAAATCGTTCACTCGTTCGCTTCTCTCGCATTCAATCCCCAATACATTTTGGTCGACGAAAATCTATTTCGCTTTGCCAAGCTCATCAGGGAGATTGACGGAATTGGAAAGCAGACTCTTCAGAAGCAATTATACACAGCAAGGATGGAAATGATAGAAATACTTCTTCTGTGGTAACACTTATTTATGTATTATCTGCAAACACACCCATCAAGGACATGAAACGAGAAACTACTGAGTGTTATGCTTGAATAAAAAATTGCTAAACAGTTTTATAACCGTTTGAATGAACTCGAAGCAAAAGAGTAATCTCCAACCTATAACTTCTTGAACTGCTTATTGTAAATTCCCAGAGCGTGTGGAAATATTCATCATGAACTTTATTAAAATAGTCAGATAATAAGAAATTATAATTGTTACTGAACAAATGTAATTATTGATTGGCATCGGAGATAAGTGCCATAGGTATAGTTGTGTGTAGAGCTTTATTGCTCAGATATAAACAGACTAAATGAAAGTTTCGCAGCGTAAGATATAAATAAATTATTTATAGTGTAAAGCACGGAAATAAATGGTTGAAAGAGTTAGTACTAATTTGCGTTCGCGGAAATAATGTACCGTAACCAGGTAAGTAACAAGGTACTCGCCAGATAATGTTTGTTATCATTAGGAAAATATTTCAACTCAGTATACGAGTTTGTCGGTACGAGCAATGTCACTATGTTTTTGAAGTTCCTGAACAAATAAATATACTAGCAAAACAAAAGGACTATCGATGTATCATTTGAATTATTTTCCATTTCATTTCATTTCATTTTCACCATGAAATTTGTAGTTCTAGGGAAATGATAAAAAATTCTGTATCGTAGTTTTTCTTCTACTTATCTCCACAGCAGCTACAGAATAGCTATTTGTGTATTAAGAGCGCAAAGTTATACTTTGACGCTTGAGAAAAAAGTTTGACAATGTTTCAAAAGCGGCAAACGTTTGCGCTCGAATTACATACAAGATTTTTTCTTCAACCGCATATTCTACAAAAATATTTGTTATAAATAAATTATTATTGAAAACCTCAAAGGACATGGCAGAGGTCGAGGTCGAGGTCGATAAATAGTATCCCATAGTATCCCATATCTTTATCTTTAATAATCCTTAAACAGGATGAAAATTATTCAATTTTAAATATGTTTTATATTTTGTAACATTTTAATTTGGTCCATGGACATGATGTTTTTATATGGCTTCTTGTACACCTGACGAGTAAGTAACCTCACTTTTCTAACTTTCAAATTTCAAAAATTTTCAATTTTATCAAATTCATTTTCAATCATTACTTACTTGCAGGTACGCACTGATGATGACTTAACAGTCGAAACCGCTTTGCTACAATTTTTAAAATAAAAATATTTTGCACGAAATACAAAGTTTCTTCCTTCAAGTAAATCGAAGAAAAGTCCACACTTGGGCAAAAAGTCAATAAACAGGTTTAAGAAAAAACTCGTTTTCTGCCTCATCCTGTAAGTATGTACAACATAATTGATATATTCAAAGGCCATCGATATTTCGCACAGCATCTTATACCCAAAAAACAAGAAAAATACACTTGTAGACAGTATCTTCCTTAATTTGCGTTAGACATTCAATCCATTTTTGTAGCTCACCCTGTAGGGTCAGAAAAAAGTGTAATGAAGAAAGATGTTTCTATTGGCCTCAACAATGATACATCCAAAAATCAAAAAAATCTGTCGAGCCCCAGGAATACAAGTATCGAGTGCCATGTCCAAATTTGACAGTTCAGATTTTAAAACGTGCGAGCATTACTTTTTACCACCTTTAGTACTAGGTACAAAATTGTTAAAACCATAGTAATTATAAATTTCTATAATTAAAGTTTGTAATTTGCTTTATTTATAGCTCTATTTATCGTATTATACATACCTAGTTATGTGATAAACATTTGACGTTTTTCTATCATGGTTTCCATGGTGACTAAGCTAGCGTTTTGGTTACTTTGATGCTCCAATAGGGGAAATTAGTGAAGTCTAATATAACTATGGTTATGGCAATTTTTATGGGATCTTCTTGTATAAATACTTGGCTAGAAAGTAATTCAAAACCTTCATACTTTATCAATATTTCGTTGAAGAGCTACATAGCTTGAAACTCACCGAAAACGGGCGTTATAATAACCGTGCTTTATCAGAAACCCATATAACATTGCGGACTAACTAAAGAGCTCAAAATAAAATAATTAAAAAGTTTTTGAAACACAATCTTTATTTGAAATGTGCTAGAAAATAAGTAATAATTTCTTTATATGCTTAAGGTAGGTTATTCTATGCGTTAAGTACAGATTCAAAAGCTTTCCGCTTTCGTAGTCGAACTAAAAACTATGCGCGATATGCCCATGAATATGTAACTTACAGAATAAAATATTTACATTACACATCTGAAGAAATTATTTCATATTTTTCAGCGTATTTTAATAAAAGGTTGTTTTTTCAGTATGTAATTCTTTTATTTTCACATATAACTCAATTCATCTAAGGAAACACCTCGAATGCCGAAGTGTTGCAGTTTTTCCAACAATATATACCTACAGAGTAAACATTTGTATGCAGGTTGTATATCCTTTTTTAAATAAATCATAAAGAGCAGTAGCAGTAGGATATTGTATATCTTTTACGAACTGACTTAAGATTCTCCTTCAGCTTTGAGATTGTCAATAAAAGTGATATTCATCTCGTCTTTTTGTATGATTGTATATACCACGTGAGAATTTTCTAAACAGTTTGAAAAAATTACTCTATATCAAGATTCATTACAAAGGTTGATTTGTCTCAATTTTTGTCATTTGTCATTCGTCTAGGAGAATTGTAGATAAAACTAATCAACTAATTTTTCACAATATCGCAAGTTGTATGCGATCGTAGCCAGCGGTGCAAATCGACTAGTATGAAAATGAGAAGAAGAAGAAGCAGGCATCACAGCACCTGTGTCAGAATCCCACGGTGTTTTAAAATGCTCGACCAGCAAGCAAGAGGCAAGATCATGCATAATGTCCGCCGCTCTTTAACAGCTTTACATTTTTATAACTAAGCAGCTTAAATTGGTTTATAGTCGCATTAAGATGCACTTGTTTCAGCTAGGTAGCCAGGAAACAGACCTCGATTGTTTGTCCTGCGCTGCGACAGAGATAAGAGAGACTAGTCGTTTCACTCGAGGATTAAAAGTGTGAAATTACCAACTACTACATTTCTATGACCATTAATTTTGTAATCGCTATCGTTTATGACGTCCAGCGTCTTGATGGGTTGAAACATAGTAAGCAAATTTACAATATTACTAAATTATGAATTTTTTTCGTCTTGACCGAATGATCGCGAATTTACTTTTGTCATGGTGAAAAGTTCTTAGTATAATTACATTTTTCCAATACGTCAAAAAAGGTAATTTTTGAATATACCTAGTGCAAAAAAATTGTATGGCGTCCAGAAAAATATCTTATGAAAACTATTAATAATACTAACTAATAACTATTAAAGCCGTTTTCCGATAGCACCTTCACTTACCGATAGAACACCAAAACATTATTTTTTGACACTGACAACTAAAATATGCTATTTTTAAGTTGTCATTTCAATGTGCAAAAACGTCACTTTGAAACAACAATGCGAAAAGTGAATTACTAGTGCCAAAAGTGAATCACCATTGCGAAAAGTGAATTACCAGTGTGAAATATATATAATAGTTATTTACCTAACACGTGCGGAAAAGACATTTTCCGTAAGAGTTAGGTACAATATTTTTGTCCATCTTATTTATGAAAAAACAAGGTTTTTAATAAACAAGTTTTTATAATAATGCTACAAAATGACTAATAAGACAAAATAGTTACATAGATCATTCAGTTAGTCCTAAATATCATCATTTTCAAAAATACAAAAATCGTCCGGAAAAGTAAAAATCGTACGGAAAAGTAAAAATTGTGCGGAAAAGTAACTTTTCCGAGCGATTTTAAATCGTACGGAAAAGTACAACTTTCAAAACGAAAAATCGTGCGGAAAAGTTACTTTTCCGCACGCTCGTAGTAAAAGTGAATTACCGGTGTGAAAAGTAAAATAGTAATACCAAGTACGCTGAAATATCGTCTGAATATTTTTAATTGCACTTCCGTGTGAAAATAGTATATTGAAATATGAGTGGATAAAAAGGTTTTTCAAACACGGGCGATTTTTCGAAATCATAAATACTGATTTCATTATTACAAATAATGAAAATAAGAACTCATAATGTAAAATGATTGAATTCGTGATGTGTCAGTATACCTTTCGTTAATGTTTGATTAGATAAAGATTTTGCATTTGTTTGTAATATTTTATTTGACAATACAAAGTAGTCCTGTAAGATCAATAATCATAAAATTTTCATTTAGACTTCACGTTTCTCGAGTTGTTGATGTAACCCTGGTGACCTTAAAAAATGCGCGTTTTTGAAAGTTCGATTTAAACACGCTAGGCGTCTTTGAATAGGGAAAAAAGGGCACAAATTGAAAATAATATTGTATGATAGTTTATTTGTTAAAAGTGAATTCATTTTGCAGTTTTTTTTTTCTATGTGAAAATCGCCACTTTAAAACAACAATGCGAAATGTGAATCAGATTACTGTAAAATATATAAATATTCACGCATTACTAAAAAATGAAGTCAAATCATGTTTACCCTTAGCAAGAATCCACATATTTCTTCGATCAGGATTAACAATGATAGCCTGACCATCTCTGATGAGATAGTTGACTATGGACACCAAATTGATCTTTGACAGTCACATTGACAAAATTATCAAGAAGTCTCTGAGAACCCAAACTAACTGACAATAATTATAGGACAAGTATAGCTGAGGCACCAGTCAATTTAACAATAACACTGATGCTTTTTAAACACGACTCAAACTCTTACGAAAATTTGAAATAGATGAACACCTTAATCTAGCAAACCACTATTATAATCTTTATGCAGTCATTGTTCCCGGTGGTTATGGCGTTGAATGTGGTCATAATTACGCACTGGCCAAAGACAAAACGGACTGGTTTAAGTTTGACGATAGTTGTGTCACTGAATATTCTGAAGATAACTTGAATTTATTGGAGCCTCTGGAGACACCCTACATTTTATTTTCAGAGAGACGACATTGGCAGATCAATATCTTCAGATGATGTGGTGCTGCAGGTTTTTCTGGGTTTTTCTGCAGCTGAAAAAGCAAATGCGCCACCGGAATCAATCAAGTCGCCCCGGAGCGCCAATTAATGTTTGTTGTTGTTTTATAATTTGTATCACTGTCGTTTCATTTTTATTTTTTTATTGGTCTATTTTTATAATATTGAATATATTGTTTTCCGATATAATAAAAGATCCTCATAGCAGAGACAGCAAGTGTTTCAGAATAAACCTTCTAACTCAAGAGTAAGAATGTATAAGTATGTTCTATTATTGAAATATATTTCAGAATTACTACATTATTCAATAGTTGCGGAGAAATGTCCTATATTAGACAATTTTGAAAATAATACAAATATAAATTAATGGAGGAATCTAAAGAAATCGGTTGCATTTCGTAGTACACTTCGCTTCTGATTCGTTTCATGATTCACCACAAACATCTCATCCAATTTTATTGGAAGCCTCATAGACTGAGATCCAGCAACAAAAAAACACGAATGAAATCAAATAGGCCATTTGCTATAATATATTTCGAACGAATTCCTAGCGACGAAAATAAAGCTGTTAACGAAATCCCCGGCCCCTTTTGACACATTTCAAGTCAAATGACGCGTGAATAGGGATCAGTAGCCTAAGTTATTCCGAACAGACACAAATAATGGCACCCTTATAGATAAAAAATACAAAAACCCTGTATCAGATGGCGCATAATAAATTTGACCTGAGCTCATTGATCGATTGGATTATGCATTATAGCCGTTCATGATTGAATGTATTGTTTGGGATTTGTGTCAGTGGGGATATCAATTTCGTTAGTATCCGCAAATCGATATTTCGATTTCGAGAGGTGTGGTTTATATCATTAAATTGAGTGGTTAGATTGTTGGTATCATCCCATCTCGAGTATTTCTAAATTTCAAGTAAAAACTGTTGCATCTCGAGTATAGGAGAATTTCTACCTGTTTCTTAGATTCATTTCGACTATCGTCTTAAATAAGGGTAACTTTTCGAGATATACAGATATAATAGAAAACTCAAACCACCATACTAATGACCACTGAATTAATATAACGCCAATTCAGTTATGATACTAAGGTAAAACACGATTAAAATTTCCACAAAATTTCATTGTCTCTGCGACATGTTTCGATACACTATATCTTTTTCCTCCCTAGGGAGGAAAAAACGATTGACAATTCATTCAGAATAGGCACATAATATTGCCTATAAGAAAATTAACATTGAATCTCAATCCCAAATTGATAAGCTAACCAAATATCCGATAATTTATATCTCTACCAGAAAAAAAAATAACTTGCTTAAAAAAAAAAAAATAATAAGAAATTACCGATTGCCGCAATCGAACCCAACCCGGTACCTTCAGTTTACTAGTCAGCGTCGCTTACCACTACGCCATCAGAGTAATTTAGATGGGTATGAATCAATTTTGTATACTTTCCATCATGCAAGTATAGGTTTTGAACAGAACCAGTTGAGATACGATTTAAATTTACAAAAAAAAAGGTTTATTAAGTGGTTAGGAGGAAAAATCACATGTATTACATGGGAGTAAAGTGCCTTTTCCTTCCTTGGATGTTTACTTCGCATCGGGCAGTAAACTACATCCTGTGGGAGGAAAAGTGGCACATTCCTCCCTTGTAATACAAATAGCTATTCCCGATCCGGGAAAATTCGTTGCCTAGCAACGGACTAAAATACCAGATAACGTATTTTTGGGTTTGAAGTTGTTACTTTTATTACAAAAAACGTAATTTCAATGACGTGCAAAAAATAGTTTGGAGAATATTGTTCTCAACTGAACAGAATGCGTGGAAATTGTTAAGTACGACCCCAAAATGGATTAATAACTTTGTGGTGAATTCCGGTGCACCGAAAATATTTATAGGCATACAAGTGCACTACAGGTCAAATTCCAGGAAACTCATCCCACCCTAAAAATGAAACAAATAATGCCTCTGTCGATATACTGACTATGAACTATAGTTGTTCCTTGTGAACTGAAGTTGTATTCTTCTGAACCATAATTTAAAACACGTTTCATTCAATTATGATCCAAGTTGTCCTACAATTGCCCCATACAAAAACTTTTCGAGATGAACTTCTATTCTCACCACAATAAAAATAAACCCTGCGAATAGACCAGATGTATCAAAGCACTCGTGCAACTGTTAAAAAACATAAAAAATGCCCTTGTCGTCCGAAGGGAGTCATAGACTATTCATAAAAACATAAAAAACTGGACCGCAGTCCCACAGAGGGTACATTTCTGAAGGGCATCAACATGTAGACGAGATTTTGACACGCGTGGTGAACATCGACAATTCTGCACTTGATCAGGAGTTTTGCAACCCCCTATCGATTACCTACCACAATGGCAATGAGCGCGGCCTATGAACAAGTGATTAACTAACAAACTAACCCTTTGACACGTTTATGTAACATGTGCGTTGGGATGATTGATGCAAAGGGGCGGGAAAATGTTGCTAATGAATTTAAATTTTATTTGATCCAATTTGAAGAAGTGCGAATGCGTGTTTTATGTGGGTTTATAGGTTTATAGCTCTGTATGTCTTTGGGTTTTAGAATGAGGGTGTTTCGATAAACCGGGTTATTATGGAACATTTTTTGAGTTCTACCAGAATGTTTTTGGATAAGTACGAGGAGAAGAATAGTTGCAAAGTTTATCTATAAAGGGTGTCCTAAAAGTCAAAATCATCAATCAAGGGTGGTTAGGGCAGGTCATGACTATCCAGAATTGCAAAAAAAACTTTGTATAGTAATAGCCAGTTTTTGAAATATTGCAATTTTTATGAATTTGGTGAAAATCTATATATTAGAGAGAGCAGTTTTTAGAGTGCAACAACTACAAAGTCCAATATTTTAACGTTTCAATTTTTGCTACGCTATCCTGAGATCCTTGTTATTGCTCACAGTCCAAAAAAGAGTTACGGAGCCATATAACTTCGAAACAAATAAGGAAACCTATTCATGAAGTGATTTTTTGATTGAACTTTAAAAAAATTGCAAGGCTAACCTGAGCCGTTATTTTAAAAATGGTTTATACAGTATGGTTTTTAAAATGAAAAAAAATCTGAGACTTTTGAGGGCTGCCGTTCGTAAGGGGACCAAAGCTGATTAACGGAAAAAACAATTTTAACAACAATTTTAACAAAAATTTCAACAATCTTAGTATGGGGAATGTTAAACTATAGTAGCTGAGGGATATATTGAAGAATCTATTTCAAATAAATTGATCATCACTGAAAAAATTGCCAAATATTGTGCTGGAATGATCCCTCAAACAAGTTCAGAAGGATTTACTTATGATGTATATCCAGCATCTTATTATATAATAATTGCGAATAGTTCGAGCAGAGTTTAACAAAAAAATTGCCAAACAGTATCAACGAAATAACATGAAAAAAATCGAGAATGTCGAAATATCCTTCCAAACATTCTCACCAACTGGAATGTAGAGGGTACCTCGACATTGTTGAATTTATTCATGTCATAATTATATTATGTTGAAAATCATACACGTCTCACCTTGATCACACAATATTCCACCCCAGTTGGTATCACAAATACATTGCCAGGAAGACCCGTTGCAGTATCCATGCTTACATCCCGGATACGGTTCGCATTGATCGCAGAAGTCCCCCTTCCATCCAGGTCGACACCTGAAAATTATAAAGACATTTTCACAACAATGGAAAGAATTCCAGGAAGACAACAATTATGCCTTCAAAAGAAAGGATTCTGATATGGGGTTCTCGGAGGAGTCTAATGATACAGATAAATACGAATGCAATAATTCTTTTGTCACTTTTTTTATCAATTATTGTCATTGTGAAATAAATAAGGTAGAGATTATCTACGAAAGGAAAATGATTAGTCGATTTTTTATTCTTGCTAATTCCGAGATAAAAAGTAAGAATTGCGACTTAGTATCTCAGACTTTTGATATACTCTAATGACAATATATCTCCTTGCCTAACAATCAGTGGATTTCAAATTTTGAAATTCAGCCAATAGAATCGGAATTACAGTGAAAATATAGCTTGTCGCTGTATTTTCATGGTGATAAACCAGCTTAGTTTTTGTTTTACTAACTGTCAATTGAAAATAACATCAAATTTATGTGTTTTGACTAGTTATCTTTATTTATCAATATGAGCGATCGTTGAGACAAATGTCCATTGGTATCATAGATGAGGCCGAGGAAAAGAGTATTCCGTTGAATATGGCTAGAAGTAAAGCATCAATTACCTGGTGACACAATTTTTCTTTATTTAAAATCGATATATTGTCGTCCTAAATATAATTCGTGGTATGATTAAAAACCTATAATTTTTTGGAATATCAATTCATTGGCAATCCCAATGCAGAACCTAGGGTGATCGGTGTGCACTCCGAGACGAAATTGGCATCTAGACAACTCACCGGTCGCCTATCGATCCGATTTAAAGTTTTTAAGAAAAAATCTCTCGTACCTACGTCGGGCTCGAACCAACTATCGCTATGCTCAGACCGCTGAGCTACCGGCCACCCACTGATTCACAATTCTGACATACTATCTCAGATTTAGCTGATGCCGAGATAAGAATATGGACTCTAGGCTAATCAGGTATGAAAAACAAAGTCGAAATTCTAAATTAGCATCTCGGAATTTGAGATAGTCAGTCAGAATTTCAAATTATTTCCTCAGAATTAGCTTGAACACTGTTTCGACAGTTGTAGAAAAAATAAATTTTTTTGGCAACCTACTTTCTGGAGAAAGTAGTACTTTCCGGCCTAAGAATTAGAATGTTTCGGTTAGTACCTATCTTATGTTCGAATTTTAATAGTTAATACAAATAAGAACGAAAATGTTCGAAATTTTGTTCTACAAAGAAATATTATAAATAAATTAGTCTAAGAGACGGAATAGAAGTCGACCTTGACCCATCTTCCAACCGGATAAAACATACTTTTTATGGAATTTCATAATTAGACGAATACACCTATAATGGCTTGCCTATCAAAATGTGGTCCAGACTACACCAGTATCGGAAACTTTCCATCTGGGGTATAGGCAGAAATCTAAGCAAGCAACAAGGAACGCATTAATATGATGATACCATATCACTGTGCGTCTCTCCTGTTACCCCACCCGACGCATTAACGAACCAAGTGGCAATGTGACAGAGCGCACACAGCATACGTCGATATCCCTTCCTTGAGCGAGTCGGGGAAAAATTGTAATGCTCTCTCAACATTTAGCAAGCTATTTTTTACGCTCTCATGAAACCACCATACTCAAAACATTTTAATCTCTCAATAAAATTGGGGCATTGCAGAATACTTGCATATGAGTTGTCAAAATTTCAAATTTCCAAACAGTCCCTGTACACTGAGAACAAAAAAATCGGAATTTTGATAGGGTGTAAACCACCCCTTATTTTTTACAGTATCAAAAGTTCATTCAAAGAGGTTGTTTAGAATTGAAAACAATATTCAAATTTGTAATCACAGCCATGGTAGTTTATTCTTGATCAAAATTCTACTTTTTGCTCCCCCTGTACACCGTTTGGAAATTTGGAATTTTGATAATTCGAATACAAGCATTCCGCAATGCACCAATTTTTATGAAGAGTACAATTTTCTGACAAATAGGTAATAAAAAAGCTTTCCATGAGGTGGCAAATGTTTTAAACTCAATTTATATAGTCTGAACTTCATTTTGATAGGCAAGCCATTATATGTATATTTTTTGTCTATTTATGAAACTTCATACAGTCTCTTAGACTAAATGTGACATATTGATTTGTTATTTACACGGTTGCCGAAAAAATAGTGTACGCAACACTGAAATAGTGTTTTGGACTCGCAGACTTCCAGGACTCGCCTACGGCTCGCCCTAGAATCTTGTCCACGCGTCCAAAAAAACAGTATTTTCCGAACTAATTACGTAAATTACTATTTCTGAACGAAATAGTTTCTTCCTTAAAGTATTTTCAGAAGTCACTGCATAATCGGAGGCCAGGACCTCATTAGACCGTTACGGCATCCAATCTTACCCGATTTGCATACGGTGGCTATGCACAATAATTATCGAATTATTGACGGTTTGTCCAAATTGGGTAACAAAACACGACAAAATCGCTCCTTATTACCCGTAATCGCGAAAGTAATAATCACCCGTGTTCGCCACTCCGGTTGCTCCTCGGGCTACGACTACTTTTTCCTTCACCGCCATCCTCTTTATCATTTTGTCCGTAGTTAAGTAACGATTTATTGATCCTCTTCACTATTATCATTAATCACGGGCCAATTAACCCCATTTTTCTCGCCGGAGCTTTCGAGTCACAAACGCCGCGCCGCAATCACTTATTAAAAAATTTCGTCACTGAATTCGGTGATTTGGATTCAGAGCATGCAGAATTTATCTCGCGAACGTCGAAAGACGTGTTGAGGAACTCGGAGGATTTCCTTATAGCTGTTAAAAGCCTGCAGGCTGTAGACATTAATCTAAAATCACGAATTGGATGTATGAAATTTCCGCTTTTCGAGAAATACTAGGCGAGTCTGAAATTGGTGCGGTGAACCAGCCAGCCATCTTCGTCTGATAACTGTACATAAATATCTTTTTCTATGGCGTAAGTGAAGATTTAAAAAATACACATATTGAAACAATTTTTTTGGAAGACTAGATCATATCTGATTAAATGTTGAAGTGTAAAGGAAATTTGACGCTGTGTGACAATATTGAGAAGTGGATGATAATGCACTTGTGATATACTTGTCGATATTGTCACACGATGTCATTGCCGGTTCCATGGAACAAAATTCACTTGTCATTGTCATCCACTTATCAATATCGTCACATACTGTCACATGTCCATACGCTAAAACCCATTTTAGTTATGTGAGTAAATAATAGTTATTTATGATACAAGTGTTGAAAGTGGCATTTTATTTTGCAAGTGGGGAATATTGCGAAACGAGCGTTAGCCACTGGAGCAACCCCACGAGCAAAATAAAATCAATTTTCACAAATGTATCATACACATTTTTTTGTACAACAGTTACTGCTAGTAAGAAAAAAAAATATATATATATATATATATTATAAGACGGGTAGTCTCTTGACTGGACTAGTTGAAAAAAAAACTGAGTTTTGAAAAGTATCATAAAAAGAAAATTTTCCTTGAGGTTGCAGTCAGATTGGGAACGGCCAGTGGATAGAAAAACTATTTGTTAAATTGTCTAGTTTTCGAAAATTATATTTTCTTTATCAAGACATCTGAAAAACACAAAAAAGTCCACTTTGTAAAATGAGCAATATTTTAAAATCAATCATGATTTTAATATATTTCAGTCGGCACCATTTTGACCAAGGGCATGCAGCCCTACTCACAAGTCAATTGGTTGACAAGTGGGAGAAAACCGCATGTTTGGTGTAAATGCTGCCAATTTAATTTATGGCGGTTGACTTTGAAAAAGAGAAATATCACTACAGTTGGACTGAATACTACTTCGCTTGTAACTTTAAAAGGAATTAGTACTACCAATTGCACAAACGGCCAAATACATGTGCGAACTTTTATAAATGATTCCTCTTGAGTAGGTGTTCTGATTATAATATATGATTGAAGTGTTTCTACTAGAGAGATCTTAATTACTGAGTATCCATCATCTCATCTGTCATTTTCCTTTTAACACTAGTGTTAAAACTGATTTTGTGAAAACGATAGTTTTTAGTTCATATGTCAATGAATTAAAAACGTCATTTCCAATGACAGTTATACCAAACCAATTAACTGGATTATTGGATTTAATTAATGACTGGGATAACAATAACTTACAATTGTTGTATTGTTGTATTGTTCATCATACCAATAACAAACGATTTCCTGGGAGTAGTTTTTTTATGAAGTGAATGCATTGAGTATATGCTGATCCCTTCAATGAACCGACAATGATATCAAATTACGTCTTTGAAAGATGGTAGAACTCAACTTGTTCTTTACGACTTTGGATATCCACCTACTCATTTATGCCAATAAACTAAGTTAGATTTCCTTCTTATATTGACTTTTTTCAGGTGGTGAAATATCCGTCATGAATTAAGTTGTGAAAGGAATAAATGCAAAATAAGGCCGAAATACCCTTTTCTCCAAATATGTCCACCTTGTAGGTATAAATGTATAATAGAATATTAATTTAATGATAATTTGTGAGCGTTTCTTATCAAAAACAGAACAGACATGGTGAAATTCGACAAATCCTTATTGAGAAATATTACCCTATTTGTTTTACAATATTTCTGCTGGTAAAATTCGATGAGTGGGAGAGGCTATTAATATAGGATTGAACGATTTACCTAAGGAAGTTCATATCTCAATTATATGAGATAGCCATGTCCGAAGAGATCACAAAAGTAGTTGTTGCGACAGGAACAACTACCTTTGTGATCTTGAGGGCGTGGCTATCGAAATAAAATTGAACCTTGATCATCATTGCTTATTGGTGATCATTATGACATGACATTTTCTGTTTCAAAATATATTACTCAGAACGTTGTATAGAAAATTATAGGTAATGATCCAAGGTACACTAGAGTGATTAGTGGTACAGTATGGTCTAGTACCATCCCTGATAGCACCTCATGTTGGTTGAATCTTCAGTTTTCATATTGGGCCAATATAGAAAAACAATATTTCATTGATAATATTGGTGGAATATTGGCTCAACCTGTTCTGAATGTATATTGATTTATAAAATATTGGATCAATATTTAATAATTTTCACCGATATCGATAGAGCTATATTGCATATACATATTGTTTCCAGCATCTAGCTCCAATATTGCGATTTCAATATTACTCTCATATCGATTTTAGAGATAAAAAACAATATTGTATATCCAAGTTTTATAGCACCTTAGTCGAATGTTATTTAATCTATACTCAAAAAATTATTGACCCTGTATTGATTGAGATTGTTATGAAAACCTCACGCCAATATTTGAAAGACCATATTGATACAATATTACAAAATACATTTATCACTATCATTGAAATTTGAATATTGGTCGAATATTCAATGAACAATATTGAAATGAATTATGGTCAAACATGGGTAAGAGACCGCTAGGTGGCCCCACATATGGAACGACATCTGAATCATAGTAACATATATTAAATAAGGCTTCTCACAATTCGACATATTTCAACAATGTTTCCAAGGCGACATATTCAATTTGAATATTTTACCAATATATGCAAATGATATTGTACCAATATCCCTAAATATTTTGAGGCCAATATTGCCTCCACAATATGTCCAAGTAATATTGTACCAATATTCCGAAATAATTATAATTTTATCTCGCCAATATTACGATTGAAAATTTTGCCATTATTTTACCATTATTATTACAATGTAAGTGTGCTACAGCGATATTGTACCAATATTGCTTAACATTTTGAGGCCAATATTGCTTCGAGAATATTACACCAATATTATTTTTTAAATATTGGACCAATATCGCCGAATGTTCATATTTTTTTTTCTCGCCAATATTATTATTTGAATATTTTCACAATATTGTCCCAATATGGGTGTGCTACTTGGGATTGATCACATATCAATAAAGTATGTAAAAAAAATCCACCCATTCATTGGATATTTGAATTCTTAAACAATACAGAGTGTAGAAATTATAGTGCTATCATCAGGAGAGACTTCGTTAGTTTCAAAAATGATTTAGACAAATAAACTTCTATACTCATGAATGATTCCATTTTGACGATAAGAAAAAAGATGAATAACATGAATAGTATACAACTTCTCTTAGATAATTCGAAGTATACAGCGAGGTAATTCATTTATAGTTTCATGTGAAAAGTGTGTATGTGTCTCCTACCCCAAGGAATTGTAATTCACATGTTCCAATTTCATTTATATCGAAAATGTATGCTTTGGTTATTTTTTTCTATTTTCATTTTTATGCAATGAAAGGTTTATTTGATCAACAACATTCAAAACCTTCGAAAAAAGTTGCGGCCCTAGTGTTAACGTTAATACATACTTACCACAATTTTGATTACAAAATTGTATAAATAGTATTTTTGGAAAGTGTTAGTTAAATGTGACATTAATTGCCGAAAAATTGAACTTATATTGGAGAGTTGACTATTGGTTTAGGTTATTTTGAAAACAGTGTGAAGATGGTTATCGGTATTACTGCGAAATATGAAAAGTCCTCGTTTTTATCGACGATCATAGATGATTTTGTTTCTGTGTGGAGTTCTGTAGCTCCTTGTTTATATCAAAATCATAATAGAGAATAAAGAATTCCACAAAAGGCAAACCTCCACAATCCTTCAATAACATTTTTTCGCTGGTTTTATAAACATATCCCCATAAAAATCTCGTTACATGTACAAAAGTCAGAAACAAAACAATAAATAAGATTCCGAAAAGATTGCAGAACATTTCCGTGAAGATTAAGAAAGCGTTCTCACGTATTTCAGTACAAATTCGCAATCGAAATCTGATTTAGTTCTTCAGTAATTGACGTATCTGCTTTATGTTAGAAACAATTTATCCGACAATTGATATAATTTAATCTGTGGAATGACTTTTCGCAGAGAACATAGAACATGCTCGATCGATATGGTAGGAGTACGAGGAACAAGGAACAAGCAAAGCCAGACAGGGGCGTGCACATATCGATCTTGTGGCGATTTTTGGGAACAGGCACAGACGGGAATCGGTTTTTTGCGACTCGTCTGGATAGTCATTGCATGTCTACTCACAATCGTAAAAAAGTGCTTTGGAGATGGGAACTTGCTATTTCAAGAGAGCATGTCTAGCCAAATCATCATATACTCCATGATATATTTATTATACAGCGTGTCTACCTTTGATTTGTCTCAGAATTATTCACTTGTGAAAGAAATATGATATAAGGAAGATTTTCGAACTGACAAACCGGTTTGAATAATTTCATATCCATTTGTACTGAAGAAATAATTGATATTGAAATAAAAATTCAATTAAATTGTCCATATTCTGTGAGTAAAATCTCGTATTATTTTGTATTTCATGTCGTTCGTCGAAAAAGTATAGTGTACAACTCATGCAAAAACTGACTATTTCATACTCGTGTGACAAAACGATAAACAACCCGCCTAAAGCTCGTGTTTCAGCATCTTGTCACACTGGTATGAAATATCCTACCACCAGTTGCACAATATAGGTTATACTATTCTCGCATTATTTCATTTTGTTGGAAAGTCTCTCTGCAGGATGTTCTGATCTCCAGACAGCAATGTTGTGATTTATAACAGGGTGGAACTTAAATAAACTGATATTATATATTTACTTTTAACTCGCAACTAAGACATTTTATCAATTATATGATTGATTTTTTTCAAGTTCTGGTTCCCACGAAAAGGAAAATCCTCAGTTCAGAGAACATCTTGAGAGCCGAGGGAAGGTAGGTAGGAATTGATTCTAATTTTTACATTCACAATCCATATCCATTCTTGATAATGTTGTCGAAATGTCTATTTCTGGTAAAAAAATTGAAATGAACTAAATGAAGGTCATGTAGACTTTGAGATGTATTTACAAATTGCATAAACTAAGAGTTCACTATAAGTGTTGTTGGTCCTACCACTTGTTTCATTTGAGCACAATGATTTAATTACTAGCATGTTAGATAAAGTGCGATAATTTGTACCTTGCAAGTCTACCCAGGTGCTAATGGATCAGTTAAGGATGTTTTTGTTTGTATCATCTGGTTGTCCTTCATATTTATTGATATTTTAAAGAAAAAGTCTACTAAAATGAATATTTTATATTCACCAGTCCTTGCTAGTTCATCATCATTTTCGTTTAGTGCGATTTTTACACCACCATGAAGTATTCCACCATATTATAGAAAATTGGTAGCTGATCCATTTTCATTTCTGATATAATATCGTAGATGCTGTCCATGTCTTTTATACAGGGTGTAATCTAACCTCGTGCACTCCCGTGGAGGATGGGTGTATAATGCCATTTTATGAAAAATTATGAAAAATTATGAAAAATTGTGAATTTTTTTAATTTTGTTGGAAAATTCGGAAAATCTTGGAAACCGCTGTTCGAAATTACACTGTTTCTTCCATCTGGCAGTTCCAGTATTATGCGGCTCTGCTCCGGTCAGCTGACGTTCGGCGGACAGAGCGGTTCCCAAAATTCCTACGAATTTTCCAACACAATTCAAACTTTCCACAATTTTTTTTCGAATTTTTCACTCCTGCCATTCGTTATGAAATTGCATTATACACCCGTCCTTCACGGTAGTGCAAGAGGTTAGATTACACCCTGTATATCCATATCTCTAATGGCAATGTTGCCATATCCTAATAGTCTTGATCTACATTCAATTCCTCATTTGACTGACTACAAAAGAATATTTAAGATGTGTCTGATGAAAGCGCCATCTTGATGTCTGAATCTGAAATAGTTTCTACCGTTTTTGAAGATTGAGATACGCAGCATGGCAACATCGCAGGTAGCTGTGTTCACACATGAAAGATTTACTGAAGACCTTCCAATGAAAGGCAGTAACAGTTTCATTAACATTTCATCATAATCATTTAACAAAAATTCTAGAGCACAGCGTACCTTATAATTATAAGAACAGTTGTAGAAGCGTACGAATTGGGATTTCTCTCTTTCTCTCTAATTGGCGAAATAATTAATCATTTTCAATTAGCTTCCATGCATGTCGAAGAATTTTGTGTATTGAAATGTTTGGTACGGAGGTCAAGGTATGCGTTTTAGCGAGATGGATGTTGAAATTGATGGGTTAAGTAGTAATTCAGTATAGGAATGTCACTCTTTAGCCTAACGGGAATCAAAGAAAAGATCAGAACAAACTAATTTCATCGAAACTTCATTATCGTTGTTTTCCTAGAAGTTTTTCGAATTATTCTTTTTGTGAGATTTGTTGAATCAAATAAAATATTTCGCAAAAAGGTACCCTAGCAACAAGCAATATATAAAAATGACAGTGGATAATTGAGGTAAAACTTTAAATATAAAAATAAAAATAGAGTATACAACATCAGACAATAATAATAAACGGTATAAATCAGATTATGAGCTACACTCATAAAAAAGCACATATGCCTTTGTGATCACAAGTAATGTTGATGAAATTGGAGAAACACAGGTGTCATTGTACTGATGCCACGTATCATCGTAAGGATGTCTACAATAAGCCATATAGTGCCCGCTATTGGTAGTTCCGCTGTGATTTAAAGCAGCATATAGTTTACAGCGGCAAGAAATTGCATTTTCCGTTGCATAGTTGCTCATATCCAATCCGTCTACAGGAAATTCAATGTTTATATCAATTTTATCTTCGAATCTTGCTGTTGAAGAAAAACGTTTGAAATGGATAACAAGAATTTCTAAAAATTTATTGAAAGACATAGATTTCGTGCACTCTTTTGGCATTTCGAACAAGTAGGTTTCTGGTCACCATCCAAAATTTATTCTACAGTAAAAGCATCCAAACAATGTGACAATTCCAGGTGTCCCGTTCTTTGTTAGAGATAATAGGTCCCAGAAAGGATCAAATGTGACTGTACAATGCCCACAATGTGTATAAATCCTAATTCCATAAAGCAATAATTAGCGTGTTTTTTAATCTTTCGTTGAGTAGATACCTACATACACGAAAGGCAGGCTTTTCTGTTGCTAAAGGAGTACTCTGCAGATCTGAAAACCTCAGCACTGATAACTTGGGAGAATAAAGTGAAAATGGTCGAAATAAATATGTGTTTTAACCTCTCGATGAATCTGATTGTTTTTCGGAATAGAAAAATATTATCGTATATTTTCAGGTACAAATAGTATAAAAAAATTCCGACCAAACTGGCAACATCTCTACACCTCACCAATAAATTACAATACACTTCAATACGTATGAAATGTACCTTCGATACAAACGAAGTAGAGGCTGATATACAGAATGATCTTTTTACATACTGGTGAATAATAAACGCAAAGGAATAATGTTTAATTGGGTGTTTTGAAAAATTCAAAGTTTATTTTGAAACATGAAAGCGGTTTTATTCCTAATTACTTCCAAGATAAAAATGCATCGAAGTGGAATATTTAAATAATAATAATTAACGAAAAATAGCTCAAGTCATTATTTGCGTTAAAGAATATTCCTACAAAAAATGAGTATGCAGTGCATTGGGTTACTGAAAGATGATACCAATCAAATAGTTTTGTTATTTGAATAATAACTAATTGATTTGTAATACAAGTTGCTATTCTGAACCGAATGGATGCAGTTATTCAGAGAATGCAACTGAAGTACCTATGTAATTGCGCATTCCAATTATCGCTTTGCAAGGTTCAACTTCAGTCTATTTTTACTCTGAAGAAGCCAATAGACATAACACCTTTTGTGATTTTCTCAAATAAACTAGTAAGAATCGTCGAAGTCGATCAATTTCCAAACATTTAGATTCTGTTAAAAAAAAAAAGAACCATTCGTCTCGTCGGTGAGACTTGGCTCACAAGCTCGCTCACTCCTCTGGAACATCGCAGAAAGGTTGGCGATCTATCTCTGTTTTATATATATTTTCATGGACGACACTCAAATCAATTTTTTTAAAAGAGCAGTCACTTAAACGAAAAAGTATCTCGAAAATTTGTGTTATTTCATAGGCATAAAAAAATGGAGAGACCAAAATCTTGAGTATATTGAAATATACGTATATATGTATATATAAAGTAGAAAACCTTTGTATATGTATATATGTATTTCATTGGCAGTAGAAGGCTCTAGAACGTACTGGAAAGACACCCAAGTGAAATTATTTAGGATCATTTACCAGTGCCACGTCGGGTATTGCAGCTATACGATAATTTCCGGAACCATTGAACCGATTTTGATGAAATTTTGAAAATGTTATTGCTTGGTTCAACTTGAGATATAGGATTGTTTCAATACTTATTTTTTTAAGCGAAAACCATGCGGCGGACAAAGAAAACTCAGGAGATCAAATTTGCTCAAAAATAAATGAGGATCTCAAAAGTATTTTTTTTCAGGAGAAAGCAGTGGCGTAGTATTTTTTTCTCCAAAAATATTCAATGCAAAACCCGTACGGACGCCACTGGTTGAGAAAATGAAAATGTTTGTGCATTTAAAAATGCACCTTGATGCATAGAAGACATGTACCAAATTTTATAAAAACGTCTACAATATTGTCTCAGTTATTATTAAAAAACTGATTTTTTTTCAAAACTTTATCACCCTGTATCTCAAAAGTTAGGACTTTTAGGACATATGTTTATAGAAAGTTTTTTCCTTAAAATAAGTCAAAGAATCACCCCCTCAAATATTAGCATGTCTTTAAGGAACACCCTGTATAAAGAAATTTCATTTTACACGGTGGAAGGGTAAATAAATGGCAGCACCAAAGTGATCTCGTTTTCACCCGGTATATAAATAACTGAAAACACCCTGATGCTGACGTCAATGGACGTCGAGACGTCGGACATATCTTATGTTCAGATAACTTTATTGTACTTACCTGTTACTGGAAACCTAATCACGACTCATAGTGAGGGACGTAATTTCACGTAATATTACCAGATTATTGATATGTTATTGTTATGTGCTCTCAACTTTATTCATAGTTTTGTCAATAACGTTCATAATTTCTCGAGTTGTAGCGAATTTCTTTGGATTTTCGAATCTTAATACAGAACAACGAAGCCAGCCGTGACCTGTTGAAAGAGTTCAAGCACAAGTATAATCCGTTATTAAAGTCTCTCTCGACTGTAGGTAAATTAGAACTCTGCTACGCATGCTGTTTTCACATTATACGTTTCTAGAATTTTTATTATTGCTCCCACAATTTATGCATCTCCTAGTTACCATGATATTCAGTTTCTTTCAGTCCAAATTGACTCGTTTTTACCTATTTTAAGTACATGGTAGTACAATCTGCTCGTTCTTTTGCTTCCGTCAGGTACCCACATTTACTTATTGTTACGATAATGGCTTCATTATGGTCCTTTTCCACGTCCTTTTCATTTTTTATGACTCCGAGGTGTGAAATTGCCGTGGCAGGTGATATACCCATAATGAATTTAAATTGATTTGTTCTCCGTTGGAGGTATTTTCTTGGAGTTTGATGTCTCCAGTCAAGGTTGAGCTGATTGTTTTCCATAAGGAACTGATTAAACTATTGTAGTGAATTATTTCAACAATATTCCGATAGATCTCGTTATTACGATAATGCGCAAAAACGCAATATTTGTCTGTAAATGTGTCATTTTTTATAAAACTATAATATGGTTTATTCGCAAAGGTAGGGCATATCTCTTGGACCAATAGGAATTTTCAATTTCATATCATACGGCACCATGAAAGCTATCTTCAAAAATGACTGTTTCATACGAGAAAAGCCTACAAAATCCAACATCAGTATTTTCAAATGAAGCACCCTATATATTTCAACATTTATGAATTCTCGTTCATTTAGGCTAACTAATAGTTTTTTATATTTGAAAATCTGACAAAACATTGCAAAATTATATAATGTTTTTCATTAAGTGCGATAATTTTTAATAAAAACACATTCATAATTATTGATAGAGAGCATATTCTATCATAGAAAATATTCATCTTATTCATCTCATACAGGGTGAAGTTTTTTAGAAGATAATTGAAAGAAATAATCGGTTCCAGAATATTTTGGTGATTTTTTTGTTTTCAGCGGTTTTTGTGAAGGATGTGAAATTCAAGTGTGCGTAGGATATCAATATTATAAGTGAATAACTGTTAGCGTGAGAATATTATATTTCAAAAAACTGTCCCTGCATGATTTTCGTTACGACGAAGATTGAAGGTTAATGCATCTTTTTTGAATTTGAATACTCTGTCATCATCCACATAGTTCCCCCAGACTTTTAAATTCGAGCTCAGAACTGAGTACCTATAAGAAGGAATAGTATTAAGGGGATTCTGGTTGAAAATAATTTTTACTGTCACGAAGGCAAAATATGTTCGGTTTGGTTTGCTACAGATATAATTGACGTTATCTTTGAAGTTCAGTTTATAATCTAGCATTGTGTTTAATCTTCTATGGGCCAAAATAACTAAAGTAGTATTGTTTCGAATGTTATTGATGAATTCTGCAATAATACTTATAATCCAGTACGAGTGGGTTTTGAGACGAGGATCTAGTTTTTGGAACCATAATAAACACGAAAAAAAAGTGTTCACCGAAATTATAGGGGTGGAACATTTTTTTTCGTTTAAAAATAAATTAACAGATTTTTACTGTAATCTTGGAAAGTATATGATTCATCGGAAAAACAACTCAACGAGGTAAAAGACAAAAACTACAAAAATAATTCCTAGTAGTTTTTTATCAAATTTCATGTTCACGCTTAAATGATCAGAGATGGAAAAAGAAAAGTTTTTATCGTTTTTGAAAAATAATGAATAATTTAGTGAATATGGAATTATTATACTGAAGCAGCAACCCATACCCTCTTTGGACTATATGCAACAATTTTAAAGTAGTGTGACAGGTCCCACTTATACATGCAAAAAAAACTGTTTTACTCCTGCCTCATTTTCAACTTACCCATAAAATCGGCATTCTTTTCAGTAAATGTTGAAAGTAATCGCTTATTCAGAACCTGCATATATGTTTAATAATACTATTATGAAGTTCAAACCTCAAGCTTGAAATCACATACTTCATTTTTTATGTAGGATGTGTATGAGCGATTATTTTCAACATTTACTGAAGAAATTTCCGAGATTATGGGTGAGTTCAAAACTGAGGCAGAAGTAAAACCCAGTTTCTTTTTGGCATGTATAAGTGAGACTTGTCTGAAATCGTTACATATGGTCCAAAGAGGTTACTGATTTCTGCATCAGTATAATTATTTCATTTAACTAAAATACCCATGACTTTCGGATCCTCCGTAAATATCGTAGAAGGGTTATGTGAAGTGGGATAAAACACATTTTGGGTACTCAGATACTCACATATTATATTTGCATGAGGAAATAGAAGTCTTCAAGAACGATATGAACTTTTTCTTTTCCTTCTACTATAATTTTTAGCAAAGTTATGATAAAAGTGCTACGATTCATTCTTCACTTGTGGCTTTCATTTGTTTATGGTTACTGTACTAATATTACGTATCATTTGTATAATGTATCCTTGTAGTCATACTATGTAGTAGACTAATCGAAAGGATTCAAATAAGCACCATTGTACATGGACATTCATCACATGAGATCGTGCCACTCTCACTTGACCAATCCATTCATCTTTGATTCGTGTATTCTGCCAAACAGATTTTAATGCTTTTCATGAGTTTATTATCAAAGTCCTCCCATAAAGAGAACACCAAAAATAAATCTCCGCTTTCTAAAATGACTTTTCGAAACGAATTATATCGAATCATCCTACTTCGTGTTATCTAAAACATAAACTAGATTCAAATCGAGTAAACGAAATGAAAACTTGATACAAATTTAATTGCGGGCCATTATAGCCTCTTTTAATTTCGGCTATAAATATCTAATACACAACGATACCAGATTATATATTACAACTTCTGTTGTTTCATTTCTGGCTCCGCCTACTGCTTTCTTTAATATAATTAATGTTGAATGGGTACCTCACGGATTTCGATATTATCTAGATGTGCTTTGTAGAAGATATAGACATTCATATCCAGTGTTGGATTATGGAGGTTTATAGTGAAGAAGAAAAGTTGTTGAAAGAGTGTGATTTACTGAGGCTATGAATATATATCCTAACATACAGAAAGTACTGTTGAAATTAAGAAGGATAAAGTGAATGATTAATTACGATGATTACTTGTACTTCGGACTTCCATACTCTTAATGGTTGAAAGATTTCTGCTTCTTTTTTTACTACGTTTCACTTGCTTGAATCTGCAAACGTCTTCATGTGAATAGTGACAAAATTTAAAATCTACACGATGTTTTATAGGTCTGCCAGTAATTACGGTAATTACGTTGTAATTACGCGCGGTCTTGTGGCGCACGGCGCGCGTGCTTTCGCGCTAATTCTACCTCCAAAATGGTCCATTAGCGGTCTCCTTACGTTTTTCATTTCCACGCTCGGTTGACTGAAGGCACCACTGACTTCGATATAGGCGGTTTCAATAAATTTGCTCTTGAACCAGTGTTCTTCTCGATGAAGAACATTAGCCTAGTCCCAAAGAATTCGATGGTGCTATGTCCATGCGTGGTCGGCAATTCCCGATTTAGATGTTTCCTCCCGTTGAGTCCACTTTTTGTGTTCAGCTATTCTTACAGAAACAACTCAAAAAGACCAAGACGGTCGAAGAACGACCAGAAAACCCGTTCTTGTCCTCCCCTACATCAGGGGTACCTCCGAGAAGATCAAAAGGATCGGAAACAAATACAACATCAAGAGTTGCTTTCAATCCGGCAGTACTTTACGAAGCTTCCTCACCAAGACGAAGCCAGAGAACAAAACAGAATCCAGCAAAAACTGTATTTGCGAGGTCCCATGTGAATGTGGAGATTGCTATATCGGAGAGACCAAGCCCCCATCATCTGTAAGATAATCCGAAGTACTAGTAATCAAGTAACTACATCGTCCACAACCTTCAAAAAAACATTAATTACGATATCACATTGAAGTAACGTCTCACTACGAATTGTGGATTAGATTTACGACATTTTTTGTTAGAAATTTAATTTTATAGTCGTAGGGGGCAGTCTTATTTTCTCTTCATATGAAAACATTAATAAAGGACAATCATGATTTATGGACGATACATCAGCTTTTAATTCTTTCTTCCCTGTTCAGTTCGTGTGATAGTAAGAATACTGGTTTTCAGATAGACATTGTACAGAATTAAAATTGTTAGGTCTGCCACTCTTTCACAAAATTTTGAATACAGATTGTCTGTATTTGAGTGAAATTGTCAATTTGCGTGCACGTATCCACATATTTGAAGGAATAATATAAGACAAATATATTTTTTGTTACTGAAATCATGGGAAAATTCCAATTCTGATTTCATTCTGTGATTGAATTTTTGTTTTTAGCAAAAATAGGGGTAACATAAATATTCCTTGATGCAGATGTTCACGCACCAGTTGTCCAATCGAATCATAGATTCCTTTATAAAAAGTTTCTTGTATTTTGCGGCCATATCCATCAAAACAGTAGTCACTCAAGTGAAATTATCGAACTGTGGGCACGTAACGATATACATGAAGGAAGAAGCTGTCTTTGTATTTTGTGCAAACATTTTTTATTTCTACTGTAAAAGTGCAAACAATGTAGCGACATCTAGCGGTGGAATTAATGGAAAATATCAGAGCCGGTTCTTGAGACTGACAAAAAACCGAAATTCGTTCATCTCGGTATTTTGGTTATCCTTTATTTATATTCAGAACTACCCAAAAATTATTCAGAAGACTCTCCATTCAATAGTAAAGTCTCTTGGATTTCATGTTTTCAGATTTTGCATGCAACGTTTCGTATTCACCGGACTACCCTCAACTTATTTTCCTAAATACTGACCTGGATGTTTTATGACAATATTCCATATAACATTTTATACTGGATCCAGCGGTTCATCATACAGAGCCATTCAAATTTAAGTAAAATGGATTGGTATCTAAACTTTATTGGTACGGATCTGTACTGAATTTATAATCAATTTTATTGAGTGAATGAAATAGTAAATTCGACGATGTCGAACTACCCTTCTCTATAAATATTTCCACCATGTAGAAAATAAGATGCAAGATGACACCTGACAGAAAACAACAACTTCCCTAGCTAATACCATGACGGACATTGAATTACATCTGACAGATATTTGTGAAATGTTCTTCCAAGAAGACCCAATTGCAAATAATTACTTTTTCCAATCCAATCCTTCATTTGGCTGAGGAAGACCACCTGCATAGGCGTTTCGAGGTTCTTGCCGCTCGTCAGTGACAGGGTAGGTCGGACAACATTAGAGTCGTCCTACTCCAGCCAAATGAATTATAATCCACTGTATAACTAATGTTTTTTCACAAATGAATCAGCGACTCACAGTAAAAGTCAATCTCAGCGCCACCCGTGGGAAAACCAAAAAGCAATCCTTAGTAGCAAAGACTCCAGGAAGTGAACAGAGTTCAAGAATTTTTGAATTTCATTCTGGTACGAGGACCTTTTGAACTTTATTATGACACTAAAATACATTAATATACATTAATATACAAAGACCCATTTGAAAGCAGGCCGCCTCTTTAAACCTGTTATTTATTATCCGATTCGGAAGTTTTTTTTTCGATAGAGCATTAATAGTTCTAATTGAGTGCCATAAATTCGAAATAAAAATAAAAATTTCAAGGCCTACTTCGAATCTTTTTCAAAAAAATATACCAGTGATTTTTTTAAATAGAATTTGGTGATGCCACTTGATTCACGACATTTTCAAGTGGTTTTCGTAAGAATGCGTACATCAATAAAGAAGTTATAGGTGTATAAAATTTGAAAATTTTGTCTGAATAAATGAACCCACCACTTCAATTTCAGAACTTTTATCAGAATTTTGATAACACGACTGGATTCGAAATATTTCAAATTATAATTGGTCAGAGTTTCATCGAAATCTGTTCATCAATAAAAAAATTATAAAATAGTAAAATTAAATTTTCCTAAAATTCCACTAATTTAAAATTTTATTATTTTATAATTTTGTTATTTATCAACAGATTTGGATGAAATTCTGACCAAATGTATTTCGAAGTATTCTGAATACAGTGGTGTAGTCAGAATTTTGATGAAAGTTCTGAAATTGAAGAGGTGGGTTGATTTATTAACATAACTTTCAAATTTCATTTGCATATAACTTTTTCATTCATGGACACATACCTACGTAATTTTCACCTAAATCATTTGAGAATGTCGTGAATCCAGTGGCGCCGTCTAATCATATCTTAAAAAATCACTAGTATGTTTTTTCTATTTTTGACCTTGAAAAAAATTCGAAGTCGGCCTTGAAATTTCAATTTTCATGTCGAATCTATCACTCAACTAGAACTATTGATGCTCTATCTATTAAAAGAAACTTATGAATCGGACAATAAATAACAGTTTTAGAGAGGTGGCCCGCTTTCAAATGGGTCACTCTGTATAAAGATGCCATTATAACATGCCAGCAGCTTATAGTCATTTGACTAACAAGGAATGTAAAGACGTGTTAACATTCGAGGTGAGCGAGTACGAGCCGAGGCTTGTCGCTTGCCGAGGTTGTTAACAGTCGATACATTCCGTGCTACTTATTACGTTTTTCCCGCTGCTAGTTGATATTTCTCAAAATTTGCCGGGTTTGAAGTTTGTTTTCTTACCATTCCTTCATGATTATTCGTTCCGCTATTTTATTCTACGTTGCTTGTGCGCGTAACTAAGTTACCGAGTAAACAGACAACATATTCAAAGAGTCTCATAACCTAAAAATTGATATAAATGAAGCTGAAGGTATTACTTGTCGAAGTCAAAGTAATTAATACCCTAGGCATGTAAATGACACTACTTACATTCCGTAGTCAAGATGAATTAGTGAACGAATGATATAGGCCATTTACCTGCTTTGTTGCTAAGCATGTATGGACTATTCACAGTGTCGGCAGCTGGCAAAATACATTATTTAGTTGGGTGTACGATATTATTCAATTCAGATTCGATAAAAACGATATAAATGTTACGGACGCCAGCGAAAGATACAATGTTGAGGTAACTCCGACCCTGCATAAATGCTCATACACTTGCCGTTTTCTAAAATGTTACCGCAATATTATTAATCACGAAAAAGTTCAATTTTACTCGTCATCGCACTGTGTGAAAAGTTGCCCCGGAATGTAAAATCGATTTATTATCCTATCCATGAGCGCGGAGATGCAATACTGATTAGAATTTCAAATGTTTTATGAGAAATTGGGCATGGTAGGTATTTAGCCAGAGAATGCAGAATGGTAATGATGGATAGTTGTTTCATCAGATAGTATTGATAATTAAGTGAGGTTACGATGGGTCATTCTCGCCGGATCGTGTTCGAAATGAACCGATTTAAATTGGATTTCTTCACTGTCAATTGTTTCAGCTGGATTGATATCTTTAATAGTTTCTGAATCACGAAAACGTAGATGGAAACGGTTCCGAGGCAGAAGTGCATGACCCTTGCACTGAGGGCGATGGGTTCAAACATGTTTCTGTTATTTTTCACCTGAAATCATGCTTCCTTCAAAATTTATTCGATTCGTTGAACGCTTATAGTCGACGCATAAATCTTTTGCATTGAATTGAAAGCTGAGAACTATTTAGTTCCTCTAGAATTCTGTTTCGAAAGAGAATTCCATAATTTTATAAAAGAAGTGCAATTTACTAGCAATATAAAATTCTCATTTAAATCACGAAATACACAATATAATTTCATTCAGAACAATCTTGCTGATAGCATTAATAAAATCATGCATCAACGAGAACTGTTAGAAATTGTTCATATATCGTTAACAGCAAAACATTAAAGTTTTAGGTTAGGTTATGAAACATTTTAGAGAAATGTTTTAGAGAAATGTTCTTCAACTCCCAAGAGGTTATCTTGAACGATGGAAAATAGCAACTTAAGTTTGTCTTTCAGCCGCAGATGGTTTCACAACAGATTTTATAAATATCCTATTCATAATTTCGAACAAAAATCAAAATGCAATGCCCATGACAGGTCTATGTCAAAAAATAACTTTCAAAGTGTTACCGCAGAAGAAATATTTCCCTTATATCCCTGATGTGTATGACTGCTTCTGAAGAGCCTGTTTTCCAATCCTATCTATCCCCCTGAAGAGCTTAGCAAAGCGAAATAGATTTTCGTCGACCAAAATGTATTGGGGAATAATTGCGAGAGAAGCGAACCTTGCTTCAATGAAATGAACGATTACTGTGAGTGACATTTTTTAATAACATTCTCCCTATCTAATTTATTTAATGATTTCTTCAATGAAAACTATAGAAAATTAAAAAAATCAACTATCTGAATGAAAATGCGAATTTTTACTTTTGTTTTCAGTTAGTCTTTTCACAATATCTATCAGATGTAGTTCTATGTCCAGCGTGGCTTGTGCCGGGGAAGTAGTTGTTTTCTGTTAGATATTACAAATAAATCACTTTTCCACTTTTCAATTTTCATGGAGAATGTTCCTTTTTATATTTGATTTAATCAGCATACTGTTGAGGAACAGTGGCTATGAGGATTATAGTGTTTTCTTTAGTTACATCAAGTTTCAAACTGAACTACAAAAATTTGGAAGGCAACGCGTTTAGGATTTTTTCATATTCTACGTAAAAATTCAGTGCTTGAAAATTTGTTTATATAATAATCATGAATTGAATACTTACATACAACCTCCTGGATTAAAATCACACTTGCCGTGTATTGGATGACAACCCAATTTGCATGAAGCTGCAAAAAATAAAGAATAAATCAGTTTAACATATTTTAAAAAATATTATGATTGTTTACGAGATTTGACCCAGACAGACACATAAAAAACTTATAAAATTGAAATAAATAGTGACACTTTTTCTTTTTTAAAGTTTCCTATCTAGAATTGAAAAAAAGATTCTACATATCTCCATCAAATAACCCTGTTAACTTTTGAACGAATTGAAATGTTTCTTAGATTTTTTTTATTGAATTGTACTTTTCATAAAGTGTGCTATTCAACAACAAAGAAAATTGTTTATTTTTCAAAATAGCGATCCGAAGCGATTTTGAAAAGGAATTGGGTATCGAGTAATGCCTCATTCGGAAAGTTTTTCAATTCTCAATTCTCAAAATTTCAAAAATATTTATCCAAAATATTCAGAATGGAGGTACTAATGTTAGAACTCTCCTATGAGGATAATTTCCAATAGATGGGTACGTAAACTTAGATTGCCCATCGGCAAAAATTTTACTGATAGATGCTCGCTCCAAAATTTCTGTATGGATTCTCTGTGACGAAACTTGAATTATTCCAGACGATACAAACCAGTACACAACATTGTTACTCACCGGTTTCACACGTGGGTCCCTCCCACCCTTCTATGCACCTCTTTTCGCCGTTCGAATCACAGATGAAATGACCGAATTTGTCGTCTCTCGGTCTACAAAATTTCGTACAAGTCGAGTTGTAGTAGTGGATATCACATTTGACGCGCACCCTGTAGGTTAGGCGTGCGCGTGGTCCCCTGTGGTTCAGGGTGTGCCATTCGGCGCTCGGATCTATTATACCGGAATAGGTGGCTTCTTCTATTATGTTGTTGATGGCTGAAAAAAAAAAATTGCTCGTTTCATTAGGATGCAAAACACGCAGGGATTCATCGTCACAATTACATTGCCATATTGTATTTATACAGGGTCAACTGTGAATTGTGGAAGAGCAGAATCATTGTTCCTCAATCAAACTGAAGCTGGTTATTTGATATGAAGTTTTATTTGCATGACTTTCAATAGGGGGTTGCAAAATAAATTATTTTTGAAAAACACAGTACATAAAAAGTCAAGCGAATAATAGTATTGTCGAACAAACTTTCTGTGTACCCGCACACAATGTTCTTTTGAGCACAAACCACGAATTACCCAAGCTATTAATGCCTTTTGAACAATCGGTTAACAAATATACGTCGAAATAGATGTCTCAATGAACACATCCAAATGACATACTGCAGTGGCACCACAAAAGTTGGAAATCGAGGGTTCGTACTTAGGCGGAGAGACAAAATAAAGTTGGTTCATTCGGTGGCAAGATTTCAAAGTTTGGCGAACAAAATAATTATGAAAATGATCTCGGATTTCTTTGAAATTTCACAGGTGTATTTCTACATGATTGACTAGTACCTCATTCAATTTTAGATAATGTTTGATAATTTACGCTGTCCATTTATTGCACATTATCAATATGATATTAAATTTGAAAATCCTGCTGACAAACTGAATAATCAAAAAAAAAATCAGATTTTTCACTGATTTAACTAGCGATAAGTCTTGATTTAAATCATAGTATGTAAATACAGAGTGAATTATGACAAAATACCGAAAATAAAATGGTGTATAGTGTGAGTATCATGTGAAACCACACATATGAAATTTCGGAACAGTATGTGATGATTCATACAGGGTATTTCCGAAATTGAAGAGATTAAGCAAATGAGTTATTTCATGGAACATCATGTCAGTGCCAATTTCTGTCAATTCATAGCAGATCTGTCCCAAAGCACACTGCTTAGGGTTTGTCGTAGGGGGCAGCCGGTTGATGGAAATAACTATTTAACAACAATTGTATTCGAATCAAATTGTTGATTTGAGCAATTCTGTTTCAAAATAGTATATTGTGTAACAAGCGTTATAAACGTCCTTTCAGCAACGAACATTTCAATCGAATACAGCGTAGGGAAGTAGCGTTTGATGAACAAGTATCTCGAGGAGTTTATAAACGCATAGCGACATCTTTTGCTTTTTCAAGCGGTATTATAATCCGCTTCAAAAAGCTACAGTGTAGCTGTACATGTCGCGATGTAATATTATTTGTGAAAATCTAACTCCTTTATTTAAGTTTTACGTACTTAATTTGTTTTGAGTATCTGACATTCTGAGAAGTGCTTAGTGCGCAGTGCTCTCTGATTGGGATTACTTTCCGAAAGTGCTTAGTAATCGCGAGCATTTTGTAAATAAAAGTGCTTAGTGCTCGAGATTTAGGAGCACTTTTCGAGAGTGCTTAGTGCCCGAAGCACTTTTCGAGAGTGCTTAGTGCTCGAAGCACTTTTTGTCAGTGCTCGGAACAGCTTTGATTCATAGATGATGATATTTTTCTGTTTACGCAAGATTGATTCAAGAAAAAATATTCTTTGGAAGAACATATGAAAACAACTTTAATAAAACTACTGTTCATCAACTCAGTAAAATACCCCATTCAGCTACTCCACTAAAAACAGACTACGCCACTGGTTTCACACATTGACCCACTCGCCCAACGACAGCCGAAGCGATAATTCAAAGAATCCAAAGAGAGGAAGGATTCATACGTTTTGGCATAAAGTAATTCCCTTCGCGTGGTCGCAAATGATTCATAGGAAGTTGCATGAATGAACTCGCTCACGACTGTCCTAAGGGTGTGTTGGCAGTAGTAGGTGGCTGTGTGTGAGTGCGTCCAATTATGGATGTCCAGGGGCAAGGACGGATCCCATCTGCGGCGCGTACGGCTTCCGTAGTGGTATCTTCATTTAAAGACTTGCTTTTTTCAGGACTGTCGAAAGTGGTTATAGTAATTGTTCTTTTTAGGGGCAAAAATATTTCATTGAGAAGAGCCAGTCGGCTTATTTGGCACGGTTTTATAGTACGGTCACAATCTGAGCCGGTTTAGCTAAATGGCACCAGGCTGGGAAACAACAAGCTTATCAAGCTGTAAACTCTATTAATAGGTACCTGAATGCAATTCTAGAAGTATCTACAGATACATGTTGAAAATCAATCCAAACAAATCAATTGCTGTGATATTCGGGAATGAAAGGATTACCGAGCAAGCAAAAAGTTACGAATAGATTTCAAGTCTCACTCTAAAAATTTAGGACTTATAGACTCCAAGTTTAGGTTCGTTGAACATATTACCTATAAACTTACAATTGCTTATGCATCCCTGAAATTGATATATCCTCAAAGAAAATTCCTAAGTCAAAAAAATATGCGACTCACTAGTTTTGTCTCACTTCAATCACTGTGATGTGGTATACCACAATTGTCTAGATGGTAATGACATAAGGCGCATACAGAAAGTACAAAAATCTTGCATGAGATTACTTTTTGGTATTAGGAGTAGATTCAGAATAACTTAATGTGAACAAAAAAAAATCTTATTTCCTTCTACTCTCCATCATTCGCACTTTCTTTACCTCTCTCCTCTTTCGATTTCTTTCTATCTCTTTTCACACTGTTCTAAAAATTTTTATAGTGACAGATTTATGTGCCCCATTTTCGCATACACGCCTCGAATAGGGTTGAAAAGTATATAGATTTGGAGTAAAATGAAAATATTTCCACCAGTGGCTCCTGGGGATAACATACCGAGAATTCGATTTTTCAGAACAGTGTTTATTTTTCCCTCGTGTTCCTAAATATTGTGCGAAACTACAAAAGGTTAAATAGTTTTAAGACAAAAAATTCCTATGAACATACTTATGTCCGGTGTTGGTTCGTTTCTGAGAAATAGGACGTTGAAGTTTTTTTAAGCTCTTATCAATAAATAAGAACTCTGTATGATAAGATCGTTATTTTATTTATACATGTACGTATTCAGCATGGTCAAACAGATGTTCACCTTATTTGGACAGTACCATTATTAAAGACTGAATTGCTGTTGATTGAATGTTTGACTAATTTATTTTCTTTCTCTCTATTTTGTAGCATTTTGCAATTATTTTACTAGTACTTGACTACATATCTGTTTAATATGATCAAATTATCTATACATATTTGAAACTTTCTCAACAAGATTTCGTCTTTCCAAAAAACGGATATTTTTTTATTTTTATTATCTTAAAGTTAATCAATCCATAGTTTGAATTATTTTCAATTATCTCAAAAATTTTGTCCCAATTCAAGCATATCCGCATTACTGCTATATTGAATTTTTAAAATGGACGCATTGAGAAACTGAGGTTTTGGATACCCAATATACATGACCTACTCCACGGTATTTCGAAAACCGTGTTTAGTAAATGATAATAATAGACATTCATTTACAGTTTCCGATTATAAATTAGGAAAAACAACTTGCTAATTGACCTTAACTAGTCATACTTACTAATTCAAGAGTTATAAGTTGATTAAATTTCAAAATTAAAAATATCCATAGCGCTTGTTTACCGGAAATACTTTCCGAAGATGTTAATGAAACACCCATTTTTGATCTTAATCGCCACAAATCCTACTTTTAAAGCAATAAAATATAATGAACCCATTCTGTAATGGTAGTTTACACTTATAATAGAAAAAGAGTGGATCATGCTTTACGGCATACTTCCCGTTTTTCTTGTGTAACATAAACAATTGTTGTTGGCAATGAAATAAAATAAATTCGATCGTTTACTATTTCTGTTTGTCATTAAGTACCTTGCATAGTAATCACACGTTCCTTTATAATAATGAATCAGGTATTTTAATAGTTCTTCTAATTTCTTTGTTGCTTCTTAGTTATAAATGATGAGTGTGAGACATCGTCAATATGGGTATTAATTCTAAGAGGATAGTAATAATCCAGAGAACTGTTTAAGACCGATTCTTAGAAGGTACTGCAAGTGACACAAGTATGTAATTTCAAGGATGAATAATTTTCATGAGTCATTATCAGTTGAACGCTATACCGGTTGACCCAGAGCTTTCAGGCCAGCGGATATCTCAGTTATTTGAAGAAGAAAATAATTGAAAAAAATACATGTACTTGGAGACCAAAAGCTTCTTCATGCAGCATAACAAAATCCACCCCTTAGTAAACAACCCCCGCGCAACCATCCCTAACTTTTTTTTTTCAAATTGCACCCCCATGTTTGTTTTCGTTCAGCTTATAGTCTTTATCATTTCTCATTCATCGATATGTCATAGTAGCTAGAATGGCATGCAGAACAATGGCAAATAAGAATACAAAAGAAATGTAAATTTTTAAGCTCATATGTATTTTGAATAATACATTACACTACAAAAATTGTTGAAAATGTTGATCAGCACTTGCCACACATGCTTCAAGTCGCATTTTCGAGGTAACGGTATTACAAGACACTCAAATTTTCTGTGGTGAATCTTCAATATTTATTAGTTGAGTTTCGAGAACAACCCGTTTCAAATACACCCATAGGAAAAAGTCCAGTGGTGTAAGTTCTGGAGAACGTGCAGGCCATCGAACAGGTCCACTATTTACAATCCAACAGTCTTGAAAGGTATTATTAAAGGGTTAAAAAAAATTGTTATTACAAATCTCCCAGCTTTTCGTAGAAAACACCTCAAAAGTAGAGCTTGTCCGAGCAATGGAGACCCGGGACTTATAGTGGATTCCGAACCACTTCATATGGTTATGTGCAGAAGCACCACCTTGTTGCTACCACATATTTTGTTGTTCTTCAACTGGAATATCTTTTAGTGGTTCAAGAAATGTAGATATCGGTGGCCCATCAAAGTGTCTTAGGAAATTGTTTACACAGACGTCTTACTGATCCCAATCTCCACTGCCAATGCACGAACCCTAATATGTGGGTGTGCCAGCACATTTATTAAATTCTTCTCAGTTTGCTGAGTAGGGTGTGTTTGATGTGTTTTCCCTGTATTTTCTTCATACAAAGGTATTGCGACCTGGTTGTTGGCGATCAGAAAAGCGCTGCTAATGCAGCCTCTCTGCAGCACGTTTAAAAGGCATTTTGATATGTAACAACAACATCACGACTGAGCAATTTGTCATCCAGATACTTTAGGAATCAAACAAAGTTCAAAAAGTTCTAACAGTTTCGTTAACATCCACTTTTTTGTCTATACAACGTGGAACAATTAATTCAGTCCAATCGATAGTACCCACTAACGAATTCAATTTTATCGACTGACTCTCTCACAACTACATATTATGATATATCGTTGATCAAGAAGTGAAATGGGCTGTAAGTTGAGCAACAAAAAACATGAGGGTGCAATTTAAAAAACAGTTTTCTCAGAGGTTGTTTGCCAGGGGATGGAATTTGCTATCCTGAATGAAAGTGCTTATGGCCTTCTACGATATGGATTTTTTTCAATATTTTTTTTTTCGACCAATAACTGAAATATTTGCTGGCCTAAAAGCTTTGGGACACCTGGTATAGAACTCAACCATATCATTAAAGTCGTTTATTCTCGTCAAATCGAATGAATATCTTTCAGATGTTCTTTCATTTTTTTTTTGTGGAAAACCAGGAATGAACGCTGATGGAACTCAAAGTCATCTACACTTTTTCAAATTCAACAACATTTAAAGCGAGGTCTCAAAAAGTGCAGTAGCATGCTTGATGATCAGTCTCAGGGTTCTCTTAGACACCTGAAGATTTGGTAACTAACAGTCATTCCAGTAATGAGATGCTATGGGCAATTTACCAGATTAGTAAAGATTGATGAAATTGCAGAAGTGGTTAATGTAGTGCTCTCAAAACTAATTAAGTACCCATCTTCCAAGTGGACCTCCGTGCCTAGACATTTAGACATTTGCACTTACTAGGAAGAAGAGGTTAAAGTTTTCCTTTTTTATAGCCAAGTGGTACCACTCGAATTTAAACTGAGGCAGTTTGGATGCCAGTGGAATGAACACAGAATTTGGAAAGCCTTGTAAATACGGTAATTAAGGCATTGGTAGCCACATAAAAAGGAATCGTGTACTGGGATAGTGTATCAAACAAAAATGAACTCAATGACTCTAAGTTCGTGGTTAGATGAAGCTGAGAGCTTCTCAGGTTGGATAAGAACAACTTGAAATCAATGATGGACCTAAAAGAATGGGCTTGCATGCATCTGAAAATTTAAAATAGTTGGTTATCTTCGCACCAATGACGCTTCAACAAATCAATTTCTGATCATCCATGTGTTTCTTTTCAGCTTGTTATCCACTCTACTTCATCAAAGTTATTGAAGATGCAAAAAGATTGTGATAACCACTAATTATGGTAACTGTGATGAAACGGAATTATCAGTTGTCAAAGTGATTCTTGATCATGGTAACTAAGAAGTTCCCTAGCAAGTTCACATCTTTTTGTTTCAACTTATTTGCTTATCGAGTTTTTGTGAAAGAGTCTAATGCTATGAAAGACGTGTTTCCAAAAGTTTTGAATGCGACCAATTCAATCAGCAAGATATCAATTCGAATTTTTGTGTTGCTCAGCTTTTTCGTCAACTTGAAAGACACCAACAATATTGCGGTTATAGGGGTCTACGGAAGCTTGGTGACATTCTTGTATGAAACCTCGCTGTTTATGTAGGTTCAAGGACATGGAAAAGATCGCATTCCCTGAAATTTAATTAGTTCAGATTCGTAAGTGAAGACATATTAAAAATACCATTTATCATTTTGTTTTGTCAACCCTACAGGGTTAGTTTTAAATTTTTAGTATGAATATAAAGTAGCAACTCCTTTCCAAGTGTCTAGTAATTAATGGGTACCGGAAAGTTCACCGAAAACAATTCACTGATATAGCAATTCACGAAATAAACAGTTAATCGGAATAAAATAATTAAATTAATTCATGAATATAAAAATGGCCATTGTATCCCACTAGCTTTTTGCCTTCTTCCTGATAAAAAAATACAAATGTCTAAATAATTACTCCTCGAAAAATGCATGAATTGAATTTCCACGCAATCAAATGTATACGAAAGGTTAGTTCATTCCGGTTCGATCAGACTGAATAATTACTTCTCGCAAAATGTATGTATTTAATTTCCACGCACTTAAATACCTATTGATTTTGACAGCTTGAAGAGAAGTTAATTATCATTTTATTATTGGCACACTCAGAAATTGGTATGATGTATTTTATTTTATGGTACTACAAGTGCCAAGTGCCTAATGATACACTATTGGCCTCTTTCTAGCACAGGTATCAAATACACGGATTATCAACTTGTCTACTACGAGTTTCAATCAAAGGCAAAATGCGTACAGATATCGCTACCCTTCGGCAAGGGTGATTTTCCCACATATTCTCGCGCTCCCGGCGCTGCCTTTACAAACTTTTATTCTCATTTCTGACCTCGTTGTCGCGATCTAACAATTTTATTGGAACATTAAACTGTCACCATCTTCCATAAAAGCAGTCGTAAAAATCCTTTCCGAATGAATAGTTTCACTATAAACCTCACAGAAACAATGCAAGGTAAACATCAACTGACAGTGTGACATAAGCCTTTCGAGTAGACATAACTACCAACCTACGAGGATTTTTCAATAATTAATAGTAAATCCTTGAGTTGGGGACAGTTGATATGAATGTTGAAGTATGCAGTAAAGAAAAAACTTTCTCAAGTATATGCTAAATATGAGCTACCAATTGTACTCCGTGTAATCGACAATAACATTGCTATTGTTAAAATACATTTATGAAATTTTCCGAAAATATCGAACTTCGGTATAGAAATTGCCTGATATTGAAGAAGCTTGTGAGAAACCGTCTGAATATAACCTTCAATTATCTACACTTTATATTTGGTATTCTATTCAAGAACTTGATTGTTGCGTAATCATTATAATTTTGTAGTTGGAGATTATATGACCATATTCAACAAAGTAATCACTTTTATTCGGACAATATAGTAAAACGCAATGACTTCATTAGAAAACAAGTTTTTATATAAAAGTTCAAAATAGGTGTTGAGGTGGAAACTTGATTTTTCAATTACTGGAGGTTGTGAGCTTCTGTGAAGACTTTCCTAGACATTGGGATTGATTTGAAACACGTGACTCCAACAAAGGGTAAGAAAATCATTGCACATAAATACTGCGGTGCAACAGAATTACCTTTTGATTTTTGTTCGAAAATATGAATAGGACATTCATAAAATCTGTTGTGGAATCATCTGCGGCTGAAAGACAAAGCCTAGTCGCTATTTTATATCGATCAAGATAAACTCTTGGGAGGTATTAATCTTGAAAAGGGGAACATTCTCCATAAAAATTGAAAAATAAAAAATAATTTTTTTTTTGTGATATCTAACAGAAAACAATTACTTCCCCGGCTGAAGCCACGCTGGATATTGAACAACATTTGATAGATATTGTGAAAAGACTCTAACTGAAAAGAAAAAACCTAAAAGTGAAAATTCGCATTTTCATTCAGATAGTTAGTTTTTCTTAATTATCTATAGTTTCCATGGAAAATTCATTAAATAAATTTGATAGGGAGAATGTTATTCAAAAATATCACTCACAGAAATCGTTCATTTCATTGAAGCAAGGTTCGCTTTTCTCGCATTTAATCCTCAATACATTTTGGTCGACGAAAATCTATTTCATCAGGGAGATTGACAGAATTGGAAAGCAGGCTTTTCAGAAGCAATGACACATCAGGGATGCAAAGGATGGGACTATTTCTTCTTCGGTAATACTTTGAAAGTTATTTTTTGACATAAATATGTCACGGGCATTGCATTTTGATTTTTGTTCGAAAATATGAATAGGATATTTATAAAATCGGTTGTGGAATCATCTGTGGCTGTTAGTTATTACAAAATAATTAATATTTTTCAATTTTCATGGAGAATGTTCGCCTTTCCAACAAGAATATTCACCATTTGACACAGTGCCAAAGATGTATATTTCGAATCTAAGAACTGAATCCATCCAAATAGGACATTCAGATACGGTAGGATTTTTTACATATAAAGTGTTCAGTATATTTTGAAGTATATAACAAATCACGTGGAAGACTGAGCTTTCAGGTTATTTTTCAACGAATCTGCTACGAACATATATAAATTCGCACTGAGCTGACCTAAATATTAATTTTTTATATAATAATACATCAGAATACCATCAATCATAGAATGACTCTGAAAATGGAAAAGAACAATTTTTCTGTGGTGTAAGCTCATTAAATGATTTGCATTTTCCAAAAAAGCTAAATGTCTATTCAATGAACCAATACTCACTCTATACAGAAAATTTGGACAACAATCGAATATGGTTTGTGAATACCTAAGGAATATCTTCGAACGGTGAAAGATTATTGGTAATCAATCAATCAATGATGGAATACTGGTAACATACGATATGACTGAAAGTTTCAGAAATATTTCATGGTCAATGGTTGTTAAAAAATACCTTGTATGCTCATGTTATTCAGTGTGTCTATAAAGAAACCCTTGCCCTGTTGACGGAGTGAAATTTTTTTTTCAATTTCTTTTTTGGTGAAATGGTAGTTTATAAGCTACTCTTTAGCAGTAATAAAAACTGTTTACCCTTCAAAATGGCGGCCAGAAGCCATTTTGAAAGATATTTTTTAATGGCATGTGGGTTCGAGTGATACCTCATTCGAATTATCTTTCGATTTTCTATAAGACTGCAAAATTTCAGACAAAAATATTCTTCCAAATAAAATGGCGGCACATTATGTTAGAACATTTATACGCGATTTCTTTGAATAAATGGTTTAAACGAGCTCAAGCGGCGACCTTGGCGACTCACTGATTTTTTTGGTGGCCTATTCACTCTTCAGCTGTAGGAAAACCCGGAAAACCTACAGCACTACCTCCGGTGGTCGATGTGTACTCCAAGCTAGCACTAGACGGAGTTGGCATCTAGAGACCTAACAATACACTCAACTTGCTTTTAAACGAGGCATGTGGACGCTTACCGATTCCAATATTACGTACGTACTAAAAAATCTCTTGTACACCTGGATCGAACCGGCTATCGCTAGCTGAAATTTTAAACGGCCTGTGCCTTAGACAGCAAGTTATTGTCCTTCCAAGATATAAAGAATCCATTTGGAGCAATAGGAAGATAAATATAAATCACGTAAAATAATGAATGTTTTACATGTGAAACTGGTTGTATTTCCTGTAACAATCATCAGTGAAGACCCGGTCAGGACGGAGATTCTGGAAGTCATTCCGAATCCAGTGAGCTATCGCTCATATTTTTAGGAGCTATATTTCTATTTTTCATGTTTTTCAGCTTGTTGATCAGACTATATAATTATCAAGGTGTTTTGTATGCAAGGATTTTACGAAACTCAGTGCGAGGCTATATACTTCTTGTCCTTCCTCTAGCCACTATAATGCTGCTGATTAGGTGATACATTCGGATCAATTCTGTTTCTCATTAGCAAGATTGTTACCATAGCAAGACAATTTTCACAATAAAATATATCTTAATTTTGTAGAAGGCTTCAAAAACTATCGGTGGGAGATGTTGCTGCCACATCATCTCCTGCCAATAAAGCAATGTAGATATCAAGCCTTCTACAAAATTGGGATATATTTTGCTGTGAATGTTGTCTTGCTATGGTAACAATCTTGCTAATGAGAAACAGAATTGACCCGATTATCGTAATTCCCTGAATGAATCTAATGAAAAGTTTCGTATCTGTTTGGCATTTAAAATGAAAGCTCATGAAAATTGAAGGTCAAACCTTCAGTGTCTCCGCCTTGATAGGAAACATAATCATGAAAGAAAAAACAATTGAAATCAATTGCCGACGGTCCTTTGACTGATTCCTATATAAGTACTTCCATATACCTGCGGTGCATAAATAGTGATCAACTCTTGCACGAATCATTTCAATGAACAGTTCAATCGCGTGATCATCATAAAACCGTAATTACAGTGAATAATCGCAGGCAACTGTCCGCGGAAAACAAAATATTGACCGCTCCTCATACACCCACGTTGACTGGCAATAAAATTCCCACAGCCCACGTGAAAAATTATCATTTCAAGAGCCTCTCAGCATTGTTTTGTTTAAGGTAGCAAATGACTTGTTTCTAGTAGGTTAATCGTCACTATTGAGAAAATTGTGTTCGAGTATTTGAATACTCGACCATTTGTACACCGGTGGTATTTGAATTACGGCAGAGAACAGAAGGAATATTCGAGAGAATGTGGGCAGTTCCAACAATGGGTGTCGAGATGAAATCGTGTATTTTTTATATGAATGCCGGAAGGGCATTAGAACATATGTTGCTATTGTGGTTATTTTGTGATGTCTTAATTTGCCGTGATAATTCGTGAGTTATACCGGGTGTCCACGGAGAAGGTGGCTCGCCCCTATAACGCTCGTCCCTATAACTTTTTTGTTTTTAAAGATATTGGAATGAAATTCGGAGGATCTATATAATACTCAAAACTGCATTTTTTGACAAGTGACTAAGTCAAGCAACTTCCGGTCTCACCGGAAGTGATATAAACTTTCGATTTTTATATGAGACACCCGATATATTTTCACTTTTTTGTCTCCATATGACATTCTGAATACAAAAATGTATCATTTGATACTTTTTGTAACCAAAAATTTTTAAAATTCTAAAATTTATTTTTGAATCTAGAGGGCTATGAATACGTTCAAATTATTGATTTTATTCCTAATGTATTGGGAAATATTCAACTTTTTACGGTTTTCGGTTAAAATGCGTCTGCTGGGTAAAATTTAATATTTAAATTATTATTACTATTGCTTTTCAAATGGCAACAAAGTGACTAGTCGGGTCAGAAAAAAAGAGCCATTATGATTAATTTGATACTGCACAACAATAGGTCTCGAAGAAACTTTCGTTAACAAACTTAAAAATATTCTGGTAGATCTTTCTTTTTGAGACTATTAAAATTCGAGTGACCTGTGACCAACACAAATTATATAACAAAACCATCAATCAAGAAACTAATATCTTCCTGAATAAATGATACATTCAAAATGTTTTTCAATCAATAGTATACAGAATAGTTTCCTAATTTGGATTTGGAGAAGTTAGGTGAGCTAACAAATAGACAAGTAATGTTTGTTTCAATACTCCTTAATTACCTTGTTCTATCAGTTATGAAGGTCAAAGGTTACCCAATTTATTCGAATCTCTTTTTAATCTGAAATGTTTAATTTTAAGAAAGATCTCAAGTAATCTTTTAAGTGTTTTTTAATGAAAGTTTATTTGAAACAGAAAAGCGGTATCAACATAATCGTAATTTTTTTTTTTTTTTTTTTTTTTTTTTTATTAGCATATACCGCATCAACCATACACGGTCATTAGCGGTGGTACAATACATTTTAGTTCAATATGAGATTCAAAACAATAACAACAATAATATAACAGTATATTAAATGTCTTTAGTGAGATTTGTTAGTTTCAGAAAAGTCATCAGGATTGCGATATTATCCCTGTGAAGGCTCTTTTGAAGATCGGTGGTCATGCCGGCTATTGTTCTTTCCCGTTGATAAACTGGGCATTCTGACAGAATATGCTTCACGGTTAGGACGGTCTGGCAGTCTTCACATCTTTTTGCCTCCTCTTTTGAGAGAATGTGTTGGTGGGTGAGCCTTGTATGTCCGATGCGCATTCTTGACAAAATAACCTGACTTCTCCTATTTGTCCCATATTGATGATGTTTGGCTATGTCTGGGTTTATTTCCTTCAGTTTAGCATTTGTGTTTTGCCAACGTGTAACCCACAGACGCCTGGTATATTCTTTTATTTGTTCTCTGAAGTCGTAGTGAGGTACACCTTGAAAAAAGACGGCTTCGGGGTCATCTGGGGCTTCCTTTGCAGCGGTATCGGCCCGGTCGTTACCCAATATTCCAACATGTGAGGGGATCCAAATTATTTCCAATTTCTTATGATGTCTTTGCACTTCGAACAGTTCTCCTTTGATGCGTTGTAGGATGGGATGTCGTGGGTATAGTTGTGCGATTCCTTGTATAGCACTTAGCGAGTCTGTAAATATCACAGTTTTTTCGTTGTTACTGGCCTGTGATATGGCCTCTGATATGGCATATAGTTCGCCCGTATAGATGTTGCATGTAGGCGACAAGCGGTAGGTAAATTTTGCGGTAGGTGTAATAACTGCAGCACCGATGAAATTACTTCCTATGATTTTCGAGGCATCGGTGTAAACACAGCTATAGCCAGTGTACTTAGCTTTCAGTTCGTGAAACAGGTGTTTAAACACGGTGATGGGGGTTGTGGATTTAGGATATTTGGTTAGGGATATGTCGCAATGGGGGATTTTTACAGTCCATGGTGGGGGTTGAGGAACATCTAAGGATATAACATTGTTGAGGTCCATATCATGTTCTTTCAGTCTCTCCGAGAAGGGTTTCACAATATTTGGTTTCCGTAGGCAAAGGTCTCCAAGTCGGTTTGAGAAAGTATTTCGATAAGTAGGGTTCTTTATGTTAGCGGAGAGTCTTGCTGCATAGGAGAGTTTCAAAAATTTCCTTCTGATCGATAGAGGGGGTTCGTTGGCTTCTACATAGAGGCTTTCAATCGGGCTCGTGCGATAGGCACCGAGTGACAGCCGAAGGGCGGTGTTGTGGATAGTGTCTAATTGTTTCAGTAGTGTTTTGTTGGCGGTTTCATAAACTATCGAGCCGTAATCTATTTTCGATCTAATAAGGGTTCTATAGATTTTAAGTAGAGTTGTCTGATCAGCTCCCCAGTATTGATTAGATAGTGTTCTCATTAGGTTGATTCCACTAAGACACGATTTCTTCAGTTGACGGATGTGAGCTTCCCATTTTAGTTTCTTGTCAAACACCATACCTAGGAAAGTGTGTTCGTTGACGTAGTCCAAATCATGATTTTGGAGTCTAAGTTTCGGTTCCACAACCTCATTTCGTGAGGAAAATAGCATACATTTGGTTTTTGTCCTGGAAAACTGGAAACCTGTTTCTTGGGCCCAGTTTTCAAGGCTGGATATGGCTGTTTGAAGGAGTTGTTTTGCTGAGAATATGTTGTTGCTCGTAATGTATATGGCCAAATCATCTGCATAGAGGCAAGTCTTAATTGGGGCTTCAATATTTCTCACTATGTCATTTATTGCTATAAGAAATAAAGTAACACTCAGAATGGATCCTTGAGGAGTACCATTTTTTTGTATTTTTGGTTCCGACAGGTTGTTATTTGCTCTTACTTTGAAGGATCTGTTACTCATGAAGTTCTGAACAAATGCTAGAAAATTCCCATTTATACCCCAGTTACTGAGTTTTTTGAGTATTCCATATCTCCATGCAGAATCATATGCTCTGGAGATGTCAAAAAATATTGCGATGACCTTACGTTTAGTTGCAAACGCCTCGTGTATATCTGTTTCAAGATTTACTAAATTGTCGAGGGTACACCGATGTTTACGGAAACCACTCTGTTCCGGAATTAGGAGGTTTCTTGTTTCTAAGAAAAACTGTAGCCTGCGATTGAGAATTTTTTCTAATAATTTACACATGGTACAGGTTAGCGATATAGGCCTATATGATTGTGGGTCTGTTCTGGCTTTGTTTGGTTTGGCAATCGGAATTATTATAGCTTCAGTCCAGGCATTTGGAAATTTTCGCAAGCTGAAGATGAGGTTGTATATTTTGAGAAGATGTAGTTTGGCAACCAGTGGTAGTCTACGTAGAAAAATGTATGGTATGTCATCGGGGCCAGGACTAGAGTCATTCACCGACATAAGCGCGTCTTCTAGTTCATCAAGTGTAATCTCCAGATTGATGGGATGGTTGTTATCGTCTGTTATTGTGATTTTTGATTGTTCGGAGATAGCCTTTAGATTTTTGAAATTTTGGTCATAATTATCATCGCTGGAATGTTTTTCGAATGTATCTGCTAGTAAGTTAGATATCTGTGGGTTCATCTGGTTCATATGTCCATCAACTAGTAGGGACGTAATGTTGTGATTTGTGGTTATCCCTCTAATTCTCTTCACTCGTTTCCAAACTTGTGTTGTTGGTGTTGTACAGTTTATTGATGAAGTGTAGTGTTCCCATGATTCTTTTTTCCTTTTCCTAAGTATGTATCTACATTTTGCTCTCTCTCTTCTGAATTCTAGTATATTTTCTTCGGATCTGTGTCTTTTTAACCTGTTGAATGCTTTATTTTTTTGTTTGATAGCCTCACGACACTCCGTGTTCCACCATGGGACTGGGGAACGGCCTATAACTGGAGAAGTTTTACCAATGGACCCTATTGCTGCATTGGTGATAATTTCTGAAAATTGTTCGACTGTGGCGTTGATATCGTCTCCCGTAGGGTGATCATCATCAATGTTCGATTCTATAATCTGGGAAAATTGTGTCCAATTGGCATGTTTCAGTTTCCATTGTTGGTGTTCTGTGTTGGAGTTATTAATTACTTTGGTGCTCGTTATGACTATTGGAAAATGGTCACTATCATATGGGTGTGGAAGAACTTCCCAGGCTAGGTGTGGGAATATAGAAGCGTCACTGAGTGTGAGATCTAGGGCTGAAAAAGTGCCGGAAAAGGAATTTATCCGTGTTTTTACCCCTGTATTCAGTATATTGAGATCAGAAGAATTTATCAGGTCTTCAAGCCTCTGTCCTCTTTTGTTAGTCTTATCGCTTCCCCAGGTAGTGTTATGGCCGTTGAAATCTCCAAGTATGATTCTTGGTTTGGGTAATTGTTCGAATAAGTTACTCAGTTCGTTTTGGTTTATATTCACATTAGGGGGAATGTAAATATTGCATATGCTAGCTTTGAATGGGGTTGATATTGAGATTGCGACAGCTTCTATGTCTGTAGTAAGATGAATTTCTTTGGATTCTATTTGTTTTTGAATATAAATGGAGACTCCTCCACTGGCTTTAATCGGGTTTATTCTATTTTTATGATAACCTTCATAATTTTTCATATTGTATATATGTTGATCTCTGAAATTAGTTTCTTGAAGGCAAATTATAGGAGGATTTAGCTCGTTTTTCAGAAGTTGTAGCATTTCTAAATGGGCATATAGCCCATTTATATTCCACTGGAGCAAAAGGCCGTTGAAAAGTATAAGGTTAGAAGGTTTCTTGGGACATATCACTTTCTGGTTCTGAGAGTGATACATTCGAGGCCGATTCAAATTCTTTGTTTAATTGGTTCAAGATCCTTTTTTTAATTCTTGTGATTCTGGATTTGATGTTTCTCTCTGTTGTTAATGGGTGAATCATTGTCAGGAGTTCAAGAAGTCCGTGGATATCTTTGGTATATTCTTTAGCAATTTTTAGAGGTTCAGGGCATCCAAATGCATTGTCGAGGAAACTGGTTAGTTGGTGGAAGTTCAGAGTTGTTGGAGGGAAAGCTTCTTCAATAGTTTTTTTTGCAGGGAGTAACATTATTTCGCACGATGTAGATGTTTCGGTTTGTGTATTTGATTTATATTTCTTGTGCTTGGTAATATCAGGCACTGTAAAGTTGATGTTACTCGTGGATTCTCCTGGCGGGACCTCTATGGTGGGGCTGGATAATTCTGAGCTTGTTCTCTTAGAAGGAGGTCTTTCTTCCTGTTGTTGTGCTATCGGATCCAAAGTCACTATGGGTTGGGGGTTTTCCTCAAGTTCGGCGAGTTCAGGACAAGCTGTAGCTATATGACCCGGCCGTTTGCATTTGAAACAATTCATTCCATCATCATTGAGAAAAATACGGTAGGACGTGTCGTCAAAGTTTATCAGGATGGATTCAGGTGTCGGAAGGGAGTCGATGGGGGAAATATAGGTTTGGCGTCTGAAACTAAGTACATGGTTGTATTCTGGATTATTTATTCCCGCTCGAAGAAAGGAAATAGGAGACAGTAGGTTCATGCCCAAGTTCAGCAGATGCTGTTCGATGATTGAGTGAGGAATCATAGGGGAGACGTTGGATAGTACCAAACGAGTGGCGGGAGTGATGAGTCGTCGTGCTTTCAGTATTTGATTTTGAACTTTAATTTCTCCTGGACGTGATAGGAAATTGTCGACCACTTCTTTGCTCGATAGATATATACATACTCTGTTATTTGAGATGCGTGAGCAGAAGAGGATGTTCTTTGGTTGGGTAATTTCACCTAAGGCTACTACATATTCTTGAATCTTAATATCGTCTATAGCTGGAAATATGATTGCTTGATCTTTAGTTGGGAATTTCGTTACTGGTTGCTGACTAGTCACTTTGGAGTAAAGGTTGGATGCGGTGTTTGGTGTTGTACTTGAAAGGTTACTTGGGGTACCCCTGTAGTCAGAAGTACTCCCCGAGACGTGTTGTTCCATTTTCTGTGGTTTACGCTATGGGGGCAACGAAATAGAGAATGTCATATTCTCCGAAGAAGGTGAGTGCGGCCCTGTGCGTCGCGTGGATAGCACACTGGCCGTGAGCCGTGAGCGAGAACGATATTTTATTTCCTCAGCTAGGATGATGTGTTTGGTTTATGGGAATGTAAGTTGTGTTATTTCAGCTACTTACAGTAGTTTAAGATGAGGAATGCTCTCACTTACACTTTCACAAGATCTTATAAATTATTTCGATGTTATTCGAAATGAAAACGGCAAACTTTAGTAGACACCGAAAACTTCGAACGTTTGTCGGTTGCACCAGAGTTGGACCTCCATAATCGTAATGAAATTCACAAAATTTCCATTTGAAAAAATTAGTAACACAAATTCTAAAATCGAATTGTAAGTACATAGCAAAAATATTTCGACTGAAAACAATATTCAACAAAAATGTTATAACTTGCTGAAGCTGAGTTACTTGTCAAAATATGCAGTTTTAAGTCGTATACAAATCCTGCAATTTTTTTTTCTGGCTCGACCAGCCACTATGTTGTCATTTGAAACTAAAATAGTAGGAATAAATTAAAAATTAAATTTTATACAGCAGATGCATTTTATCCGAAAACCATAAAGTTGTATTTTTCCCAATTCCTACTCAGGACTAAAATTAATAATTTGAACGTATCCATAGCCATCTAGATTAAAAGTTAAATATCGAAATAAAAAAAATATGGTTACAAAAAGTAACAAGTGATACATGGTTGTATTTAAAATCTCATATGGAGACAAAAAAAGTTAAAATATACCGGGGTCTCATTTAAAAATCAAAAGTTTTTATCACTCCTGGTGAGACCGAAAGTTGCACGAATCTGAGTCACTTGTCTAAAAATGCAGTTTTATGTCTCATACAGACATAAATTTCATTTCAATATCTGCAAAACCAAAAAAGTTATAGAGGTGAGCCACTTAGTATAATACAAAATATGATTTGAATACAGTTTCCGTTTATACTCATTTAAATTGACTGATCGATAGTTATTCTGAACCAAACTCGATAAAAATATTTTAAGACCCTTCTTATGCTAATAATTTTTATTTTTGGTGCGGAATTAATCCATCCCGTCAATATTTATCAACATTTTGTCACAACTATCCATTTAAATTATCCTCAATGAAATAGATAGGGTAAGGTTTCAATGGCCCCCAAAAGATGGCATCATTTTATTAATGACAATTTAATTTATGTATAAAAAATCGCATATGCCACAGTGTAATTGTCACTTTGACAGCGGCAAAAGTTGGCTTCAACTTTTACAGCGACAAATACACTAGTGGTTTTTTCACTTATTCATGTGTTTATCAATTATCGCGGTGTTGGTTACCAAAATGAATAGTTTGACATTGATATGCTTCTGAATTTCTTATTCATTAAATTGTCCTGCCGAATTACACTCGACGTTTGTTTTGATATCGGGTAAATTTGTGTTGTTCAAATTCTAAATTGTTTCCTTTAGCACTTTGACACGAATAACAGTTATTCTCGTCGAATTGCTAGGAAATAGTTTCTCATTAAACAACCCAAATTTACCCGATAAAATACAAAGAACTTGTGCAATTATAAGTGATTAATTTTCAAATTGAACTTGGAACTTTTTGGAAATATGAAACAGCCTCTTACTGGACGGGGTGGGGTCACGTGGGGTTACTCTCAATAGTTAAATTTTTTCAATACTATAGGTTGAGTGAATAGACCGAGATTTCTTAATGATGACTGTGGCATCATCTTAGTATTGAAAATATCTCTTTAAATCAATTTCTTTCGATACACCAACTTTGCATCGAACATAACTTAAATTGAAACAGTTATTTCAATTTTCTTGAAGAAAAACATAATATTATCGATATTTAGTGAGAGAGAGTTAGTTGTGTGATGAAGCTGATTATATTATACACTTCTGAGGAAGAAGTTTTTAATATTTCAGAAATTTTGTAGATATTAAAAAAGATGTAAAAAAACTGTGTGAAAATATTAGAAATTCCAACAAATTTTCTTATTTCCATTGAGAGATTCCTTTAAATAATTGCACTTCTGACACTGAAGTCACGTGACACTGTTTGAGTTGTCCATTTGTCATAGCCTTTGAGTCAAAATTAATCTTTTATTATTTGAATTTTAAAACAAATTTTTAATAAAAGTGTTTTCCATATGATGCCAACTTTTCAAAAGACGCTATGTCAAAATTGATGTCGTAACATATTCTTTGTCCTTTTATTGTTAAAATTAAAGGATAACAAAACGATAAACTCATTTCATTGTGATTTTTTTTCATCAACTGAAAATATTAGCAGTCTTATTTTCTTTTTACAATTCCGTTATTCTGAAGTTCATTTTATTTAGGTATTCAGGCCCTACCTCAAAGTAGTTAATTACGATATACGTCATCGCCTATCGCATAAGTATCATAATTGAAATATTGTCAAATAAAAACACTTACCAGGTAATGAAATATTGTTATGATCCAAAGCCTGCAGGATGAGAGTGAACGACCTCTGGAAAAGAAGAAAAAAAATTACTATCGTCACCATTCATCACACTTTCATTAGTTAATTAAGTATCATTCAGAGCCGAGTTCAAATCCCACATAAATCTACCGATATATAAAAGAACTTGTTAGATCCGGTAATTCCCCGTGGTAATGAGTAGATTGGGTGAAAGAGATTAGGTTGTTCGTAATTACATATAAAACTGTTATAATTTTACGACACACGGGCGATTAATCAAGGATGCACTTCCTCGTAACTATATGAAGAAGACATGGATGTAATTTCGATAACGGCTTTTGTTTCACACGATACTTGAAGTTTGACAGGACGTTATTCATAGAAGAAAAACCAGACTTGTTTGTACCACAAGGATATGTCATTTTATATGTAGGGTTATCTTAAATATCATGTACATACGGAGGAAAGTTATTCTGCGAACAGAATTCCATATGAAGAGAGTTAAAGTTTCAGTATTTTTTCAGGTGTTTCTTTAAAACTCCCGCAGTTTGTGAGATTTTAGCTCAATTTTTGAATACACGTTACGTTGTAGAGCTTACATCATTAGTCCAAATCATTGTGAAAATTTCACACCTACTTTTTAACCAATAACCAATTAATTTTGACTAGTTACCATGGCAACTAAAAAATTTCCGGAAATTTTTTCGTGGCGCCACCATATTTAAGTGGAAATTTTTTGACAGTTGAAAAGGTAAACATATGATCTACAATCATTAAACATTGTAGATATACCTGTGAATAATGCAAAATTTCTATAAGAATTAACATTATTATTTATTTTTCGCTATAAAGTTTCATTAAACAGAAAACACAAATTTGTTTAATTATTATGCATCAACAATTTATATTTCAAAAAACGTAGGATCTACAAACATAGTAAGATTTAAATGTTGCTTGAATTCTAACCCATCCTCTCTTCTTAATGGTGGTTAGGAAGGTGACGAATTAATTAGATGTCTGTGTTTTAAGACATGTATGTGATATTATGAAACAATTTTGTTCAAATCTCTTTTACGCAAAAGACCATATTTACTTGACATCTGCAGCAGACTTTCTTGGATTTTCGTAAACAAACCATTCGACTCTACTGCTTCCTGGTCGCAATCTTCCATTAAATTCGTTAAAGCATTTCATTTTCTCAAATTCTTCAACGCAAATGCTTACAAGAAATGTTTTACATAAGAAAATCTTTGTTTGCTGGTTTACTCTACAGTAACTCAATGTAATTTACCAATATAAACCTCATCTGTCAAAAGCATGGCCGCCTATATCACGGCCACCTACTGCAACAAACTATGTTAATATTATATTTTCACATTGGAAGTGCAACTTTAACAAAAAATACATTTCTACCACCTTTAGTGACCTAAAATTATGAAAGGGCGATAGACTGATCTAATACCCATCTGAGTTTTAGCATTTGGTGTAACTAAAGTTGGTAATATTTTTTATTTAACGAAACATGGTGGACTTGAAAAGCAGTGAAATTAATTTAAAATGTCAGATTGGATTAATAATTTTTTTCCAAATTATGGTGTGAAATTTTCTAACCGAATACCATGCAAGCTTAAATTATTCCTGGAAATAATTTAAGCTCTTGTGATATTATAAGTGAAAATTCCACACCTGTAATTTTGAACCAATAAAAATATGTTATTTTGACAGATCACCATGGCAACGAAGGTATTTTAGTGGAAATTATTTTCTCGCGTGATACCCAACAGCGAATTGAACTGGAAATTTTTTGACGTTTACAAAAACAGACCATTTTTGACCGACTGGTTTTTATTTGTTCACATAATCTTTAGTTTTGATACATTTTAATTACAAAGTTAAGATGTTTTCTATATTCTTCGGACACCTCTCCTCTCTTCTTAATGGCGAAAATGCAGGAATTTGAATGTTTTCAATTGCATGTCTATGTCTAATAAAATATATATAATATTCAGACACTAATTTATTTACCTTTTTTTCATTCAGTACATTCAATTTTGCGTAGTTTAGATGCAAATATTTGAGGACAATTCGGAACAAATTTTCTTTCTTCAAGTTGGAGCCAAAATGCTCTATTAATGCGAATAAATAAGTTATGGTACGATGATTGATCATTACATAGTATGATTTTCAAATCGATTCATTTTTTAAAAAAATAATTTTATTGGTTTTACTGAATGTGCAATATTCTTTATTGCAACAAAAGGCGAGTTTTTTTGATGTTTTGAAGTGTCAAAATACAATAATCACAGCCTCCTATGATTGATGCTTGCTGACTCTGGTTATAAATTCCATACCATTAAAGCGCGCATAACGAACGTTAATAAAAACGCAAAAAAAAAACAATTTTCTACCACTTGTAGTAAAACTTATGTATAATTGAAGAATATAGTATTTTCTATCTTGAAATGGCATTCCCATGCAATTACAATGATTAGAAATTACCAATTTGAAGGCTTAAATAATTGCTGACAAAGCTATGGCGCGCTATGAATCTGTTCATGCAGCTTCGCGAAAAACCTCTAAAATTATAATTTTCTGCCACTTGTAGTAAGCTCAAGTAACTATAAAATAAAAGAATATTATATTTTTTGTCCCTAAATGGCACTTTCGAGCTACTACAATTAGTAGTAATCAACAGTTTATAGGCTAAGAGTCCATTGGTGTGAAGACAAACTGAATATTATTATGTAATCTGTTCCTGTAGGTACGTATCTATAAAACTAAAAGTTTTTTCTTTTTCTACCACTTGTTTCTAATTATTTATATTATTTTGACTATTGTAATTATTGTTCATATGGAGAACGCAATTATTATAAACTATGGCAGGTTGATTGGAAATAGTTGCTTGTTCTTGATTCAGAGATTCTCGAATCATCTTTGCCGAAGTTGAAGCAGACCACATTGCGTCAATTATTTTCTGATGATGGCCCGAGTCTATTTGCAGATATGGTTTTATTGATCCAATTCCCGTTTTGGCTAAAGTTGAAACAGCAGTGGCCTTTGCAGAATTATTTGTTATTTTGATCTTTATAACATCAATATCAATCAATGATGCAGCGGATTTGAACCAGGAAGATATTGTATTCTGTCCAACTGGACTGTTCTTGTACCAGCCTTTGGAACTGGGATTCTTCCAGATTGGATTTGGCGTAAAAAATAAACGTTTTTTGAACAGTCTCACTGGCCATATTTCTTCGTTGGGTGTATTCGGTACAGCCACTTACTGCCAGCCAATTTATTTGAACCGCCTTGGGTGGACTTGGAAGAAACCGGGTTATACTGTTGGTTCCACTCTATTGTCAATTTCCTCCACAAAATATTCGAGTTGTGCTGCCGCTCCTTCATTTTCTCTCCAGACCAATTCATGATCAGCAACGTGGAAAAACTTTTCTGCAATCCTTCCGGAGTGTTTTCGTCCCAAAGCTCAATAATTCTTCTCAGGTCGTCTGCCATAGTGCAGATGAACTTCCTTTTCTCTTGGTTGGATCCATTCGTAGCTTCCGGCGCTTAGCATTTTTTTGCAGCTCTTGTGTTCAAAAGTTGTATGTCAGATAATGGATCAAATTTTCGATTATACTTTTCAAAAAAATATATTCCTGCAACTGCTTCGCTGTGGAATTCCATAAAACTTTGATAACACTCTCCTTGTAGTCTTCGGAGTTCTTTTTTTGCATGTTGAACCCATCGCCTTCAAGAATAAGTGCCAGTTCTTCCAGAGGTATATTCGCTATATCGAAATTATACGATTTTTCTGCGCAAAAGTTTGTAAACTGCCTCCATAAGCTTGACTTCGATTTCCTGGTATTCGCGGGTGTCAACTGCTCCATCTCCTGGCGTATATTTCCTTTACTTTCTCGACCGAAGCGAAACATTTTTTTACGTCGGTCTCACTTAGTTACCATGGCAACTTAACAATCAAGTCGACCACACTTTTTATGTTTCGCTGGTGACTTGTTGAAGAAAATAATTTGCATTGTTGAGAATCGAAAAATAAATTTTAAAATATTTGTTTTTCCATCACAATTCGATGTGAAATTTTCTATCACAATTCGATGTGGAATTTTCTTACCGAATACCACGCGAAGTAAAATTAACATCCGGAAATTTTTTGACCTCTAGTGGTATTACTAGTGAAAATCTATACAGAAAGTTTAATAGCCTGGAAGGCTCTGACTTCATTCGAATATTCTTTTGTTCTCATTATTTTTAAAATTAGAGATGGGATAGCCTGATTTTGTAGCAATTTTGTCGGTTAACAAGATTTAACAATCAAAATTGGGGTCTGCTTGAGGTACCTATCATTCTATTGGGATACCGCTCCATGTACAGAAGTCTGGCATCTCTTGCAATTCCATTCGCAGGGTCATAGATGAATAATTGCGACTTAGCCATGCAAGAATTCGTAAAATTTGGCATTGCTGAGAGATTACAACAATTATAAAAAAATCACACCTTGAACATTTGATTTATGAACATATGCAGACACAAGAACTGTACTGGAACTCTTGACTGTTGTGTACTTCATGAGCTATGTCTAGTTTACCAATGGTTCGGGTATACTATCATTATTAAGTCACTGGCCTTGGTATTGTTACTGCCAAAGTGAATTACAGAAAAAAATATTATTTTTTTCCATAACAGTCACAGAAAAAAATATGAAAGAATAAAATTTTTCAGTGGCGCATGACCATGGAAAAAACATCTCCCTGTAGATTCTCCAAACCATTTGGTATTGCCAATGACGTGAGCCCTATAACGTAACATATATTCCAAATGTAAGCTTACTATCTAGAAAACTACAGAATGACATTAAGGAAGACCCTGAGTATGTTGTTAACGCGTGACTTTTGTAATTTCAACATGGTGTAAATGACTTGGGAAAAACCTGAGAATCATCTTGGATATTGAACAATAATCAAGAACATGTTAACACACCATTATCGAAAGGACGTAAACTCATATTGTGTTATTTACAAAAACATCGTCATTATTTTCGTAAGATGTACAAACCGTAATGAGTCATTATCCCTAATTTTGCATGGTAATGAAGAAACTACTAGCTGGTACTTTTCGTGTGTTCAATTCAAAAAAAGAACTTTCAGTAATTGGCGGCTGGTACTTTATATGATCTCTTCATTAGCCGAAAGAAACAAAAAATAATGTACTTATGTAAAGTAATATAGTGTCTGCAGTAAGGACTTTCGTTGAAGTACTATAACTTCTTTAGGGTTTTACGATGGAACATAAAATAAACACAATATAGACAATTGATGATCAGCATTACACACATAATGATCTCTTAATTTTTTTTCCATGATTGTTTCCACTTGAAGAAGACAGACCCTGCTGGAGTATTTCTGAATATTTGTTGTGAAATAGAAACTATCCAAATCATCAGTTGCACCCACTTGAAATTTTCTTATCTAATTGTTATTGTTATTTCCATCACCTGGCTGCCCCCTTACGAGCAACTCCCAGAAGTCGTCGAGAGACTTGTGCGAACTAGGGGAGATGCAGCTCGTACCTTGTAACGTGTGATGCAATTGTTTACCTAAATAGAATTCAACCAATAACTCATTTTTTAAAAATTAATGACTAATTATTTCATTATACAGATGGAATACCTTTATTGATGTACTTACTATGAACTCGAACAATGGAATGGGGCCCTCATCGTCCTTCACATAACTTTTAGATTCCGCAATTTCCAGATTCTCTAATGCATTTTAGAAGTTCGTGGTTATAAACCTGTCCAATTGAATCAAAACCTGTGTTATCAAATCGGTAGTCGTCTCCATAGCATGTTGTGCCGAACTCGATTTATTTGTTCTTGAAAATCTAATACGAGCAATGTGTTCCTTGAACCTTTCATGGCCCTACTCGTTTGGCTCACATGCTGATTCTCGCAGTCCTTGCTGCTAATTTCGTAAATCCACAGCTCATCTTCTATTCTCTCTTATCTTTGAATGTTCCCAAGATGTGTTAAACTTCGTACGAAGTTTCGTGTATTACCTTCATATTGAGAACTCCTCTGCTTCCCGCTGCCAGGTCTAACTCGTGAGCACTCCGGATCGTCTGATGCAATCCTGGAGATTCCTCACGAGGTTTCTCTGTGGGATGATATCTTCTGCACTACAATGTCCGCCGAAGATATTCATCGTCGTACTAGCCAGGGCTCCGCATTCAAATACTTTCTGGGCTGTTTCTTCCTGCTCATCACAGAACCTGCATAGTGGGGAATCTTGGTGTATCCCCAGCACATGCAGGTGTTTTCTAAGGTGGCAGTTCCAGGTTAGGAGTCCTACCACCTTCCTAAGAAAGTTCCGGCTCATTTCGAGAAATTATTTCGAAGGCCGTCCGATTGGCTCATCATCAACATTTCTCCATGAGTATTGCCCGAGGCATCCTCCAAGGAAGATTTAAGTTGGTTCTTAACCCATTTTCTCATGTCCTGCTTGATGTCCCCACAGCCTGGTTCCGGTCTGATGGGAGTTGTTGCTGGTTCCGCTCTTGCTAGGGCATCAACACTCTCATTCCCCTGGATGCCCCTGTGACCTGGTACCCAGGAATGTTTCACCTGGTTATGTGTTCCTAGGTCGCTGAGGTTTTTGTGAGTCTCCCAAACTAGTTTGAAAAAAAAACCTTCATTATCGCAGGGCCTTCATTGCCGCCTGACTGTCAGAGAGAATGACTGTGGGTTGGTAACTAGGATCCTTCCTTCGAATCTCTTCGAATAGCCATTACCTCGGCTTAGAATATAGAGGCGTGAGTACCGATACTTCGAATAATGAATTGCCTCCGTCTTTCTCCTTTTCTTCAGACCCTACTGCATTGCTGGTCTTTGAGCCGTATCGAATTTTCCATCTTTAAAGCATTTGATGTAACTTCGAAGAAGTAGATTGTAGTAATTTTCTCCGACGGCATCTCATATGTGTCGGTTCTTATGACCCTTATTATTATGCTGAAGTACCCTAAATTGTTGCCCCTCCATTGGTCTTTAGTCTGGAGGCTTCTATCCTCGCCTCCGCTATAGTATAATGCAAATACAGAGAAGCAAGGTTCAAAATTACCTCCAGACTATTCGTAAATGTGCTGGACATAGCATCAGTGACCCCGAGTATGCCCAGTCCCTATAAACTAGCCAGTCTCCTTGTGGTTGTCACTTGTTCAACCTTTGGACACCACAGCAGGGCTCCATACGTTATCCAAAACCTCACCCATCGCTGTGTATAGCCAAAGGGATTTTTTGGGTCAAAGGAGCGCCTGGTGATCATTATCATTGTCCTTGTCTTTGTCAGCACTTTTTCCAGTTGTTTGTTCCAGGTGAGCTCCGACTCTATGAGTATCTCTAGATATTTTATCTCTCCTGATATCTGTAAGCTCTCACCTAAGATTTCAAACTGCAAATTACTCAAAGTTCGTATGGGATAACGACATATTTCGGAGAGCTTCATGTTTAGATCAAAGAGTTATGAAAGTTTTTTTTTTTTTAATTTAGGTATGTTTACTAATCAGTTCGTCCTCCAAATCCACAGAATAAACGTTTATGTGAGACACCTTCGAATAAACGTTTTCTCAGAATTTTCTCAGTTTTGAATCTCTCCTTGTTGAGTGGGAAAAACAAAATTCGATTCGTCAAGGAATACAATTCCGCCATTTTCAAGGTGATATGGTAGTTTCTAATTACTAAAACATCTAAAAATTTAAAGTGTTGTTTTCAGTAAAATAGCTTAACCTCAAATTTTACCTTTGATTTGAGCCCCTGAGGATGCCAACTTTTTCGACGAAACGCGCGTGGAGTGAAATTGACGTAGTTTTGATGTTTTGGGTAGTTTCTACTTCTTGAATAAATCCCTCTAATTAATAATTTTTTGGAGAAAAATGAACCTTCGAGCTGGATAATGAGTAGTGAATGAATTATTTTTTCAATCATCTCGCAATACAGAAAACTAAAAGTACCAGACTGTTGTCATTGAAAACAGGTAGCGGATCAAGAAATGAGATCGCCTACATAACAATAGATAGTGTTTTGTAATCAGAATTTCAGAATTGTACCCACTTTGCTGAACACATCCTTAGAGTTGTCAACGTGGGCACAGCTCACACGGCATCGGTGACTTGATCGAATGTACTGTTCATGCGGGAATTGCAAATGCTATCATCGTAGTTTGCCGCATTAGACCGTCAGCTAGTGACAGATTTAGGTGCCCCATTTTCGCATACAAGTCTCGAATAGGGTTGAAAAGTATATCGATTTGGAGTAAAATGAAGATATTTTTACGAGTGGCTTCTGGGGATAACATACCGAGAATTCGATTTTTCAGAACAGTGTTTATGTTTCCCTCGTGTTCCCATTACGGTACGAAACCACAAAGGGTGAGTTGTTAGGTCGCCTTAAGGAAAAAAGTTCCTATGAACATATGTCAGGAGTTGCTTCGTTTCTGAGATACAAAGGCGTTTGAAAAAAAAATCAATACCCTGTATCTCAGAAAAGAAGCAACTCCGAACATATGTTCATAAAAACTTTTTTTCTTAAAACGACCTAACGAATCACCCTCTGTAGTTTCGTACCGTAAATAGGAACACGAAGGAAACAAATAAGCACTGTTCTGGAGCCAGGGGCCACTCGTAAAAATATCTTCATTTTACTTCAAATCGATATACTTTTCAACCCTATTCGAGGCTTGTATGCGAAAATGGAGCACCTAAATCTGTCACTAGCTGACGATCTACATTGGTAATAATGAGTGTAATTATTGAAGAAACGAGAAAATAATTTTCTTTCAGAAGAAGGTGGATGATGGAAATCGGTGGCGATTTGATTATCATAATTATTTTGATTGGTTAGGAAGGAAGAAGTATGAAAAATAGTTGTTATTTCTCGTTTGGCGAGGTGTATGAATTTCATTTGATATTTTCGACATATACTCAAATCTTTATAATGAAACTAGTGATAATAACGAAGTAACAACATTAAAAATAATCGGTGATTGGAATGGGTTCTATGGCCCATTTGCTTTTACAACTGCGGTGAAACCCGTAAAAACCTGCAACACTACATTATCTGAAGAGTTGTAAATAACTAATCTGTTATAATATAAGAGGATGTAAGGAATTCCCACAATCTCCAAATAGTTTGGGATGAAAGAAAACGCTACTGTCAAATTTGTACCAGTCCGTTTCAATTCGGAAAAGTTAGGATATTAAATGTAAGGACTAAGATTTTATTAAGGCAAGATCTAAAATACGAAAGAAAGGAAAAAATCAGCAGTCGCTCATCATGTTCTGCAACTAAACTATTCCATAGACTCTAGTTCATTAAGATTAGTGAGACAGGTCAACAACAACAGGCACCTAGATATCTCTGAAAGCTTAGAAATTAGTAAACATAATAAAATAATGAATAATGATGTGACTCGGCCTCGTCAGTATATTTCACGTCGAGTGCAGTAAAAAATTTTTGCACGAGTTGGATACAACATTTTTTCTACGTTCATGCAAAAAGAAAAAAATGATTTATTAAGATGCGGCACTCGGTGGAAAGGTATAAGCGCAACTTAAATAATTAATTATTACTCTCGATTTGCATTGAAACATATCACTTTCATCTATTTTTCCTATAAAACTTTCAATTCTGTAATTGTCAGAATTAATTTTTGACTGATGATTCTATCGCGTCTGTTACCAAGAGGTGTGTGGTCATAGTACAGTTTGTTCTATGCAGGTAGACGGTTTAGATTGATAATGGAGTTTTTCTCGGGAAGGCATTGTTTGTTTAACTGTGGCTGGCAAAATTAATATAAAATAATATAAAATATGTAACTGTTTAAAACGTATTGAGAATCTCACAGAATATCTACTAAATATGTAGAGGGTTTGAACGTTTATGTTTGTCATGATGACAGCACGTTGAAGTTGAATGACAGATGATTGCAATAAAAACTTTATTGCACTAGTGCAATAAAGAACTTCTTTTTTCACTGAATAAAGTTCATTAAAGTTTTGCTTTTTGCATGAATGTAGAAAAATAGAGAAATAGCATCGAATTTTATGGAATTATTTATTATTCCTTTCGCATCAAACAGAATTATCGTTCGACAAAACGAATGATTTTTTTTTAGCTTACCTAACGTTCCGGAATCAAAGTGCCACTGCTCGATCCTTCGTGTAGGAATGTATTCAATTTAACGCGTAATATCCGTGTCTGAGAACAGCAGACGATTTCTTTGTGATTTTCGCACGTACGAGAAGCGCCGTCGTTTATCGGGAGCGATTCTGCACTTAACGGTTAAAGTTTTCTTCGTTGCGAAATGTTGTTGCCGGCTTTTATTGTAATTGAAACAAGATGACGGTCAAGCAACGACTTCGCACGACTTCTGTGATTTCATTCTTCGTGCAAGTATCGATACTGTGAATTAACAATTTTTAATTGGATATCAACACTGAAGACAAAATGGTCCTTCGAGCCGGATAAGTATGTAATGCTGCTCATACCTCTTAAATTCGATTTTTTCAGAAAATATAAATTGATTTCCAAATGGGGTCATCATTATGATATCCACGAAATGATCGAAATTGCAGACTATCAATTTTATTTATCTAAAAATTGAATCAAGTATCTCGCACATCATACTGTTTTTCAGTAGGAATCTAGTCTGATCGAAAATTAAGTGAAAAACAATAATGAATCGATTGAATTCTTGATTTTGACTTGAAGCATAACATTCATCCTGGGTCCGTTATGGTTTCAAAGGGGACTGGATACATGAATGTTATCTGACACTATTCTATTTCAATTATCATTCAGAAACAAGAAATTCAGTTAGAGAGTTTAATTTTGAGGCTATATAAGCCCAATGTGAAATTAATTATTTCTGAAACATTGTATTTTAGACCTCTTATGGTTCAATATGACTGGACCAAGTAAAACCTATATTCTCCAGTTATTGACATACATGTCAATGATAGGTACAACAGTTGAAATCAATTCGATGATGCCAAATTGTTTTGATAATCACAAATAGGCTTCCCTCTCTGAATATGAGTTCAAACAAACGTTTAAAGTCAATGACAGGGTGTCAATTATTGGTACATCAACTGTCATTTACTGGAGCGTCATACCTACAGTGCTGGCGCAAAAAAAAATTATACCAAGAAACAGTTTAATGCCGCCCTTAATGATATATCATGAGTGATACCCGTAGCTGCAGCTTCTAGAATATACTCCATTCCTAGGAAAACATTGCTATACAAATCCTCCGGGAAGCTACCTACAGATTGCCAAATGAGACCTAGCACTTATCTCACAACCAACGAAGAGCAGTGGATACTAGCTTTAGCTAGAGACTGGAGTTCACCATCCAGTTACAGAAGAACAACTATTGGACTATATTCAACTCACAATTCAGGAATATAACTGACCAACTTTTTTCATTAATTCTCGTCCTGTCCGGATATGTACGTTTCACTCATGAATATACATTCTAAATTGAGCGAAATAGTCGCCCAAAATTTAACACCTGACAAGACAATGTTTCTGAACAACAACTTTACCCAAAATGTAGATACAACAAGCATAAATACAATAAGGTATGAAAAAAGAGAGAAAATAGGCAGATGATGATGATAACGGTAATTATAACGTTAGGAGTCGATTAGGCAAGTGGTATAATCAAAAAGTCAGTGAGAACAATACACGGTTGAAATAAGAAAGACATACTCTGCAAAACTGGAGAAGATTGAAGAGGAGAAAATAATAGATACAAAAGATGATGATTATAATGGAAGAGTTGAAAAAATATTGAATCTGGATTTAAAGCAAATGTGGGAGATTGAAAGAGCGTGTATTGAATTAAAGTTAGAAGAAGCATATAAAAGAAAAATGAGGAGACAATTAGGATGAGCTTTTTCTAAGAATTCAAATGGATTTTGAGAACAATTTCGGTAATACAATTGACTCCTGTTTATCACACAACACCATATTTTTTGTAACCTCTTTCCTATGGAAAGATATTATAGTTTTTTCTGTTAAAATTCCACACCTAACATTTTCGAGCAATTAAAGAGCTGTATTTTTTATCGTTACCATAGCAACTGATAAAATTTTCAGAAATTTGTATCGCCTCCTTGGGGTTAGGAGCATGAAATTACACTGGAAATTTTGTGACGTTTATAGTTAAGATGACATTTGAAGAGTGAGTTCGAATCCCTCCACTGGAACTTTTTTGATTATTTTTTCCCTCAAGCATTCAATTATTCATGTATAATTGTTATTCTACCTTATATTGCTTTCGAATCAACATAAGAACGTAACAGAAACCGTCATTATCCTAGTATTTTTAAAAAGTGTATTGGTGTTGAATTCTTTTACCACTCTAGCTTCAATTAAAAACAGATTTTTTTTAATTGAAGCTCTAGTGATATTACAAGTAAAAATTTTGAGACCTGGTAAACAACAACTTCACTTTGTTGACTTTTCAAAGTAGTTTCAATTAAAAGAAAGAAAAGAGGAAGATACATCGACTAGCCACAGCAATACACGTGATTCACACCACACTATCGTTAAATGTAGATGATAACTCAAATTTAATCAATTTATATCACATTCATTTTCTAATCTTCCATCAGTGAATAATCCTTCATCGGCATCTGTGAACTGCCGGTCTCAATTGAGATAACATAGCACGTCCCATATGATTAATTGTGATGGGTTCTAGTATGAAGAGGAAATTGACGACATTAAGTACATAAGTAGGTATATTAAATAAATAATCCAATCAAGAAGATTACTAGAATACATTATTTATACCATTTTTTGCACAGTTCCGATGTGAAGATATTGAAAAACTGAATACATAGTTTTTAATCAGATTCAGAATTATTGGGGGGATTATAACACTATTGAGTGTGACTGGAGTGTATACGAGAAAAATACAAATTCAGACATGACTTTGAAGCAGATCGATTTCGATTTGAAATCGTATAGTCTGAGTGTCAAATTATTCGTAATTTACAAATAACTTCATAGTTTTTTTTTCACAATAATTGGAAAAAATATGCTTTAGTTCTAACGTTCATTTCAGAATTAGTGGTATTTTTATCAGTAATATAAAAAATTGAAAATAATATATCCCTATAAGACAATTATGCAATCTTTATGTGAAAAGCATTCAGAAAACTTCATACCTGCGAAATTGTAATTGGCATTAACATTTTTATTTTTGAATTTTGCTGAAAATTTATCATATCCTATGGAAATTATAGCAATGGCACACCCTGTTGGGAACTGAAAATCACTTACCGACACAAGTTTGCTGACATTCGGTAAGATAAAAAGTGAAGATCCCACCGTGGGTTCAGGTAATGTTTTTTTAAGCCCTGATTGATTCTTAATGTGTTTTTACTATAAACAAGCTAGCCATGTACACATAACCAAAGAATCATACGAGCAGAGTTTATGTTTGTTTTGTTATTTGTAATTTGTTTTGATTCAAAATACAAAATAGATTCTCGAGTTGGAAGTAAACATGGAGGAAAATAGTAGGCTCTGGTGGTGCACTCATGGCTGACCGTTGGAGATGTCCTCAAGAGAACATACGGGGTGTCGTAACTTTTAAGGAATTTCATTAGCGATGTGGTCAATATGCCATTCCTTTTGTACGTAATTTTTTTAGTAACTAGCTAGGAGTGATATGTGAAAAATAATCAAATTTCTGTTTCATCTTGAAGATGGAAAAATAAAATCCAAAACACATGGTGAAATAATATGCAGCCCACATTCTGTAGGAACAGTTCGCATTATAATGATATTTTTGAACTCAAGACGAAATTTTATTAACAAAATGATTGCTGATGTAGAAAGAGACATGTTGTATCAGCACGAATACAACAGGCCACTAGCAAGAAGGGAAATCCTTATACAAATGCGGTTTTATCGTCCTTATATATTATAGACCCTCAGGGTACATTTAATGATAATAATAATGATAATAATAATAAACGGTATTTATTCTTCTACCAAAACTGTTTTCCAACTTAACCTTGGAGGATAGCAGGTAAAATTGAATTTACTTAAAAACCATATAAAGTGAATACAATGTATTTAAACATATATATTATCATATCATATCATATACCTATGAATAATAGCAAAATAGTAGTGATAATAATGAAATTAACAAATTAACAATTTATATTTATGTAATTGAATTTATAAGCAATAAGCAATATAAGTCAGTCAGGAGAATAGTTCAAATTCACATCCGGGTCATCAAGAATGAGTCGGTTCCAAAAAAATATTCATCTTGAGTAAAGTAGTTCTTTCAGTTCATATAATAATAATACCAATGATAGCATACTTTCCATTCGTAAGGAAAATATTTTTTATATAATTATAAATAATTAGAAGATCTTCAATAATATTGACACTAACGTTTTGATGTAAAGGATGAGAGATACAGATTGGTATCTTCAGCGTTTTTGTTGAATTGGCAGTCGTTTAAAATCGTAGTTGTGTCCGCGGAATGCAGAAAAGAATAGTGACCCTAAAATGCTCTCCCTCTTGAAACCATTTTGAAGTCAGACATATCCCCTATAACCCTACAATCTATAGTTTTTTGAAAAACATATTGATAACCATCAATCCAAAGTATGTATTTTGATTTTTTTAGTAGGTTAGTAGGTTAGGTTAGGTTTTGAATTATTATTACTATTTTTTTTTTCAAATGGCAATATAGTGGCTCGTCGGGTCGAAAAAAAAAACATTACATTACATTTAATTCAATACCGCACACTATCAGGTCACCAAGAAACTTTCGTCAACAAACTTAAATTTTTTTTTTTTTTTTTTTTTTTGGATAAAGAACACAAAGTCGTCTCCACAAAATTTAATAGAGCAAAGGATATAAATCCAATCTCAAACAAGACATGTTTCGAACATATATATGTTCATCTTCAGTTGGGTACAATTAATAATAAAGAAAGTGTGGAGAGAAAAATACAAAAATAGTAGGACTAACTAATTAAGCTGAAGGTACATGATGTACATGATGAAAAATACAAAAATAGTAGGACTAACTAATTAAGCTGAAGGTACATCATGTATCTTCAGCTTAATTAGTTAGTCCTACTATTTTTGTATTTTTCTCTCCACACTTTCTTTATTATTAATTGTACCCAACTGAAGATGAACATATATATGTTCGAAACATGTCTTGTTTGAGATTGGATTTATATCCTTTGCTCTATTAAATTTTGTGGAGACGACTTTGTGTTCTTTATCCAAAAAAACTTGGTCTTCCACTTCGAGTATGGACTATTACCTTCTTATAAACTTAAAAATATTACGGTAGATCTTTCTTTTTAAGATTAAAATAATATCAAAATTCATCAAGTAACCTTTGACCAACACAAATGATATAACAAAACCATCAATTCAAAAACTGATAACTCCTTGTATAAATGATATTATTAACATGTTTTTCAATCAATAGCGAACACAATAGTTTCCTAATTTGGATTTGGTGGCCACTATAATGTCATTTGAAAATAAAATAGTATTAATAAATTAAAAATTAAATTTCACACAGCAGATGCATTTCAACCGAAAACCGTAAAGTTGTATTTTTCCCAATACTTAGGACTAAAATGAATAATTTGAACGTATTCATAGCCCTGTAGATTCAAAAATAAATTTCAAAATTTAAAAAATGTGGTTTCAAAAATGAACAAATGATAACATGGTTGTATTCAGAATGTCATATGGAGACAAAAAAAGTGGTAAAATATTCCGAGTGTCAGAAATCGAAAGTTTATATCACTTCCGATGAGACCGGAAGTTGCATGAAGCTGAGTCACTTGTCAAAAAATACAGTTTTATGTATTATATAGATCCTCCAAATTTCAATCCAGTATCTTCAAAAACAAAAGAGTTATAGGGGCGAGACACTTTGCGTGGACACCCGGTACAAAAAATCTTTTATATGGAAGGTCTGGCAGTCTGGCTCTTGTTCTATCTGTAAATACCCTTTTTAAGTAATTCCAGATATTTTGAAAAATACCTATGAATTATATACGACATGTAACACTATTTTTGTTGCACTAGCATGAAAAAACTTCGGCCAAGAAAGGTATCAAATAGAAATAATTATTTATGGTGGTAATATTTTCTATGGAACCTGTGAGTAATATTAAATAACAGCAACAGTCCCGTGATATCAATTACCTCATTGACTTTTTGTCATTATTTTCCCAATGACCTCTTCAAACGATTCTCAAGTGCAAGTTATATTTAGAAAAGTTGGATAAAATACGAGCATATTTTTGCTCACGGCTTGTAGGCACGCTTCACTTCTATTATGTACACAGGTGCATCAATACGGAATGTAAACATCTCAGCTTTCCCTTACCTTGCATGAGAATTTATTGTTTTGCCTGTACGGCGAATTTCAATTTTGGTGTGCTGCTAGCACTGCAGTTATCAGGTTCAGTGAGAGTGTTTTGTTTACACCCAATTAGTGCAAAAATAGATTTGACGGCGAAAATAATGA